>CM042194.1:16758143-16896903 GCA_023539305.1 Ilex asprella | reverse complement strand
TGCATTAAAGTAAGGACTTCCTTCTATTATTATACTTTCACTAGGCAAGCCTTAACAATTTGCTAATATATTTGCACATTAAAATATGTAATCTCCACATTAGAGATAATAATTAATTCAGGATAACTTAAATAATTTAAAATTTTTTTCCACCCACATTGCAGGAATACCTAGCCCAATGGTAATATCTCATATTGGATGAATCTAGTTCAAGGAGTGTTTTTGAATGAGTGAACCTCAGGACTTGTGTATACTCAAAAACATTATACACATAACACAAGTATGCTTTGAATATATAGCCCAATTGCACTTATAATACTCATGCTTACAAATAGTTTAGAAAAATGGCCGATAGCTTTAAATGAGTGTACCTAATTAAGATAAAACTCTCACATTTATTAAATTTCTCAAAATTTCTAAGACATTACTTTTGAGCAACACATATAGGATCATATAAAGAATATTAGCCCACATTACAAGTTTTTCCAATCTCACAAAGTTATGTAGACCATTTTTCTACTTAAACTATACATCAGTCAATATCAAATAAAATTGGATGGCTTTTATAGCAATAATAATGTGTCTAATGACTGTGGTGTGCATCTATACATGACAATATTGTTACAAAAGTCTATCATTGACCTAAATGTAAATATGTTGCTAATATCCTGAACTTGCCCTTCTCATATTTTAAGAATTTACAAATTACAAATATTAAGATCCACGTTGCCACACAGAATCCCACATACTTTCCATATGTGTTAGAACAAAAATGCTTAATATCATGGTTTATAAAAGAATAACAATAACGACAATACAAGGATATAACATCAAGCCATCTAAATTAGAAATTATTATATTTCAAATTCAATCAATGATTTTGCGGACCCCTTCTTCAATGACACTAGGAAATATCACTGCAATGCCATTATTGTCATAAACACATTCATACAAATATATTCTAGGTGTTAGTCACACTGTTAAAATGTATTAAGACTGGTGTCTAGGATAATCAATTCAAAACCTAGTTGATTTTGAGTATCCATCGAGTCTTCTAACAATAAAATAGTGTATTTCAATTTGCAAACTTAACCGTTACAAATCATACTAATAATCTGATATAAGTTGACTTGACATTTAAATATTTAAAATATTGTCACAAATTATAACAAAACAGTAAGAGACTGCTATAATGACAGTTTTCTATCTTCGTGTGAAAGACTTTGATCAATAACTTAGCAACCCACATGGACAACTAATGTGACCACCTACTTTTGAGTTCCTTCAGAATGAAAAACCTATTAAACTACCAATTTTATTATAACCTAAAATAGAGATTTCATTAAAATAACTGAAAGGATTCATCACTAGACTAGGTAATGTACTAAATAACAAAGTTATCAAAAAGGAATGGACACAAGAGCAACAATCAAAATAGTTCCACAAGACCTTCCTCGGTATTTTAATCAATCCAGCAATATTATGCTCATCTTTGACTAAGTCATTAGCAATGATAACAAGTTGGTCAATATTTTTACACATGATTTTTTTTTCCACTTTCAATAGATATATAATTTAGTAATCAGATCTATTAGTTCAATAATACACTGAAATATATATCAAACTCCATGTTGATGCAAAATCTAGTTGAATAAAGACATTCAATACCACACAAGCCAAATAACACTTTTTAGCTAAAAGGATAATTTACTCAATTGTCTTGACTTTAAGTATTATCTTAGTTCTAATTTTTTATTTCTTTTATTTTTTATACCAGTGATCTACTATTACAGTAAACTTTGAATAGTCAAGAGACAATTTCTAAGAAAACAGGATTCAGGATGATTTGAGGTCCTTCAATCAACCAAAGTATACTATAGGTTGATGCACTAAACAATTGTTGAAAAAACTCTATTAGCTATACATGTGTGTAGTGAAAGAATGGTTAGGCCAAATGATGGGATGTGATCGAAATACATTTAAAGACTTCTTAAGCCTTGTCCACATATGATTTTGTATATAATTGAAACATAATGTGAATGACGCACCTATTGTTTGGTTTATAGAGTCAAATTTTAGTTTTTTTTTTTTTCAATCTTACTCAAACTAGTGTCGCTACTCGAATACCCATCTTGGTATGATTCTATATTCAACCTCTAAATCCATCAAGACCACAATTGGTAAAAAAGAAGAAGGACCCAAAAATAAGAGACTTCATTTTGCCTCACCCGGTTTTTTATCACTTTCTGCTCATGACCAAAACAAACTAAAAGAAATCATATATGAATTAATTGAATGACAAAGTTTATAAGAAGCAATAACACAGTTTGTCCCGGACAATAACTCATTTGAGTGAAGTAATTCAATAATTAGATATGTCTGTGTCCTTTAGGTATAATGGGAGTAAATGTGGATTAGGTTGATCAGTGTGCGTTGTCTAATATGAAAAAAAATGTAGTTTATGTCTTGCTGGAATCCTTACTTGATATGTAGTGTTGGTAGTGGCTTTTTAACGCTGTAAGTGGAATCTCACCTCCAGTCATGATAGACTAATGTTGAGCCACCTTTGTCCAAGAAACTTGTTTGGAACCTAAGAAGTGAACGAGGAGGATGCATTCTTGTCTTTTCCTCTTCTATCGAACAAATTCAAAAGTCAAAACCTTTTGTTAAATTATTTTCCTTAATCCTTTGTAGGCATTTTTCGTTCAGTATCTGAAATATTTCTTTTTTTTTGTGTTTTTTCCCTTGAAAATTCTTTACTCTTTTTTTGTCAGAAAATCCAGACTTGAGGTCTTTTTTTTTAACCACTAACTACATCTTGTTTCCATCTCTTAAAATTCCTCATTTTTTATTCACCCACCATTTGGAGTTTGCCAGATTTGACTCATGAAGAGGTAAACTTATGTGATGCCTTGACTTTGAACCACAACACGAGTCATAACCGAGGTGATCCCTGCACTATGACTCGGTCCTAACTTGGACACATGAGAGTTTGTAGTAAGCGGCCAGAGATGAGAGCTCTCTGAGGAGTTGGAAAGCCATATAGATTGCATGCCACAAAATTTTAACTTGGCATCATTCACCCCCTTCATCATCTTCATCAGGACCTTAAACACTCCCAGGAAATGAACGACTTGTTAATACAATCTTGCTTATTTGACATTTTCATCTTTGAGCAACAATAGCTGCATTAGATTGTTGTGGAAATTAGCATAATTATACATAATTTTATTTAACAACATAATTATAAAAACACAATATAACAAGAATTCAATTAAATATATAATACAATAACATGCGATTAGAACAATACAAAATAGACAATAATAAATTAGAAAGAGCTAGCCTGTGATATTTGGGAGGCGTGTGATCACTGTCCTAAAGCAGCTATGCCTCCCCACGTGAAGGTACTAACGGACATATGCAGCTCTAAGATCCAACCCAAATATGCTCACAGCAGCACCTCCTCAGGAGTCACGTCCACGGGAAGGTTGGGATGAATTTGACTCGAATCGAAGTTGCCCAAAACATAATTGAAAGATACATATACAATACATATGGGAAAAGGATACAAACTCACTACATACACTCACATTATATGAGCTTTTATATATATTTGAGAATGCTAGCTATTCGAGGCTTTTAAAGTCTACCATCTAGTAACCCCCACCACATAAAGGCATTCAAATGTGAAATTAAAACAAAATAAAATTACTCAGAAAATTCAATTAAATCATAAATTAAAAGTGATTCATTAAAACATATAAAATAAATTAAATAAGAAATTTTAAAGCTTTTATTTTTTCAACAATATATTCTTCCTGGACTTGTACAAACAAAAATTGTATGAAATGTTCAAAAATATTAAAATATAAAATATTCTAAAATAGTTATAGTGTCCCTTACAATTAGATTTAACCGTACAAGCTGTTGGCATTGTGCAAAACAATCCTTTGCCTTTGCAAATAAATTAAAACCAAACAAAAATAAAAAATATGAATTGCAACAAAGAAACACAAGCACATGACATGAACAGTATTTTGGTATGTTATGACCAAGCACACCACAACTATGACACGTCCTTTGCTTAGTCCGCCGCTCTTCTCTTCCTAATTTGATCCTTTTTTAGCTTTCTTTTCTATGTACCTTTTGGGGAGCACACACTATAACCTATAACCCGAGTGTTAAAATTTGTTGTCGTCAAGTCCTCGGCAACATTTATATTCGTTTCAGTTGTATACTCCTTGCCAGCTTCTTCCTCATTTATTGCACTAATACCTGCAAACTCTAGCAAAATCATATGGTCTTTGGAAAAAAGCCAGCTTGTGTACATTTACTTGCTAAACAAGAGAGATCATTAAATCACTTAGTGATACTTTTTTTTGCAAGTCAGGTCTGATTTCAACACCATGAGCATCATGCACCATCCCATCTTTTTCAGTACTAGTCCATCGTTTCAAAATGTAATGCTCGGGAAACTTTGTCATGCAACCTAAAAAGAAGAGAAAATACATGTTACAATGAATCCCTAGAAATTCCCATTTATGGCATGAACAAATTGCTTTTTCTTTAGATTTATCATATGGTACTGATCAAGTCTTACCTTGATGACCTTTGCCCTTGTAAACATTGTACACACTTGCTCACCCATCCTTAGTAACCAAATCAATAACATAAATCTCTTCTTGGAACTCTTTATATACTTTTTGCATGTAAATTCCAGAAATTTCTTTCTCTATTTCAAAGCTAGTTCTTATAATAGGCTGCTCATTAATATCTTGTAATCTTGTTTATTTTCTTCTGGGCAACGACTCTCAACAGCCTTTTCCAGTTGTTTCAAGAACTCACTTAATAACCAATGATCACGAATCCCATACATGTAGCATAGTCAATCATAGGTTTTAAGTTCATACTACTCAAACAAGTTGCTTCATAAAGTCTCAAACGTCTCTATTGTGTCAATTCTATGTAAACAGTCGTTAAAGTCTTTCTTAAAAGAGGCATGCTGCCTACATACCACTCCCAACTTTTCTAGGACTGCAATATATGCCACATGCATAACCTTTGATGTGCATGTGGGAAAACTTTAGCCATTGCGGGCTCCCATAGCTTGGTCTTGATCAGTGATTATTGCTCTTGGAGTTTGTCCATTCATCGCCTTAAGCCAAGTCTTAAATAGCCATTCAAAAGACTCTTCAGTCTTGGCTACTAATAGTGCACAACCGAATAAAATTGACTGCTTATGATGATTTACACTAGTGAAAAGAGTAAAAGGCATCAAGTACTTATTAGTTTTATACGTTGTGTCAAAGACAACAACGTCCCCAAAATAGTAGTCAATTCTTGCGTGAACATCCACCAAAAAACAATTGCAAAGGTGTCCCTCTTCATCAATTTGAAAGTCAAAGTAAAAAGAAGGATTTTTTTTTCATTCCAATGAAATAATTTATGAGAGATTGACCATCATTACCATATGTTTATGTCTTCATCAAATCCAATCCCTCCAATTCCACCCGCTTCATGTGAAAGAATAGTATACTCATAATATTTTTGGTGTGCCTAAACCAGATTCACTTCACTTTTTAACTAATCGCTTAGTCCCCTCATCTATGTGCTTTTGTGAGCGAAGTAAATAAACTTTAGATAGTGTCATCATCGCATGGTTGTGTACCTCAATGAACTTTGTGACATAATAAGTATCAGATTTTTTCTTTTTCCGTACTTCCATTCTTGCTTGACAATCCACCCGAGTTATTGCTTGCTTTTGCTTATCACGCTTTTCATTGTCTCTTTTTAGAGCACAAGAAGTCTTGCCATATTACAATAGGTACGGTGACTTCACCGACAAACGTTGAGTACCTTTATGAACACTGAATCCACAAATCCTCGCATAAGCATTGTAAAAAGTAAATGGTTCTTCAATAGAATTGAATTCCTTAAAAAAAAATGGTTTTATGTCTTCAAGCACATAAGGTGTGATTTCGATGCCTTCCATATTTGTCTCTAAACTATATTTCTGTAGCAACCTGTTGAAATTAAACTATGATACTACTTAACAAATTGCCAGCAAATTGATTCAAAAGACCAGAACACAAGAAACATACACACTTACTTCAAAATGTAAATTTATAAATGGTATTACTTATATCAAACATAGACTGAAGTTCTCTGTTCTGGGGAATTATTCTTTCAACTGAAGTTATAGATTAATCTAGAACATTTTTTTTAATCCCCAAAAATCATTATCTATTTTTAATTAAACCATTGCGGCTGAGTTTTTGCTCTAATAACATGCCCAAGAAGAGGGACACTAATATATTTAAAATTAATCAAGTAACATCTACCATATGCCCAAGACTAACACAGAAAGATTACAAAAAAAAATTCCCCAAACTAGTCCATTATGAAGATGGACAAATTTTATATATTTGGGAGAAACTTTATTTAGAATACCTTCAACTAGCATGGCAAAAGGGATCTAAGGGGATCTTCTTACTGATTCAATTGAAGAAGAATCTAACTGTAATCAACCCTTGATGGATGGAAGGGTTCCAACAACTTCATTGCTGGAAAGAGAAGAGACACTGTCAGTTGTGCTCTGAGTGTGAAAGAGAATATGGATGAAGTTTAACTTTTTTAGGATTAAAAGGTTGCTTAAGATTGGATCCACCAGTCCACTAGAGTTCATAGGTATGAACTGGTTTGAATCGACCCAGCTAATAAGATTTATTTTTTAAAAATTGGACTTAAAAAATTAAACATACTTTCCTAATATTTATGTTACATTGAAAAGTCATTTTTGGTAAACAACTGGCTTTGGTAGGTTCTTGCATTTAATTTTGGTCATCTTTGGTTAGCAACCATTACATCATGATCTAACAGTTGACATTAAAAAGTACCCACCAAAAGCTTTGATGCATAGCTTCAATGAGCGCGCTATTTTATATATATATATATATATATATATATATGTAATATTACATTGGAATGTACGTAGAATGAGCTTGTGGATTGTATAAGCTATAAACATTAGAAATTAGCTTGTAGAAGATGGTGGATTATAAGTTTGCGACTAGTAGAATTTACATGATGGGTAACTGATGTTATGTAATTTTTTGTAAGCCATGAAGGCATGAAGTTCGTGTTCCCATAAGTTTTGCCTCATATTTCTGGGGTGTTTTTCATAATAATTTTAGCAAAATAAATTATCACGGTACTTTCTTGAAGTTTTTTAGTCATTTATAACAATGCCTTTGTGATGTTCAAAACTCAGTTGGTGCCTTATGGACATGGTTGATGATGATCCATAGAGTGCTGGAGTTTTAAATGGAATGGGTACTCCTCTGTTCCCACATTTTATAAGACTTGGAATAGATGTAAGTGAAAAAGGGATACTAAAATAAGTGTAGAGCCCCCATATTTATAATCAAATAATAAAGGTATAATAAGGATAAAAAGAAGGTAAAATAAATAAAAGGAAAACCCTAATAAACTAGGTTATATCTCCAACACTCCCCCTCAAGCTAGGCGCAAAGATATCAACTAAGCCAAGCTTGACAACAGAGTCCCGGAGAATGGATAGAGTGACAGGTTTGGTGAACACATCTGCAACCTGATCACTAGTCCTCACAAACAATGGAGTGACAATACCACATCTAACCTTCTCTCGAAGAAAGTGAACATCGATCTCTATATGCTTCGTTCTCTCGTGTAGTACAGAGTCAGAAGCGAGCTGAATAGCAGATCGATTATCACAATATAATGTGGATGGAGAAGTCACTGGAAATCCCAACTCGCCAAGAATCGATCGTAGCCAGATAATCTCACACGTGCCAAGTGCTAATGCCCGATACTCTGCCTCTACTGACGAGCGGGAGACAACTGCCTGTTTCTTGCTCTTCCAAGAGATAAGATGAGTCCCTCGAAAAGCACAGAAGCCTGTAGTAGATCGACCATCACACGCTCCCCCATAATCTGAATCTGAATAACAGGCTAGAGAATCAGTCTGAGATCCTGATGCATAGAACAACCCAAGTCCAGGACAAGACTTGAGGTACCGAAGAATATGATAAACTGCATCAAGATGAGGCTGACATGGCCTGTGCATGAACTGACTAATTCGGCTAACAGCGAATGAAATGTCTGGCCTAGTATTGGCTAGGTAGATAAGTCTACCTACCAATCTCTGATAGACAGTCGGATCTCTCAACTCCTCACCTTCAGCAGTAAGCTTCAGGTTTGGAATCATGGGTGATGATGCCGGTTTGCACCCCAGCATCCCAGTATCCGAAAGAAGGTCTAGAACATACTTTCGCTGAGAAAGAACAACACCCCTGCTGCTACGGGCAACCTCAATCCCAAGAAAGTATCGCAGAAATCCAAGGTCCTTCACATCGAAGGCCTTCCCAAGGTCTACCTTGACGTGCGCAGTCCCAGAAATATCATCTCCAGTAATAATAATATCATCAACATATACCAAGAGGATGACACACTGTCCGGAACTATTTCGTCGAATAAAGCAGGTATGATCAGAATGACATCTGGTGAACTCCAAATGTACGACTACATCACTAAAGCGAGAGAATCAGGCTCGTGGTGACTGTTTCAGTCCATAAAGAGACTTACGCAGTCGACATACCTTTCCAGCATACTCCCCCTCACCACGAAAACCCGGTGGTGCATCCATATAAATAATCTCATCCAGATCACCGTGAAGAAAAGCATTCTTCACATCTAACTGATGAAGAGGCCAAGAGTACTCCGCAGCCAGAGAAATAATCAACCGAACAGTAGTCAATTTTGCCACGGGGACAAATGTGGCACCAAAATCACGACCTGGTACCTGAGTAAAGCCCTTTGCCACAAGTCTAGCCTTGTGACAATCAATAGTACCATCCGCAAGAAACTTCAGGGTGTAAACCCAACGACAGCCAACAGGCTTCACCCTTGAAGGTAAAGAGACAAGATCCCATGTATGATTACGCTGAAGAGCGTCCATCTCCATCTGCATGGCCAGAACCCACTGGGGCTCCCGCATAGCCTCTGAAACAGAACGAGGAACTGGCGTATCTGATAAGGCCATGCTATAAGCTCGAAATGTAAGAGATAGATCACCATAAGAAACATAAGCAGAGATCGGATATAACATCCTGGCGGTCCAACCATAACGGTCAACTGGACGACGATCACGCCGCGGATAACGACGCCTTAAAGCATCATCCTCCACTAATAATGTCTCATCAGGTAAAGTAACTGGCTCAGTACCTGCAATCTCATTAGTACTAGCAACAGGTGCATCAATATGCTCAATGAACTGAAAAGTATTACCTGTATCGCCTGAGGTAGAGGGGATATCAGTAGGGGGATGAGAGCGAGGGCGACGAACATAAACCTGCAAAGGAAGAGAGACTGGTGACTCTGTACTGGCAGGAATGAGTGACTCTGGAGAAGGAGAGATTGATGACTCTGTAGTGATTGTGACCAATGGCTCTGGCTCCTGTGGTAATGGAAAATCAAAGGGAGTATCATCAACTAGAGGGGCAGACACAGAAGTAGAAGAAAAATAGGGAATATGCTCAAGAAAGGTAACATCTAGACTGTGATACATACGTCGCCTGACAGGATCATAACACCGATACCCCTTAGACTGATGACAATAGCCCACAAAGACACAACGAATTGTTTTATCATCAAGCTTATGACGAGTAGGAGACCGATCCTGAACAAAACATGTGCAGCCAAAAACACGAGGGGGGACCGGAAAAAGTGTCCGCTCAGGGAATAAGACCTGTAAGGGAGCCTTATGCTGAAGAACACGATTCGGTGTACGATTGCACAAAAAGGTAGAAGTCAAAACAGCAAAATGCTAATAAGATTTTGGTACCCCCATATCTCTAAGCATACAATGTACCATCCCTATCAGACTCCTATTTTTCCTTTCAGAAACTCCATTTTGCTCGGGAGTATATGGACAAGTGAGCTGCTGAAGGATACCTTGAGAAGAAAGGTGAGACACTAACGCATCAGACACATATTCTTTGGCATTATCCGAACGAAGAGCACGAACAATGACATCGAATTGTGTCTTAATCATCTGGAGAAATTGAGTGATGACAGGGAGTACATCAGACTTCCTATGCAAAAGGTAGACCCAAGTACAACGGGTATGGTCATCTATAAATGTCACATAATAACAAGCACCTGACAGAGCAGTAACAGGGGAGGGTCCCCAAATATCAGAGTGTATTAGGTCAAATGGTTTGGGTGACTGGTGCATGCGAGGAATATAACTGGTCCGAACATGTTTTGATATGGAACAGATAACACAGTCAAGTTTACCACTAACACAAGCTTTGCTCAAAGCAAGAAATAACATACATAAATATTTAAAATTTGTATGTCCAAAACGGTCATGCCACAACTGAACAGTTTGTGATGAAAAATCATAATGACAAGTACTAGGTAAAACACTAGCATGCAAACTAGGAATAGATAAAGACAAAGCAGGTGATGAAAGTGGAGGATGAGAAACTGGTGAAACCGGAGGTGGATCACCTAGATAATACAATCCATCTCTCTCATGTCCCCTGATAATAATCTTCCTGGTACTCAGGTCCTGCAAATAACACGAATCAGATAAGAACACAACTGCACAGTGAAAATCTCTGGCTAACTGATGTACAGATAATAGATTCATGGCCAACTTTGGCGCATGAAACACCGAACGTAATGTAAAGCCATCTGGGAGACGGACTGTACCCCTACTAATAATAGGGGCATGTGTACCATCTGCTAACTGAACTTGAGTATGTAACTGCTCCTCAAAAGAGGTAAAATGATGGGCCTCACCGGTCATATGACCATTCACACCCGAGTCCAACATCCAAAGGGGGGACGGACTGGCGCAAGTATGAAAGGCACGAAGAATACCTGTAGTAGTCGCAGCAGTAGTAGTCGAACCTCGAGAAGCCAGGACTGACATAAGTATATCCAAGCGAGAAGTGATAGCATCCATATCACTCTGCCAAGGAGGAGCAGTAGCAATAGTAGCAGGAGCAATGACTGTAGGTGGTGGTGCCTCAGCAATGGTAGCAGTACGACTGTGAGGAGGCGGCTTAAGCTCAGGATGGAGCTTCCAACAAACAGTCCTGAGATGTCCGAGTCGACCACAATAATCACACTGACGAGAATTCCCATGTCTACGCTGATGTGGTGTACTGTGACGACGCTGGGCCAAGCGCTGTCGACTCCTATATCCGGTGGAAGTAATAACAGATGTCTCAACGGTAGGGGTCTCAACTCCCTCAGTAGTAGTCATATCATCAATAATACTAGGGCACTTGTGACAGAGATAAAAATAACTCTATGATAAATAGAGAGATAAAATAAGGGAGAACAATATACCTCCAGTCGAACTGTAGCGATAAATAAAGAAGGTCCAGAAAGCTCTCAAATAATCAAGTTACGGTGCTCAGAAATCCAGTAAATATAAATAAAGGATCTACTGCATCAAGAGCAGATCAACGAAGAAGATGATCCAACCCCTCTTAAAAGGGCCTAAATACTGCAACCGAACAACACTAAGACGAAGAGTGCAAATGACGAAACTACAACGAAAAAGTGACCCGACAGTGGACAATTGATCAGCTCAAAGAGTATATCTGAGGAATGTGCTTGAAACTTGAAAGCGGGTTTTTCAGACACGTGGGAAGGGTCTCCAGATATATCAGCACTGGCTGAAATGTAAACCCAGGGGACAGGTTATCACATACAAAGTAGAGCAGCTAGGGTGAATTAACCTCAGCAACCAACTGCAATGGCCATCAGCTGAGGCAGAAAGAATTCCCATCAGCAAGCCTCACCACGATGTTGTTGTAACCACTGATAAAAGCATGAATTCTTGAAGAGATTAATCACATTATGAATGCCGTTGAATCATCAAGTGGGCTGGTATGAAAGAATTCCCATCAGCAAGCCTCACCACGATGTTGTTCGGTTTTGCTTGCTGGTTGTTCAGGCTGTGCGGTTTTGACTTAGGAATAATCAGTCGGTGCTTGCTGGGAAGGTTTGTTGGGTGGGTATTTGTCGGCTGGGTTCGATGGGTGGCCTTGGAGTATATCAGTGGCCTTGGTTTTGCTGGTTTGCTTTGGCAGTCGGTGTGGCCTGGGTAGGCGGTGTGACTTGGAGTATGCTGAGTGGAATGTGTATTGGGTGTATTAGGCAGTCGGTGCTATGGTGGTTTATGGAGGCAGTCGGCAGTCGGCAGAGTGTTGCTGTCGGTTAGTTGGTCTGGTTGCTATGGAATTTGATTGGGATTCGTATATGGTGTTGGCTGTGCTGGTGGGCAGTGGGTGGAGAAGGTTATGGTTAGGGTTAGGGTTAGGATTGGCTCTGATACCAACTTGGAATAGATGTAAGTGAAAAAGGGATACTAAAATAAGTGTAGAGCCCCCATATTTATAATCAAATAATAAAGGTACAATAAGGATAAAAAGAAGGTAAAATAAATAAAAGGAAAACCCTAATAAACTAGGTTATATCTCCAACAATAAGAAATAGTCTTTGGCTATGAATCCCATTTTCGCATAAGATTTTTCTATAAGTATACCTATTAGAATGGGAATGGGTGTTTACTTTCCTTTAAAGCTTTTACTGTTTTATTTGTTTTTCATGGTTTTCTAATGCATATGCATTGATTTTGGCCACTCTTTTGACGTGTTAACCTGGTTTCTATTGTTGAATGGTTTTTCACGTTCCACTTTGTCAATGTTTGCCAGTAACCGATAACATGAAGAAAGGAAGACTATAAAGAAGGCAGATGTGTTGTCTGCAAATGCAAAAGTGATTACAAATATATTTCATGCTATGTAATGTGTCTTTCTTTATCTTTGGGTCTTCAGTATGCCTAGCGTGCATCATGTGCACTTATGAATATCCATTCTCCCAGTTATAAAAAAATGTGACCTGAAGGAATGTGACTTGCTTGGAACTCTTTATATTTGTTGTTTGCTTTCGTTGTTGGAAACAGACATGCTGAACCTCCCCAATCCCCGACGTGTTGGAAACCTCATCCACTGAGCTGCCCTTTTTTTTGTTCCCTTTTGTCTATGGTGTTAGCATAATGAAGCTTTAGGGCATCTCTTGGAATAGTAAAGGCTATAATGACGTCAATTGTCTTTGTGTACCTTATTTAGAAATTTACGCCTAAGTTTATGTCTATCTATATTTCAGGATTGACTCATTAGTTTGCTGATATGTGTGCAGGCATGGTTCTTAGATCAATTTGGAGTCCTTCACGATGGGAAACAACCATACCCGGGTGCAATTTCAACATGTAGGTTTACATCCGTTGGCTTTTGCAAGTTGGTAAGCTTGATCAGTTGATCATGCTGTTCACTTCCCAAATTTGTAATGTGATAGCACTAATGCTGTAGACATATCTTAATGCGAAACAGTAGAAAAGCTGGCAACCAGTGGTGCCAAGATGGTGATTATTAGTAATTCCTCAAGACGTGCATCAACAACCATGGAAAAACTGAAGAGCCTTGGATTTGACCCCTCTCTCTTTGTGGGAGCCATCACTAGTGGAGAATTGACATATCAGCACCTTCAGAGGTTGGTTACATACCGTTAGAAATTATTGGCAAAAATTAATATATATAGTCAGCTTCTAATTATATGTGCTACTGTTTTTTGCGAGCGAATCTCCCAACCAAAACAATATAGTGCGAAAGGCTAGCTTTGTAGCTATTATATTTTTGTTAAAAAGTTTAATCCTGATGTGCTCAAATAGGAAATTCATGTCGTTTTTGTTGAATTATATATTAGGAAAGATTTGATGAGGACATGCAACTAGTAGTTACAGTTGAATAGGTTGCAGTAGCTTTTTTATTTCATGGCAGATATTTGTTTGTCATTCATAAATTTAAGAGCTTAGTAATCAGAGTCTACCCTGACTTGTGCTTAGTATCAGGCCCCTAAACTGTGGTGTACCATATGATTCTGATAAATTTGAGCTGCTCATATGTTATTATCTCTGATCCAGTGTATATAATGGTTGAATTCCTTCTTATAGACTCAGGAACATTCTTTCTTCTGGTTGATTGTATTATATTGGAATGATTTTACGTTTCATTTGACTACTCAAAAGAAAAATATTTACTTATTCAATATCTTTATATTCAATGGTTAGACTAGTACTTACCATTGCTTGTTTCATGGTATTTGTCATGAACAGGAGAGAAGATGATTGGTTTGAAAAATTAGGGAGGTGTTGCATTCACATGACCTGGAATGACCGGGGTGGTGTATCACTGGAGGTATGCAAACATGAAAAACAATATATAATGTTTCTAGAAATTATTGTCTCCAATTTCCCGTGTCTGGATAGCTACTAGTTTCTTTCCAAATTATCTCAAATTTTATGTTATATTTGTTATCTTTCTGTAAAAGTCATATTTTCTTTATGTTATCTTTCAAGATAGGCAAAAGCCACAAGCATTTCTCTTTTGAACTCTGGATTTTAAACTGCCGAATTTTAACAGACACAACTTTTTAATCCTATGGAATTCAACAATGATCCAATGTCTGTGTGAAGCATCTGATCATATCTTGGTGTTCATTTCATTTATCGGATATTTGAAAACTCTTTTCATCCTACAATGATCCATCTACCGCTTCCTTTCTTCTTGCTTCACCAAACAGCCCGAAATTGTGCGGGTTTGTTCATATGGATTATAAGTCACTAGAGAGATAGAAAAGTATCTTTTAAGGTTTGATTGCATGAGTTGAAAAGCTTCCTGACCATGAAGAGTACCTCGGTGATTATTAAATAACCAAATGAGCACTGCACCGTACTGATGGTGGATTTGGAAACTGTTTTGCGTTCCCAATTGGTTAAATTTCTTGCTGTAGGGCCTAGGGTTACAAGTCGTGGAGTATGTTGAAGAAGCTGAGTTTGTTTTGGCCCATGGAACTGAAGCTTTGGGGCTTTCTTCTGGTGCTGCAGTTTCCATGAAACTTGAGGATCTTGAGAAAATATTAGAGCAATGTGCAGCTAAAAGAATCCCTATGGTAGTAGCTAATCCTGATTTTGTGACTGTTGAGGCTAGAGCGCTGTGTGTCATGCCCGGTATTGAAGTTATTCAGACTGATGTTTAGCTTTATGAATTTCTTATATGCACCTCTCCAGTGATTAAAAAAAGTTCCATGATTGAACTTACAGTCATATTGTGGTTATATGTTGGTCCAGTTGTTCGATCAATTACATCTATCCAGTACTTAGATGTGAAAACTTTCAGTGCTTAATCTGTTAAGTGTGTTTCATTAGGCATAATGAGATACCACTTTAAAATTAGTTTTCTGAGAATGGATTTAAATTTAGACTTATCACTTGTCATTGGATATGTGTTTGAATAGGCATATTTATCTTAGATATCCTCTCACCAACTTAAAAGCTTCATTCTTGCTCTTCTTCAACATCTCCCCTGCACATCCTCCTGTCTCCTCTCTCTGTGTGGGTGCATGTGTGCTTGCTTGCATAAAGTCCTTGAACTTCTAATTATATGTAGCTGCACCGAACCATTAAAAGTAACCTATAGCCCACATCAGAACCAAACTTACTATCATGGGATCATGGAAAGGGTCTTTATAATGGAAAAGAGAATCTGTATGGTATTTAACGTAATGTGTGAGGTGAACAAAATGAATCATACTCCTCCATATTAGCATGTTAAATGGCGAATCCATAGTTTTAGTCTGAGATTTACATCTTTCTTGCTGTTTCCATCAGTGGCTGTCCTTATCTTTAAGTTTTCCTTATTCTTAACATTTCTTGTCCTTATTGAAACCATAAAAATGATTTTTTGCTTATTTTATAAAATAAAGGGTAAAGCACCACTTCCTTTTTTTGAACATATTTAGTATCAAACTATCAATACATTGGGAGTTATGTGGCAACTCTCTCTCTTTTCCCAAATGATCAGCTTAAGCAAATTTAAGGACTCTTGCTTATTTGGTAGAGGAAAATTGGAATTATTTTCATTAAAAAATGATACAATTATGAACGGAACCCATTGTTTTAATTATTTTTTTTCATAACTGTCGCATGTTCTTTTTTGGATCTTTGCTTTAACAAGTTTCGCATTTACACCAGTACTAATTCTCAGCTTAAGTACTGGTCCTTTTTTTAGGTACACTGGCAGCAACATATGAGAAACTGGGTGGTGAAGTAAAATGGATGGGCAAACCTGATAAGGTGACGAACCGGAGCAGTAAAATCCCCATCCCCAAACAGAAAAAAATGGTTTCATATATGTTCTCTTTACTCGGTTCCACAGATTTGCTTCATTCTGACGCACCTTCATGTGCACCCTTGATATGTGCATGCAGGTTGCAGGGAACATTTAGGCAGATCCAGGAATTATACTTTTGTTTTCTGTTATGTATATATGTAAAAAGAAAATTTGTTGGAGTTATAGATCAATTGAAATGCTGTGGAGCATGGATACTTCGTTTAGGTCGAAGCAGCCATATTGGATACGACACGTGTCGGATACTCGAGAATATGTGTCCAATATCTAATAAAATAGTTCTTTATTTCTGGATACGTCTTGGGCATGCACATCCAACATAAATACACCAATTCTCTCTCTACTTTTCATTGAAAAATCCATATGGCTTGAATACATGTTTCTTAAGCATTATCTAGTACCATATCTCAAAAAGACATATGGTCAACTATTGAATGTATTTCTTTGTATGTGTGTGTGTTTTTGGGGGTATGAATGGGAGATTAGAACTATTTTGCAATGTAAATTTAGAGGGCCACAAATGTCATTTTGAACGCTTGTGGCAGTGCTGGCCCCTGCATGACCCATCTAGCATCTGCCATTGGATTTCATGTGTACATTATCTTTTGTTTGTTTTCATTGTATAGGTTAGCTTGTTTGCTACACATACCTGCAAAACTTAAAAAAGACTATTGAGGGTTTTTCTAATTTAAAAACACATCCCGAAACCTGATAGTGTATCAAGTGGTCTACTAGTAGTGGTTTCCTGTTTCTTTAGGTAGCACTATGCCGTGACATAAATCACACAACCATCTATCTGAAGTAACACAGTGAAATCAGCTAGTCCTACTGCATTTCTGAATTTCTGATGCATGTGCTGCTGCATTACTTTGGAGTTTGGATAAATTCTTGGTCCACAGGCTTTCAAAGGTGCTAGATAATGCTCAAATTCTTGTACCTGATTGCAATAATTTGCACCATGGTGTTATGTCCGTGTAACCATAAAAGCTTTTGAATGAATCAATTTAAATGGTTGGTATTATAAAACATGCACTATCTAGTTTTCCTTTTTAAAAAGAAAATATATAGGATTTGGATAAACTAATGCATCCCGAAAGCGTTGCTATAATCCTGACTTGATCTAGATCATGTATATTTGATGATATTCTCAAATTGGAACAATTTGGTGTCATTTCATTTGCTTCTTTACATTACTAATCAAAATTTTATGGTAGTTACCTATTTGAATTCAATTTTGGACTCTGACATTTGATGTTTGAACCCATGCAAAAATGGGAAAATGTAAATGGAGATGATGTGGGTGTCTTGGATGTATTATTCAAGGTTGTCTTTCATTCATTAAATATACTTCTTTGCATACATTACTGAGTGTCTTTACATGGTTCAATGACTCAATCAGATCATATATAAATCAGCTATGGCGATGGTTGATGAGGATGCTTCTGATTGTATAGCTGTGGGAGACTCTCTCCACCATGACATAAAGGGTGCTAATGCAGCTCAAATCTGCTCGGCGTTTATCACTGGTGGGATCCATGCAACTGAACTTGGACTTGGTAAATTTGGAGAAGTTGCAGATCAATCTTCTGCTCATGCTCTTTCAAAGAAGTATGATGCTTATCCATCATACGTATTGCCCTCATTCACATGGTAATCTCTATACAGGTAAGCATTCACTTCCCCTTGCACTGTCAACTGATATTTTTTAGGAAGGTTGCACTATTAATTTTGTTGTAACTTGTAACCGATACTAGGGTAACCAGTGTTTAAAGACACGGTGCAACGTGAGAAGTAATGGATTTAGAGGGGATGAGAAAATTTAATGTAAATGGTTTTGAGAGGAATGTTGGTGACCGTTGGATGAGTCAATTTGAGACTGTCGAATAAAGTTATCAAAATCTACATTATTTTTCCAGAAATGCCTTGTTTGATAAAATAACATCAACATCTAATATTGACATCACAAAATTTAGTTACGATTATAAACAACTCCACACATATCAGTACTCTAGGCTCTTTTGCAATGATAATGAAATAAACTAATACCAATAGAAACAAATTCACATCTACCAAAATTACATCAAATTATTTTCTGTACATCAAATTCTAGTGAATTGCATGACATTCTCTATGTCTCCCAACCTCTATTTGTCAACTTCCTCTATCTTACCCCCAAAAAAGATGCAACATATACAATCCAAACACAAACGAATAGACCCAGATCAACTACCAAAAAATACTCCAAGTCACGATAGAATAGATTTTATTGGTTTTAGCACAAAAATCTACTACATTTACAAAAAAGAACAAATAAATCAAGAGTCCACTACACAAATCAATACATGGACATTGTTATGATGCATAATTAAGATCCTTTCACAATTCAAAAAGGAACCAAATATGTTTCTCAATATCTGAACGCGCTCTAGTACACTTAAAAAGATAACAACCTTTCTTGTTCAGATTTACATTTGTAATGAAGATATATCTTCACAACATGATCAGATGGCCTAGTGAAAAGATTTAGTCTCGAAACATAATCTATACCGCCATGAGTACCCTAAATTCAATAAACAAACACAATCATTAAAGTGAGTTTGTTTTCAAGTATAAAAACCAAAGAATTATTACAACCTTCCATTAATTTGTTTTCCAACTAATACTTTGAAATTTGAAAAAATTTCATTTTTCAGCGAGTGACAAACTTTCTATAACTCATTTTTCATTTTTTAGAATTTTACTTTGTTGTTATCATTGTTCTTGTAAATGGGTCTCGATTCTTTGTTTGCAAAACATATGAGGAAAACGAAAAAGTAAGAGCAATGGATGAAGTAGGGGTGTCCATTGGCCGGTACCCATGGGTCCCGTTATCTAATCCAAAAAAATAGACCCGAAACTCGATATTTGGCCCGCTCAAGCTCGAGCTCAATATACTTAAAAAGAGGACTTGAATTTACCCGCAAACCAATTACTAGGCCCAAAACCCGGCCCAAGAGACCGCCCACCCTTCCTTCAAAAAAAAGTTATACTTTTAGATCATTAAATTTGAAACTTTGAAATAACTCTCCTAATGTCGGAATTTAAAATTTTAAAAATTTAGATACTATAAATAATTTTAAAGGGTAGAGTTATGCAAATGATAGATAAGTGAGTAGGTGTCAACCTAGTTGAGATGAATTCATTCTATTAGATGTAGTTAATCACCTAATCAAAAATAAAATTATTCATTATTTTATTTTTATTCATTTTGACTTTACTTTTGATTTAAAAATGTAATTTACAGCAATATTAAGTTACAAAAATATTCATTATTTTTAAATGAAATTATATATAAAAAAACCCGCGAACAGGCTTGCCCAACAAGCCCGCGAGTTGGGTTGCGAATAGCCTACCCCTACTCGAAGTTTAGCCCGTCCGATAACTCGCTTGGATAAGGGTTTAGGCCTACACTACCTAGGCCTAGCCCGATTTTTTTTTTGCAAGTCTAGCCCTGCCCGATCCATGGACACACGTAAGATGAAGCTCATAAATATATGAATAGTCCAAAAATGTTGTGCAAAATACCATTGTTATTCCAGTTCAATTCCTAACAGATTAACACATTTTTGGCAAAGCAAGCCAAATGAAGTAATTAAAAAATATAACTAAAAGGTGAAATTCAATAAACTCATCAATAAACTTGAATTAAAATTTAAGCAACTCCCATGCAAGCAGTGAATCAAACTGAAAATTAGTGAACTATTAAAATTTTAATATAAAGGCATGGCAGTCATTTTTAGCACAGCTAGCTAGCTCTTTGTCCTTCCCAGTCAAATTAATTATGAAATTCTGAATTCAAGGACAAATCAATATATGATCAACACAATTTATAAATAAAAATCAAATTCAAAGGAATGCAACAAAGCCCTTACCTAGGCATGAGCACACCTTTTTTCCCGTGAACCATTGAGCCGCCAACGCATGCAACACTTCTGGAAATGGCAAAATGAACACAGGTCTCGATTAAAGCCTAGAAAACCCCAATTCAAAACCACAAAACAGTCAAGAGAGAAATATGGAGATGAGTCACCCATAAACATATCAAACAAAATTCAAGCATGAGCGTGGGGAAACACTCATTTTACTTGGCCCAATAAATTCTCCATTCATAAAAAAAGGAAAATTCATTTTACTCACCTATTTTACTCATCAATATTGAAGGCACAACACCAGTTATTTCACAAAATAAAGCTAGTTAGGCCAAATAAATGAATTTGCCTCCTCTAGAATAAATAAAGTTTACAAATTTCCTTTATCCTCCTAATACTTCAACAAAAATATTATAGCACCACTAAAAAATAGGGGGAGGTATATTGTACCACTATAAAATTCAAATCTAGCTTTCCGACCTTAGTTCCTGAAAATATTTGAAATAATCCATGTATGGACACCACCACATCACCCAATCTCAAAAGCTAATATGAAAGAATAATATTTCCCAAAAGCTAATATGAAAGAATAATATTCCCCCCAACTACTAAAAAGTTGCACAACTGGAGAATTTGAAAACAGGTGGGTTGCTGAAAAGCTAGATATGTGGCTAGATGAGTACCTTCATTAGTGAAGGAAATTTAGCTTTTCAAAAAAGAAATGGAAGTTAACCCTATAAATCAAAACTCGTAGGAGATATCATAAATTGATAGAAAAAAAAAAGAACCTAACAACTATGCCTAAATCAACCAATAATAATAAAGAATTAAAATGACAAAAATTGAGAATCAATAATTATTTTGAACAAATCATCCAAGTAAGAATTCAACTAAACCAAACAATCCACTTATTTCAAAACCACATTGTACCTAAACAACGCAATCCCATGAAAATATTTTAGGGGCGAAGGAAGTTTCAAACATCACATGCAATTGTTGAACATCTCATTTTTCATTGAGGAAAAAAAACACAACCCACAACTTGCTTGAAAATAAAGGGAAAAATACCTTTCAAAGCTAAATCTGGACTGCTATGCTCTGACGACTCCTCAGACTATAATGTTTTCCCAAATCCACAATTATGACCAAGCATCGACTAGCCTACTCACAACACACTCACAGAAAGACCCTTGCAAGCCCAAGAATATCATACAAAAATCTTTATAACCATAACAGATTAAGCATATGTTCCTTGTTGGCCATCATTGCGATCCTGAAGATTAATTTTAAAATCAATAAGGTTTCGTATCAAATCAGCAACCATGCACCCAAGAAACACAAAAAACTCATATGCAATCGATCATCTAGCCACCTCTTGAAAATTCTCAAACCATAAACACCATAGTCCCTTCAAACTCACCTTTATTGCTATTTAGACCATTAGGCAGGGGAGGTGCTTAAGGTGCAATATAATCTAGAACGCTGCACTTGGAAAGCAATCAAAATTATCAACATGGACAATAAATAGGAATAGAATAAAATCAAGAGTCTATTTAGTTACACAGAAAGTGATCCAAAACACCAAAATAATATATGTCTAGCCATGCCTCTAGACCTAGTTCATAATACATATTCGGTCGCTGGGATTTTGTACAGCTTGATAATTCACTTGGGACAAAAAAATAAACAAATGCAACTCATTCTTTTGGGACAACAATAACCACCCATCCCTGTGTGCTTTGACTCCATGATCACTACCTGAAATTAATTATGTAAAAAAAATGAATTAAACTCAAACATTCACAAAAAATAAAGAACACGTATTAATTTCGAAAGAAGAAATGCAAAATATTTCCTTCTAGTAGTTAAGCTGTAGCAAGGGTTTTTAAAGGCAGTAGTAGTCTATCAAAACGAACACAACTCTTGATCATAGTTAGGGAAAAAAAAAAGAAGTAAACAGATCACTACATCTCCAATTGTGCCAAAAAATTACCATCTTTATCCAAATTAATTAGAAAGAACCACTGCACATCCAACTACGTCAACCACAAATAATTGCAACTAATGAAGCTTTCAAGTACGAAAACAACACTACTTATTTAACTTATCATGGAAGTGTTGTAGCCGAAGCACCAATTCAACAAGACAATTTCTTTGACATCTAAGTTTATAAAAATATTTGTGCCTGATAATATTTTCTGTAATTCATAAACTGCAAGAAGAATAAAGAGAAAAGAAATTAGCACCTTTGATTTTTTTTCAATATCAAGCACAAAGAAAAACAAAGGTCAAATTTACCTTTGACTCAAAAACTCAACTGGTTATGTCCAGTGAAGCCTCGGGCCATGATGTCAGCAAAAGAAAGATGATTTTGATTGTGGTGTCATCAACAAAAAAATGTAGCATACCATTTTAAGAGAACGAATTCAAATTATCAAGCAGCAGCATTTTGCTGCTACTGCCTACCTCGTTATTTCGTAAAAATCATGTTGTATTACATTCGAAAGACACTATACATGGTACTTTCGGGGTACAGTTTAAAGCAACCGAAAGGGAGAGCTTATAATTTTATTTTTTTCAAAATTTATGTTAAAAGTTTAAAACAATTCCATCATCAAAACTCAGATCCTGCAAAAAAATATTAATGAGCCCGAATTTGACTGGGTCAAGCCCAATAAATTAATGAAGCCCAAAGAAGAGCCTAATCAGAATTGGGTCAACTTATAGAAGGAAGCCTAAAGCACCAAGAAGGGACTAGCGTTCAAATAAGTCAAGAGGCTAGCACCCAAGACAAAGGGGCGCCACCCAAGGGACCCAAGTGGGCGCCGCCCAAGGGTACTCCAAGGGGGCGTCACCAATATGGTTTCCAAGGGGCGCCGTCCATGCTGGCTCCTTCCTCTCCTTCGCCCTCTCAACTTTGCCACATCAACTCAAGCCTGGCTCAGCTCAGAGTCCTCCGACGGAATAGGGACACGAGGGAGAAAATTTCAGGATACGGAAATCTATTCCTACCTTAACTAGGCTTACCAAAGAGGTCTACTCCTACCAAAATTGTACTTACCAAAATAGTGGAAGACCCCTTCCTCACGTCACTGCCTCACCGCCTTAGTGAGCCTATATAATGACCTTGACACCACATTCAGACCTCTACACCTTGAAGCTCCTACATACACTACACCTTCCTATACACATTGTTTTTCTCTCCCTAAAAACACTGTAACTCTCCGGAGACTATTATTCATCAATAAAATACCACAGGCCACTGTTGCCATTCCCGAGAATGGACGTAGGTTACCTGAACTAAACCACTATAAATCCTTTTGTTGATCTATTGCTTACTATTTTAATGTTTGATTGCGATTGATTGCTTATTAATTGCTCATTAATCATACACTTGACTGTTGATCTTGCACGATGACCAATTTATGCATCATCAGTTTGGCGCCGTCTGTGGGAACAACTGAGTTTCTACTACCTTTCAATCCTCTTGCAATCCATGGCGATCACGACCAGGTCGATGTCTCAACAGTCGGAATATGACAACCCAGCACATCGGGAAGAGGTCCCACCTCTCCTTGCACCTTCAGAGCCGTCCGCTACGACGACCCCCGTCGTTGGACAACAGCTCTTACAGACTATGCAGTCGTTGGTGAAGTAGAATCAGCAACTCATTCAACTGATGCTCACCCAACGAGGGGTCACCCATCAACCTGTCGCCCTTGTGGGAGGAGCCCCAGTCCCTCCAACAGGAGAGGAGCCACAATATATCTTTTCTAGGCATTAGGCAACCCCTCACCATGGGAGTCCTCGCCAGAATGACCCAAGACCACACCAGGGAGTACCTCGTTCCGTAGTCCCTCCTCAGCGCGCAGGAAGTTCATGTGTTCCCCCTCCACACCACACGTACTTGCATATGAGGACGAAGGAGAGGGCTAGTATGATGATCATGGAAGCCAGTACCACCACTCAACGGAGGACGTCCCCAACCAATGAGACGAGAAGATCAGAGAAGTGCAAAACCAACTCGGTGATTCCCTCAACGCCCTCAAGAAGCAAGTGCCCGAGACAGTGGATTAACTAGTAAGACGTACTGATACACCTTTTGTTGCAGACATAGTTAATTACCCCTTGCCCTCGAAGTTTAAGATGCCTACCATCGAGATCTTTGACGGTACCAGAGACCCCCTCGACCACTTGGACACCTACAAATCTCTTATGCAACTTCACAACGTGCTTGAGGAGATCATGTGTAGGACCTTCCCTACCACCCTCAAGAGGTTCGCACGCCACTGGTTCTCCAAGATCAGACCCTCCTCCATCCACTCTTTTGCAGAACTCAGTAGGTCTTTCGTCTCCCACTTCATTGGGGAACGTCGACATCAGAGACCAGTGATCCACCTGCTCACCATCAAGCAGGATAGGGATAAAAGCCTCAGAGACTACCTCACCCGCTTCAATGAGGATGTCCTCTAGATTGAGGAGCCAGATGACAAGGTAGCCCTGGCCGCCTTCATCGCCGGCCTTCGCACCTCAAGTTTCATGTTCTCAGTACTCAAGAAGCCTCCCTCCAGCATGCTCGAGCTACTGTCAAGGGCACAAAAGTACATAAACGCTGAAGATGTCACTAAGGTCAGACGAGGTGAGTCCTCCTACGGGGGTGAGAAAAGGAGGGACACCCGCGAAGACAAGTGGGAGATAGAGAACAAAAGAAATAGGACAGAGAAAATCTCTGTCAAGGACCTCCTTGGTCCCCCATCTTTGAGAGAGCAGCAAGCCTTCACATTGGTTAATGCTTCCGTGGAGCATATCCTGTTTCAAATACATGATGATCCTACAGTACGTTGGCCAGAGAAGATGAAAACCCCCCCGGAATCGGAGGAACCCGAACAAGTACTGTCGCTTTCTCCGCGACCACGGCTATGACATGGATGACTGCTTTGATCTTAAAAGGCAAATCGAAGAATTTATACAGCGTTGCACTTGAGGCAGTAGATTGCTAGCAGAGGACAAGTCCCGCCACTGGGTTAGGGCCAGGATGACAAAGAACGCCGTCAACCTCTCGGAGAAATCCAGACGATCGCCTAAAGGCTAGGAGGAGGTGACTCCAACTTCACCAGGAAAGTCTTGACCCACCTATGGGACACCAAGCATCTGCAGATTTTATCTATCCTTTATTAGTTGATTTACCTTGTTATTTGTTATTTTATGAAATAAAATTCTGTGAAGATTATTGTCTCCAGAATTGTTTTGTTTTCCTAAAAATTTATGAACATCCTACAAAAGTCAGAACATGGCTTAACATCAAAGTGTAGGCAAAAGGACAACAGTCTCATACTCCCGACGATCAGTCACTGTTCCTTGAGCCACAACTACTATAATCAAGGTTCTTCCCGTCACCAACTACTGCTGGTGCCTCATAGGGGACGAAGCCAGAGAAATCAATAGTGGCCATCTCATCAGGCATCCAGCTTTAGGCACTCGGTAGCAGACGCCCAGCCTCAGGCATCAAGTAGCAAGCGCCTAAACAGGCATACTCCAGTGTCCAGAGTCCCTCGGAGTCCGCGTGTCCTGCACCAGGCGTCCAGCACCAGGCACCAAGCCTCAACACCTTTCACCAGCGCGCTTATCACCAGGCGCCCATGACTAGGTGCCCAGCCTCAGCACCCATCACCAGGCGCCTAACACTCAGGCGTCCATCAGCAAACGCCCATCACAAGACGCCCAGGCGCCCAACATCAGGCGACCGGCCTTAGCTGCCCAGCCTTAGGCGCCCATCCTCAGGTGCCCGACTTGGGAGTGAGTCTCTGCCCTAGTAGTTCTCTCAAGTGCTATTTGAAGGCTAGTCTCAAGTTGAGCAGCCCTCTCATGCGCTAGCCTCAACTTCTCAGCGGCATCCTCTCGTGCTTGACGCTCGAGCCTTAACAGCTTCACGACATCCTCTCGTGCCTGTCATGCAAGCTCCACGACATTCTCTCGTGTCTGCCGCTCAAGCATCAACTGTTCTTCAACAGCTTATATCTCTTGCTTCGCACTCTCTCGCTAGTTGTCATGAAGCTTGACTCAAGCCTTAATTGCTCTTCAGCAGCCTATATCTCCAGCTTCGCACTCTCTCGCGAGTCGCAAAGAAGCTCGGCCTTATCTTACTTCTACTACGGCAGCCATCTCCCAAGACTATACGTAGCTCGGTCTCTGATTCTACTCTCGTGCACGTAGTCACCAAGTAAGTCTCTGCTACAACAGCCATCCTCTGAGAATATACGTAGCTTGGCGTATGACTCTGCTCTCGCGCAAGTAGTTAGCAAGTAAATCTCTGCCCCGACAGCCATCTCCCGAGACTATACGTAGCTTGGTCTCTGACTCTCCTCTCGTACACGTAGTCACTAGGTAAACCTCTGCCATGAAGGCCATCCTCTGAGACTCTGAGTAGCTCGACCTCAGCTCATTCGGCCATCTCACGGGACGTCCACAGCTCTGACTTTGCTCTCACGCAAACAAACAGCCTGCCTCTTTCTCCAGGTAATCATGTTAGATAGTTTAATGTTGGAATAACATTGTTTTTGTCAGGTACACTTTTGAAACTCAGGCCGTCTCTACTGGAGTATCAACTTCTACAGCAGTACAACAACTAGCTCTGATACACATACGAGTCAGTCTGGGAAAGAGTGGGGCACCACCGGGTCCCATCTCCCAAGAAACAACCCAGCAATCAGACCCTAACCGAGAAGCACTGGGGGCATCGAACCTTACCCTCTTGAGAATAGGAGAAGACGCCACTCTAAAAGCAAAGAGAGTCTCCACCATCGCCCTATCAACAGGACGCCGATAATCAGAGACAAGGGCAAAGCTATCCTAATCTCCCTCTCACCCAAAGGAGGCGCCCAAAGCCGCCTGCAATGCTCCTGCCTCGCCTGCCAAGCTGACGCAGCCCACCAGTGTCTCCCTACATTTGATGTCATATAGAGGCCCACAACAAATACCAAGTCGCCAGCATGTGACAGGGCGTCGCCTACACTGCCCATGGACTTCTCGCCAAAGTCCCTCCTCACTTTGTATCAAGGATCCACCGCCTAACAAAAAAAAAAAATTTGAAGAATGGGCAACGCCCAGGAGGCGCCAAAGACCAAAAAAATAAATAAATTCAGGGCCAGCCCCCAAGAAGGCAGCGCCCAACAAAAAAGAAAAAAAAGAGGGAGCAAGGGAGGGCGACGCCCAGCAAACCAAAATGGGTAAAAAAAAAGGGGGGGGGGAATTTTATATACGATATTGATAAATTCAGCAAATCTCTAAGGATGAAAAAGCACCGTGGTAAGCAAGAAAATTTCTGCTCACTCAAGCGAAGACAAAACACATGCCCTCAACCCCTTCCTCTCGCAAGAAGTCAGAGGCTTGGGCATGGGGGGCAAATAATGTGCTCGAATTTAACTGGGTTAAGTCCAATAAATTAATGAAGCCTAAAGAAGAGCCTAATCAGAACTAGGTCAACCCATAGAAGGAAGCTCAAAGCACCAAGAAGGGACTAGCATTCAAATAAGTCAAGAGGCCAGCACCCAAGACAAGGGGGTACCACCCAAGGGACCCAAGTGGGCGCCGCCCATGGGTACTCCAAGGGGGCGTCGTCTATATGGTTTCTAAGGGGGCGCCGTCTATATGGTTTCCAAGGGGGCGCCGCCCATGCTGGCTCCCTCCTCTCCTTCGCCCTCTCAACTTTGCCACATTAACTCAAGCCCGACTCAGCTCAGAGTCCTCCGACGGAATAGGGACACGAGGGAGAAAATTTCGAGATACGGAGAACTATTCCTACCTTAACTAGGCTTACCAAAGAGGTCTACTCCTACCAAAATTGTTCTTACCAAAATAGTGGAAGACCCCTTCCTCACGTCACCGCCTCACCGCCTTGGTAAGCCTATATAATGTAAGCCCCTCTCCACATGGAGGGGCAGAATGACCTTGGCACCACATTCAGACCGCTACACCTTGAAGCTCCTACACACATTACACCTTCCTACACACATTGCTTCTCTCTCTCTCCCTAAAAGCATTGTAACTCTCCGGAGACTATTATTCATCAATAAAATACAACAAGCTACAGCTGTCGTTTCCGAGAGTGGACGTAGGTCATTCGAATTGAACCATTATAAATCCCTTCGTTGATCTATTTGCTTACTGTTTTAATTTTTGATTCCCATTGATTGCTTATTAATTGTTCATTAATCACAAACTTGATTGTTGATCTTACACGAAGACCAATTTGTGCATCATCAAATATAACTAAACATACTTGAAAACATTCATAAAACCACTTTACTATCAACTATTTCGAAATTAATAAACATATATAACAACCACCAAGATAGTCTTTTTTTTTCCCGAAGCTCTTTTATGTATCTTCATTTCTTTTTCAAAATTATACAGACAAAAAAAGAAGAAACATGGGTGTGATTAGATGGTTTTGGGAAAAAAATATGTATAGGATAAAATTTAACTTGCTAGCTTATTATATAGGTATGTAGATTTTAGAGACAACAAACAATTATGTAGGTCTTCTTTTGCTCTATATACATACACAGACACATCACATATTTGGATTTTAAAGAAAGGGAAGAATAGATTGTGAGACTCTTTCTTTGTGTGTATATAACGACAACTCATGCCTAAAGGCACTGTGCAATTTAAAAAATTGAATATTGATCGTTGATACAAAAAATTAATATGTTTAAAACTCTATACTAAATTAGAACTCATAGTAGTGCCCAGAAAGATTTACCTAAAAGTCAACTCAGAGGGATTTGCAAACCTATGTTATTAGAAGAAATGTTCGTCTCCAAAGGCACTATGCTATTCTAAACAAAATCATCAATATTTAATCAAAGTTTTTTTGTTCTTTTAAAAGATTTGGACAATTTTTCTTAAAAAGAGGACACAAAAAACATATCAACCTATATACAAAATTAATGTAATGATGTAGATTGTAATAGCTCTAATATCAAATTGATGTAAATCGTATTAAAGAAGAATTAGAGATGAGAAGAGAAGAAGAAGGGGATGACAATAGAGAGAGAATTTGAAGAAGAACGATTCAATATCAATAATCAATAATCAAAGTTTACCCAAAATAAATACCATAGCCCCTATATATATAGGGAGAACACAAATCCTAAAAGAACTCTAAAAAAAATAAATAGTCATAATGACAACTAAGCCCTTAAAAGATAAAAAAAATTACTTAAAAGATAAATATTAAAAGTATCAAAGAAACTATTATAATTAATCTCTAATATCTATCCAATTCTTACACGATTCCCATCATTTTCCTCCGGTTGAAAAAAACTCTCCTCCGGAGAGTCTTCAAAGTAGAAGTATTCTAAGAGAGTAGTCTGAAGATGACAGAACGCCTCATCTAGAATGAAAGAATTATCAATATCTATCCATCAATCAGAATAAATTCAAGAATCTCCTTCTGTAGCAATGTAAATCTAGTCACGTAGCACATCATCTATTTGACCTGAAATATGCGATGGAAGTGGAAAGATACGAACTGGAGCTTTGCCGAGGAAGAAGCAATTCCACCTATAGAAACATTAGATAACAAAATAAGAGGTTCTGGAGTACCTCGATCAAGTATCATGTCCTTTAAATAAAAATTTGGACTAATACTAACATTCAATGAAAAATTAAGCAAATAAGCATTAGATCCAAATTCAAGAATAACAAAACAATTCTCATTAGGTTTCAACAAAAAGTATTCAATGAGACAAGACATCGATAGGTGATGAAAATAATTAAGTACCAACTCAGGTGAAATCTTAATAGTAGGAATAAAGTCAACTATTTCAGAGGGGAAAGTTTTGAGAACAAAATTAGATTGACTTGAAATAGGAGACACAAAACAATCACCAAAAGATTCTGAAGTAGGTAACTCAATATGAGCCGCATCTTTTATAAGTGTGGTCTCGATAGACTTTTCAGCAAGTTCCATTACAAATGGTGACTCAACATTTGACTCTGGTAAAAGCTCAAACTTACTTTCTTTAGGTATTGACATTTGTTGGTATAAAGGAGGTGAACTCTGATTTGATGAAACCGAAGAAGGAGATTGATAGTCAACATGAGTACCATTTTTCTCTTTATCCGATACTAGCATATCTAAATCCTTTGTCACATTCGGATTAGGAAAGCATGTAGAAACAACATGGATATTGTTCAAGTAATCATGATACTCATATATAGTGGAATTAAAATTGAAAAGTATCCTATCACACTGTTTAGCAGACTGTGATTGAGAACCCATCAAGCTATAATTGGACTTCTTATGAAATCTCTTAACCTTTAGAGCATATTGATAGGTAACAACTATCGTATTAAAAGTATATTGTTTGACCTCCCTACTAATTTTTTGTCTCAACCCAAGAATAAACTGATCAATTGTCCAAGATTCTTCAACAATGTCACACAAGTACATGAGATAATCGAACTGGACAAAATAATCAGAAACACTAGAAGAATATTGTATAAGATTGAGTCATTGGTCATAAACTTGATCTATGTAGGAAGTAGGCAAATACTTCTCTTTCAATTTATATCTCATTTCATCCCAAGTGATAGGTGATTCTCCAAAAAGGTCTAGGCTTCTTTGGATTGTTTGCCAATACTTCTTGGCAGAACCCTCCAATATCAATTTAGCAAAACGGACGCAATGAGAATCCGACATGTCATGCCAATTAAAATATTCTTCTAAATTAGCTAACCAATCCAAGAATTCGAAAGGATTTAAAGTCCCACTAAATATAGAAGGGTCTTTGACTCGTTTGGTCATATGGGTTAACTCCATGTAAACACCCATAGACTTCCTATGATGATGACCTCGATGAGAGACTCTTGAAACATGTATATTAGAGGAACTCATGAGTGACTCTTGAGAGATGAGAATGATATAAGCACAAATTGAAGAATGCAATTGATAATTTCAAGAAAGTTTAAATAGAAGAAAATGTGTTTTGGATCTTTTGCAAATTCTCTAATTTCTCAATGAATAAAAATATTAGTCTCAAATTCTATGGAAGTATGCATACCATAATCAAGAGGAAATTCTGAAACCTTTTGGGAATGATTCTATAATTTTTGTAACTTTTGGGAGAGGATTCAGTAATTTCTAAAACTTCTTGGGCAGTTCTGAAATTTTTTAAGTCCTCTTGGGATGTGTCTGCAGCTTTTGGAACTTCTGGGTGATGTTTCTGTAATTTGCTGAATCTGGTGGGGATGTTTCTGCAATTCTGAAACTTCTGGATGATGTTTCTGCAATTTACCAGAACTTTTGGGATGATTCTGCAACTTCTGGAACTGATAGGACTATTTTTTTTTTCACAATGATGAACAGTTGCTGCGTGAACAGTGGCCCCTCGTGAATAGTGCGCGTGATGAACAGTAATTTTTTTTGTGCGAATCGAAGTTGGGCTCTGATACCAAATTGATGTAGATTGTAATAGCTCTGATACCAAATTGATCTAGATTGTAATAGCTCTGATACCAAATTGATATAAATCGTATTAGCTCTAATATCAAATTGATATATAGATTGTAAAGAAGAAGAAGGGGGATGAGGAAATGAGAAGAGGATGAGAATAGAAAGAGAATTTGAGGAAGAATGATTCAATATCAATAATCAATAGTAATCAAAGTCTAACTAAAACAAATATCATATCCCCTATATATATATAGGGAGAACACAAATCCTAAAAGAACTCTAAAAGAAATAAATAGTCATAATGACAACTAAGCCCTTAAAAGGTAAAAGAAATTACTTAAAAATAAATATTAAATGTATCAAAATAACTATTATAATTAATCTCTAATATCTATCCAATTCCTACACGATCCCCATTATGTAGGTTACAATCACAACCCAAATAAAAAACATCTAAAAATATACTCTTCTAAGCATAAAATCAAATTTAGAATCATCTCATCATATATTTCTTTACATCTAAAATCAAACTCTGCGTACACTCGTGTCTATATAACTCAAAAGCAAAAAATGATAACATGTAACACCTTTCACAAAACCGTCGACACCCTTCCACCTAAGAATGAAAAATAAAATTGTCAATAACCATACTAAAAATAATAATCAGTCCACCTTGCACCAACTCAATTTAAAAATTATAATTTAAACTCGATATGGTTCCAATTCCTTTTTCAAGTTCAATCTAAAGGAGTGAAAGAACCATAAAATTCAACTTGATGACCTAATGTGAAACATTATACAATGCACTACAAATTTAAGACATTCTAATCAAACCAAAACAACATACAAAAAGCATAAGAAATCAAAACAAAACATCTAATTCTTGAAACACGACTGTTTTACATAGTTACACCATATACCCAATACCACCATCATAGACCCACCAAACTACATAATTAACACAACCAATTACCCATAACCATTTACACAACCATCTACCATCAACCATCCACCTCTATATGCACATCAAACTTGACCACCACCAAACCAATCTCTCAAATTACTTCTATCCCACACTCGTAAGACCCCCATTTGCGTGTGTTGTTTGTATGAGAGAAATAGGGGGACAGAGAGTTACTAGAGACTAGGAGAGATCGACACAATTGCAATATTTCGTCCATTAGCTTAAAGGCCCACGTTAATAATGCCACCGCACCTTAATATTATAGTGTGAGAGAGAGAGGAACCCACCCACCTTGCTAGAATAAATAATAAAAACTTGTAAAACACCCCAAGCATAATTTACTTGAGAAAAGTGAAGAATAAATCAAGACTAAACATATAGGAAAACGAAAGGACCTTAGGGCATTTGGTCGAACATTTTTGGGGTTTTTTTTGAGGACTGGAGGGGTTTGTGTAGAAATGAGTGCAAATACAATGTGTGTTCTGTGTATGTATGTGTGTGTGCACGATGTGAGTTCTCTATGTGTTGTGGGTTGTGTTGTATATATGCTTATGGGTTGTGTTGTGTATGTGATGGGTGTATGTGAGCAATGTGTGTGTGTGATGCATTGAAACCCCCATTACATGAAAATGCTAAATCACAGTGCTATAAGGTTTACAAACTCCAAATTTAAATTCATAAGGCTCAAACTATTTACCTCCGTCCTATAAGGTTCAAACTGTTTACCGAACTCACCATTATATCACAGTGTTCTCTCATAACTATTTACCCAATCATTTACCAACTTCATAATTATAATAATCATAAACATCTTTATATGCATAAAACCATAGAGAAAAAAGTATAATGAAGAGTCATAGCACTTGGCAAAATAAATTTTTTGTTCCTTTGGTAGAAGAGATGGCCTTTTATTTTCCCTTTGGCAATCACCATTGCATTTGACCTTTTCTTCTCCTTTTATAAACAACCAATGTATATAATGTAAGAAAACACAAGTTAAGAACAAAAAATAAAAAATGATTGATGGGAGTTAAACACTACCTCAAATATACAAAGACGATTAAATTCATACTCATGGCGAATCACGACACCTATATTATCCTTACGAATCATTCTACCTGTCGACATAAAAACATCTAATAGTAAATAAGCCAATAAGCAAAGTGCTATGACTCATGCCTAACCCTTAAAAGAACTTATATGCCTAACCTATATAGCTTGCATCAAAAACCAACCACCAAAAAAATAAAAAAAAGGTTATGCGCATATAAAAGGAAAGCACAAAACATGTCACACACTAGTTGGTCGAACAAAATATTTATAAGCAGAAGGGCAAGTAAATCAAATTGGTTGAGCATATATAATCTGCATTATAGTGAGTGAAAGTAACATATATGCCGACTTTTGCCTCACTTACGCTTTAGTTCAGCCATATCCATATGGGCTGACTTTGTTTACAGTGCCACAAACAAAGCAGAAACTAACATATCCAATTTAGAGAAAAAAAGATCCCATTCAAAAGAAACACCATTACACAACGGCTTTTAAGTGAAACACCATAACATAATCAAACTGTTCATTTACCATCCAATTTTACATTTTTCAAATCCTTCACAAATACCCAAGCAAATTTATAATGCCATTGGGACCTAAGAAGGGAAAACCAAAGAAAGAGAGTAGAACCTTAAGGGGGAAACCAATTTGATAAATAAAAAATCCAATTTGAAATTTCATCAAAGAAAAATTCAAAAAGAGGGATATATTTCCTAACAAAAAAAAAACCATTTTAAAATTTCACAAACTCTATTTAACACTCAATTTGAAAACCCTAAGACTCAAAAACCCAAATTAACACCCAATTATTGTATGTACCAAATTAAACATCCAATTGGGTTGATTGTGAGTTCGTGTGTGTGTGTGCTGCTGTGGGGGGGGTGTGTGTGTGTGTGTTTGCTTTGTTTTTGTGTGTGTGTGTGTGTGTGCGCGTGTGTGTTGTGTGAGTGTGTGATCTGTGTGCTTGTGTTTGTGTGTTGTGTGAGTGTGTGATCTGTGTGTGTTCTGGGTTTGTGTGTGTGTGTTTGATTGGTGGGAGAGATGAAGATAGGAGAGATCTGTGTTATCTGTGTGCGTGAGATGAAGAAAAAGAGGTGAGACAGAGAGAAAGGAGCTAACCTGGCGATTTTGTCTTCGCTGGTGGGTTCACCGGTAGTGGCTGAGCCATGACAGAGAGAGAGAGAGAGAGAAGTAGCAGGGCTAACAAAAAAAAACCATTTTAAAATTTCACAAACTCTATTTAACACCCAATTTGAAAACCCTAAGACTCAAAAACCCAAATTAACACCCAATTATTGTGTGTCCCAAATTAAACATCCAATTGGGTTGTGTGTGTGTGTGCTGCTATGGAATGCGTGTGTGTATTTGCTTTGTTTTTGTGTGTGTGTGTGCGCGTGTGTGTTGTGTGAGTGTGTGATCTGTGTGCGTGTGTTTGTGTGTTGTTGTGTGTGTTGTGTGAGTGTGTGTTCTGGGTTTGTGTGTGTGTGTTTGATTGGTGGGAGAGATGAAGATAGGAGAGATCTATGTTATCTGTGTGCGTGAGATGAAGAAAAAGAGGTGAGACAGAGAGAAAGAAGCTAACCTGGCGGTTTTGTCTTCGCTGGTGGGTTCACCGGTAGTGGCTGAGCCATGGCAGAGAGAGAGAAGTAGCAGGGAGTGTGGAGAGAAAGAGAGACGGAGAGAAAGGCTGGTAGTTGTCTGACAGACTTAGGAGACACGCTTTTGAGTTTCGGGCGGGATAATTTTTTTGTTGTGACGAATCGTGTGCTGTTGGATCAAATTAAATAAGATCTAGATCGTTTAGATGAATGATTTTGAGAGATGTTGGTAGCTGTTGGATGAATGAATTTAAGACCTTAGGATGCGCTTGTTGAAGTCGCCCTGTTTTATATTATAGATACTCAAGTAAAGATCATTTTTAAAATCCATTGTAGCAGACATAATCAAAAATAGGACAGGACCCTGCTAAGATTGCTAGGTTTATGCAAGAATAATAAGGGGATTGGTTAATATTTCTTGGTCCGCCAATTTTTTTAACATTTTTTTCTTTATAAGGCTTAAGAATTAAATCGCCTTGCTTGCAACCTCTAAATATGACCTCTTATATTTTCTTGGGGCAAACATTTATCTATGCCTTCTATTCATTTGAATATGAGCTTGGGAGATATGATCATGAGAAGCAGATTACTTTTGCTTCTATAAAAAGTAGAAAATAGCCATTTTGAGACGTTTAATAAACGGGTACTCAATTTTCCCTTCCTTATGAAGTGCAATGAAGCATGTACTAACCTGTTGCCGTTATGTCTTTTTGCCATGACGTTTCAAAAAGTAGACTGAAGTGCTGAAAATGAACTCTATTGGAATTTGGATTCTTGCTTCTCAAACACATTTTCGAGAACCAATCGTAAATTGTGATGAATACCAGAAGTATCATGTTGTAACCATTTGCATTGATTCTTTTGTAACTTTTGACGAATGTAGATTAGGGATTTAGCATATTGATTTTTAACCTATTGTAAATTTCTCTCTGTGTCGTACATAGATTCCAGAAATAGGATCCAAGTTGATTCTTGAACGCTGTAATTTGTCCATCCTCTTACAGCTCTGCAGATTCTATTGAAAAGAAAAAGGGAAAAGAAAAAGAAATTGCCAGTGAATCACCTTCTGCATTGTAAGCGTATGTGCACACGAGTCCTTGATCTAGAAATCAAGGAGTTGTGCCATAATCGACCAACGCACAAGGAAGATTTGTGATGGAAAACTTTTGATAGCTGCAGAGTGGTTGAGATCGTAGCCTATTCAAGAACACCAAAAAAATTTCAACCTGCAATTCTTGAGAAGCCATCGGTGTCCAACCTTATGTGGTTTCCTATTTGAACTGGGGACAAATGCATTTACTAGATTTTTTGCAAACTAGACATGTTACTTCTCTTGAAGAATTGTTTGTTGAATTGGTTGATAAAATTTTGGTTGTGTTATACTTCTCTGAATACCAGAATTTCTGTTAAACTGTCATTCCCTTCCCCATCTTCGCACCACGTACACAGTTACCTCATTCCCTACTCCCTGTCTCCTTCTTGTTGTGGTGTTTGAGATCTCAAGGGGCATACACTCATATATGAAGTGCCTTGGAGGGTTTCATATGGGGCTCAGGATTTAAAGCCATTTGAATTTTCTATCCTGGGTTCATCAGTTCAGGGAAATCTGTTGTTGATGTCCGTAGGAGCATAATCGAAATGCTTTTCACATCTCTCTCTCTCTCTCAAACAACCATGGGTTTCGTGTGTGATGTTAAATAGTGGTACTAAGGTGGCTCCTAATATTTTCCAATTCTTCTTCGAAGAGAAGGAGAATGTAGCTCCTAAATCCACAGCGAATTAAGATTACTTAAGTACAGTGTTCTTAATGATTATCTTGTTTATGATCTTTTTAAGTAATTATTTTTAAATCAAAATAGGTAACTTTAAATACGTGATTATAGAACGATCTTCAATCCGTCTAAGAAACATAACCATAATTCCTATCCTGATACCTACAATTGATATCTGTTAGTGGTTATTTTATCATACTTCACCAATCATATTGAACTCGTGTTCGCAGAAGGTAAATCGCTCTCAAGGTTTTTCCACCATAAGACAAAAATCTTGATTGTTCCCTTCATTGACTGTTCTAAGAGTGCCTTAGTTTACATTGTCTACATATATGAAATGAATTCACTATACTTCGTTGTTTATTGAAAATTTAGGCAACCATAAGAATCCGGCAAACACAAAAAATCGGCCAAACATGAAATCATAACCTTATCATATTCTGTCACTTGTCACGCACTTCATCATTATTTGATGTTATACTCTCATAGCATTATAGGATTTTTAATACAATAAAGGGTCACCATCACCAATCATATAATAATCACTAAATAGTATTATATCTCATATTTCATCAAGACACATAAATCTAATCTCATACCCTTTTGTCATAAATACCAATAACCTCAAGGACCGCTCGAACTTATGCCTTATGAATAAAACTCAATGCCTTAAAGATTCATGTCTATCATCCTTACTGACCAAAACAAAATACCATCCGTTTTCTAAAATAGTCCACAACGGCATAAAATAGTCCACAATCCGTTTTCTAAAATAGTCTGTAATCTGTTTTCTAAAATGGTCCACAATTCTTCTAAGTTAGTTAAAACTCATGAATTTGACTAAAGAATCCATAACCTAACTAAACATCAACTCACAATTATCTTATAAGCATATAGTTTTAAGAACATTCAAGGCTAAGGTTCCTTTCATCTTATACTTCCTACTCACACTGGTTGACCCACAACCTATAGTTCTCATGTAAGACCTAATTCCTAAGCTTTGATACCACTTTATAACGCCCTAAAATCTACATTGAAAACACTGACTATCTACTAACCACAAAATCATGAGAGCATGCTAAACAACCATAAAATAGTATTGCCATCCACCAATTCAATAATTAAGTAAACTAATTATTGAAAAGGAACATGAACGGATCTTTAGGTTTACATCTAAAACCAAAACAATAACCTTCCAACTAATTAAATAAAGAATATTGCCAAAACATTGTTTAAGTTTATCCACAACTCATAATCTAAAAACTAGGAAGGCATCCACTTCTGGATCCACTTCATGATCTGCCTCGACATGCCAATTCACTTGCTCACCTAGAAAGATCTCCTGTTCAAAGATAAAATCTAAAAAATTATATATATATGTCGTAGGATGAGCAAAAAATGGAGTACAGAAACCTTCTTAAACCCAACAAAGTTTCAAAATAAAAAAATAGGTAAGTCTCCATTTATAAAATACATACATAATTTTGAAATAAAAAAGTATCAATTGACGATCTCAAGTTTACGTAATAAAACCATTAAAATTGTATTAGCATCGAATCATTCATAAATTTAAATTTCATAACATAATATCTTATGTACATAGGCTGAATAAACAAGAATTCACATTACGAATATATCTAGCCCACAAAACTCCACTTTCTAAAAAATACACCCCGCAAGGCAAAAAACTTCGGGAAGAGCGTATAATGACTGACACGGTCCACATAGGGAAAGGAAGGAAATCCAAGTCCAAGAAGGGTTGATACTGTTTTGACTATAACTTTTAATCTGTTTGGAGTTACGGGACCCATAATATATCAAATCGAAGCTTACGACAAGCCCTATAAGACTTATTGCCTTTGGCCATGACAGATGCCATTAAAAGCCAAAAAAAAAAAAAGGCCTAAAACATGTGTTTGGGCCTTCTGAAGTTTTTCCAGTTTGGGTTTATTTGGATTATTTCGTAATTTAATTATTCCTTGCGTAATTAGGATTTTCAGGTTATTGTTTAGTATTTAAAGGATGTTTTTATGTGTTTTAGGGTTAACTCTTATTATTCAGATTTTATATACATTGTGGTTGCTTAGTCAATTTATCCAACTTTGTGAATTCTTGTGATTGCAAAGTTACATAGATTCAATTCTTGTGATTATTTCTATTCGTTATTAGCCTTTCGATGTGTTAATGACACATTAGCAATGACGGATACTAACTCATCCTCGGTCCCCTGTGGAATGAAGAGTGATTTGGCCATCTCAAGACACCAACCCTATTACGAGTGATAGGAAACCTTCGAACCCTTCAAGGTAAGAAATACATCTAAACACTCAGTGATTTAGGTTCACATGTAACTCTAGTTCATCATTCTCATCACAAAGAAATATACTTTCATAAAAATAAATATTTTCCAACATTCAAATTCCCACAATTCTCAAAGTACAAGAGTAATTCAATAGAAACATGCAAGAGATAGTAAACAAAAGTATTCAAGCTAACAATAATCAAGAATCTAGGCTTTTTATCAAAAACATGCAATTTCCGATGTAAAACATATAATTCTTCCAAGAAATGAATCATATTATCAAAAGAGAGTAAAAAACTTAACAATCTATCATATATAATTGAATAAGAATCAAAACATACATATAGGTAGCCCCTAACCCTCAATGAATAAGTTTGAAAAATAATCCCTTTCTTTACCCTATAGATCTTGTGATTCCACGCATTTTGATTCAGTTCTCATATGTTAATCCTTCGTGTTTTGTCCCATTTTTTCCTCTTTTTCTTCTCCTCAAACTTCCCTAGGCTTCTTGGGGTTGAAAACCATGTTTAGAAATACTAAAACGCGGTCCTAGGGTATTTATAGTGTCAAAAATGGACCAAATCATAAAATCTGATTGTTGCCTATTTTTGTCATATTGTCTGGATGTCTTACTGGACAAACGGTGTCAAATTTTACTCTAGATTTCCCGCTTCATTTTAAACATAGTTAGAGATCGATTTAGAAAATTTTCATGAAATAAAATTTTGTAGTCCTTAAAGTCTAGTTTCTATTGTAAAACAAATCAAATCAATTAGACATCAGGTTAAAAAGTTATGGGCCAAATACTAAGGTAGTGCCAAATTTCATTCTATCCAAATTCTCTCCAAAATGCATTTCAACTCCGAAATACTTTCAAACTTTCAGTGCATCCAATATCACCTATCTTAAAGTTTTTCGACCTTTCGGATTCAATGGTAGTCTTATTTTGATCTAAATATAATTAAAAACTTGTTTAACCACCTTTCTCAAGTTTAACCGCATCCGAAACTAAGTTTGACCGAAAAGTTATTTTACGTGAAACTCAAATTTCATGATCAATCTTTTAACAACAATTCGAGGTTTCTATTATCATTTTAGAAGCACTCTAAATATAATATTTTTATTATGTAATTATAGTACAGAGTCTTACAATCCACCCTCCTAAAAGAAAGTTTCATCCTCTAAACTTAATTATCGAGTTAGTCTATCTAATTTCAATTAGCCACATTGTCTCAACTCCTATTCATCCTTTAAGCTTCACATCTAAGATCATAACCTATTTTCTATATTATAATTTTTAAATCTATCCATTTAACTTGTACCATTATTGTAATTATTAAAAATCCCCAAGATTACCTTTATTCAATATTTATCACCTTCATTATAACGCCTCAGTTTCTCTGTTGCGTTAATTGATAGATCCAATTACATATTTCACAAATATATCTTCAAATACATAGGTTAGAGCTAAAAATTAAATTGTTAATCAAATTTTCAAACACAAATAGAGCTCACAATTTACGTATTACAAAAATTATCACCTCCAGTTCTTCCAATATTCTAGTCACAATCCATGCTCCATAATCCTCCTAAAAAAATTAACTAAATGGAGAAGTATATAATACAATAGAAAATAAAATGCTTAGCAATAAAAATATGAATGATCGAATACCAAATAACTCAATCGATAGGCAATTTCCAGAATCATGAATCAAATACGACATATCACAATATACATCGCCTCATACTTGATTCATCTTGGTAGCATGACAAGTAACACTTGAGCATAAATTCAAACTCTTGCCGATCAATTACACCTTGCAAGGCCACAAATCATACCCTATAGGGCCACGATTATGTTTCACAAAATATGACCCAGTGCACTTCATACATGCACCAATCAGCCCCAAAGTAATTAGATCAAAACACAGCTAGCTCAAATTCATATCGATCAACAAGTAACGAATAAGAATATAATTTTAAGATAATCAATAAAACACTCTTTGCAAAGAGATTTAAAAGTCACAAAAATATTGTATACTACCCTCTATCTCAAATCGTCAATTGATTTTGATAAATATGTACTTAAAGATACCAAGAATCATATCATCAAATTTGGTAGCAATCTGATCAGAAATCACCGTTTGATAGAGGCTCATATCTCTCTCTCTCTCTGTGTCGGTTACATCTCTTTCTTCTCCTCGCTCTCTCTTCTTTCTTTCCTTTCTTCTCTTCTCTCTTTGGTGCAATTTACTAGTGAGGGAAGCATATGAATTTATAGGAAAAGAGAAATGGTTAGGTGGCGCCTTGCATGGTAAGAATCTCTCCTAACTCGAAACTTGTCATGCATGCATACCACATGATATGCAACGTGACAAGTGTACAACACTTGTCACACACCCACCCACCAAAGGCTTTGTTGTGCTTGCCACGTGTCACCTCCACATTCTCCCATTGATTTATCGCGCTTACCACATGTCACCTCTATATTCACACACACACAAACACCACTTTTGACACATTTTCTATGACACACCAAAGTTTACACTTATTACAATCTTGGTTACTACAGGTATTTAACATTTCTTATTTTTTTCTTACATAAAACATATCTAATTTTACAGTATCAGACACTTCTTCATCAAAGGTATTCATTTTTGTATGTCAACTCTCCAAAAATAAATTATATTGATCACATTAAATTATAATATTCCTCAAAATTTAATCTTAAATTATAACTCTTATTTTATGAAAATTTGAGATGTTACATTCATTCTCAATTTTTGACTATCCATTGTCTACAATAATCCTATGTGATTGTCCGAACTAATTTCTTATCATGTATAGCTACTAGATCATTAACTTAATTGTCTACTCATCAAATACTACTTCTCTTTTCAATTTACCAATCTTTTTAATAAACCTCATGTTTGTTTCTTACATGTAGTTTAACCATACACATATCACAACAAATCAAAATCAAATGGTTCATTGTGTATTCTGGTATAAATTAAAATTCACCAATCCACAAGTCCAAACTAGCCAGAGGATAAGAATTCTCATAGGTTCGAAAGGTTTGTGAAGATATCTCATATTCCACCAAACTGTACCATTGAACCCTAATCATACATGTCTTTTGAGTATATCTTCCAAAATATGTACACTAACGATCCATATTTATTATCCAAAGGGAATTTTAAGTAAATAACCAAATATACTATTTGGGCTAAGGGTCGAGTTATATCTCCAAGGTATTGATTTTCAATCCCCAATCTTTAGCTCAAATCAACAAGCCTTATAATTCCCTTCATAATTCACATGCATCTAGATTAATCTTAATATCTCCACATTATTCACCAACTCCATTAATACTAATTATTTTTTCTATCTCCCAAGAATTTATGCTTAGTCTCTAACATTGAGCTAGAATCAATAAACTATGTAATCAATTCCTAGTGGCTACCATTAACCTCTCCATTCTATTCACGTTACATATAATCTTCAATTCCCAAGATTCAATCCGGTACAAAATATATTTCTTATAATATTCATAAAGTAAAGATGGATTTCTAAGGATCTCAATAATTTCTCCCAATTCAATACCACCAGATTTCTTGTAATATAATCAAAACCAAAACTAGACTCCCAATAATTTAACTATTGTCTCTATTAGATCAAATTTTGTAATTGGCTAATTTCATAAAGTACATTGTAAATCTCAACTTTTTTATGGTCATGGTGCTTTCAAAATATCTAAAATCATCATTGAACGGAGGGGCTCAACCGTTAAAGTAACATCATTTAAGCTCTGTATGCACCTTCGTACTTAGGACAAAGGTAATGACCTAGACACCTAAGATAAACTGTTAGTTACTTTAAACTTAAGTTGATTAGGATGAAATAGAATTGGAAGCAATCCGCGTATGGTTCCTAGGTGATTTGAAAACAAAATATTTTCTAAATGGTTTTGTGTTTTGTAAACATAGATTGAGTCATTATTAGAACCCTCTTTAGCAATACCATTTAGTCCTCAAGAGGACTAGTTTTTGCTTGGTTTTGTGCTTCAAAAACTGGTTGAGACTGAGCTATGCTCACTAGCCTTGGCTAAAACAGTCTTTTGATGACTTAGGGAATAAGATGGAAAACGAAAATTAGGGAACAACACAGAGCTCGATCTATGATGTTGCTCAAGCATCCTTCAAGGTCACTCGAGCGGTGCTCATGGTCGCTTGAGTAGTGCTGCTTCTAGACAGGATGGAAACATGATTTTCATTATAGAACCAACCGCCTATGATCACCCTCCCATCGATCGAGCAGTTGTTCGTGAACCTAAGTTTATTTATTTATTAAAACTATCCTTGTTCTTGATCTATAAATAGGGAGAGACTTTCCCATAGTTAGGTTCATCCTCTTGTGATATTTCTGAGAGAAAATACTCCTACCTTGAGAGCTTCCACTACTAACTTAGATCCCTAAATCCAAAGGTTACCACTCGAGATTCTACCAAATCTCATAACTTGGTGTTGAAGATCTTGATAGTTTAGAACAAAAACCATTGGTGTATGCATAGCGAGAATCATTGGTGCACCCATGATTGCTCGAGACCTAGGCGAACCGTATGGTGGGGAGGTCCAAGTAAATCTATATTAGACGTTGAAGAAGGACCTCTAACGAAGAGATAACAAGGAAATGAACATCTAATCATGATATTAGTTAAGATATAAGACTCGAGTACGTGTATGTTGACTTAACGAATAGTGGATTAGGTTTTAGTGAACTGAGAAGGTTTTCACGTCAACAAATCACTTGTATTCTTTATTGTTTATTATATACACTTGTGATTGTGAACACACACACGCACTATGTGTTTGTTGATTTGATTAATTGACTATCTATTTAACCATAGTTGTGCAATTTGGGTTTGGGTATCTAGGATCGCTTTGAGATTAATTGTTGAGTGAATTAATTGAAGATTAATTAAAATCAATTGTCATGGTTAAGTTGGGTTGTATGATTAAAAAGGGTTCTCACTATTCATTGACAAATTTGTGTGAGAAGAGGTAATTGTGGTTGATTATGTATTTTTATTAGTAATCAATTGAGCGATAAATTGAAAAGCCTATTCACCCCTCTAGGTAAAGTGTCTATAGCTCCATATGTATAATTGTGAGGGAAGATCCACATTGGGTTTCCCCTCTTAGAATAACGGTTGATATCAGAGCGTGGTTTCCTTGAGTCCATAGACACTTGTAGGCGTTTTGTGTGTTGCTTGAATACCTAGTTGAAAATGGCTACATCATCAAGTCATGAGTTTTGTTTTGTAGTTCACACTGCCTTGAAAGCCGAAGTGGGTAATAAATGGTACTTTGACAGTGGTTGTTCTAGGCACTTGATTGGAGATAAGTTCCACTTTTGTGTATTGAAAAAGTGTAGTGGTGGGATTGTTACATTTTGGAGTCGGTAGTATCTCCAAGGTTGTTAGAAAGGGTTTCATTCAACCATTGGGCATGCCAATGTTGGATAATGTCTACAATGTGGAAGGATTGAAAGCAAATCTTATCAGTATTAGCTAATTGTGTGATGATGGTAATGATGTACACTTCAAGAGAGACAAATGCACGATTTTGAATGATAAAATGGATTGTCTTTTGGACGGGGTTAGGTTGGGAGATAATTATTATTGTATATCTCCAAATCCTTCACTAGTGTGTCATGGGATGACTGTTGATGAAGTCACACTATGACATCAAAGATTAGGTCACATGAACTACAAGGACCTGAATTGAATCACGAAAAAGAAGCTTGTGAGGGGAGTACCTAAATTAAGTAAATCGTCTACCAAAGTGTGTGGTCCATGTCAATTAGGGAAGCAAACCAAAGTCCCTCACAAGACATTTAAGACCATCACAACTAAGAGACTCCTAGAGCTCATTGACATGGATCTCATGCCTCTTAAACAAACTGAGAGCATAACTGGAAAGAAATAAATCTTAGTTATGATAGATGATTACTCAACGTACACTTGGGTTGCCTTTTTGAAATATAAATCTGAGGCTTTCGCAAGCTTTAGAAATATTTGTAAGAAATCACAAAATTAGTGGGGTGAAGCCATAGGTAAAGTTGTTAGAATTCGAAGTGATCACAGTAAGGAATTTGATAATTTTGACTTTTGTGTTTATTGTGATAAACATGGCATTAACCACAAGTTTTTTGCACCCAAGACCCCACAACAAAATGGCACTGTAGAGAGAAAAATAAAGAAATTCAAGAGATAGCTAGAGTCTTGATTCATAGCAAGGGGTTGCCATAAAGGTTTTGAGCTGAGGCAGTGAACACCTCGTGTTACATGATAAATCGAGTTTACCTTAAGTCAGCCACGTGTCAGACCCCATATGAAATCTGGAAGGGTAAAAATTCTAACTTGAAGTATTTTCGTGACTTTGGGAGCAAATGTTATATTTTGAGAGATAGAGAGAACTTAGGAAAATTTGACTCCTAGAGTGATGAGAGGGCATTTTTGGGATACTCCACCAATAGTAAAGCCTTTAGAGTGTTCAAACTAAGAACATCTAATGTAATGGAATCCATTATTGTTGTTATTGATGACACGAGAGAGGACCTTGTATATGAGAAAGAAGAGGATGAGGGAATGATTGATTCAATAGGAGACAAAGGTGAATCAGAACCTACTTCTACCCCTCAAAGAGAAAATAACCTTCTCACCAAACCAACACCTTCATGGGTTTGGGCTAGGCACACACCTAGTGACATTCTAGGAAACCCGAACGAAGGCGTTAGGACTAGGAAACAACTTGTAGATGAGCTGGACCAAAACTACCATGTTTCCTTATTTGAACCTAAGAATGTAGATGAGGCTCTTGAAGATAAAAATTAGCTCATCTCTATGCAAGAAGAGCCAAACTAATTCACGTGGAGTGATGTTTGGGACTTGATACCTAGGCCTAAAGACACCAATGTTATTGGAACAAAATGAAATTATAAAAATAAATCAGATGAAAATGGTGTAGGTGTCAAAAATAAGGTTAGGCTAGTTGCACAAGGGTACACCTAACTAAAAGGAATAGACTTTGATGAGACTTTTGTACCAGTAGCTAGGCTAGAATCAGTGAGATTACTTTTTCAATATCTTTTCACATGAAATTTAAGTTATATTAAATGGATGTAAAAGTGCATTATTAAATGGTTTCCTTCAAGAAGACGTCTATGTGGAACAACCAAAGATTTTTGAAGACCCTTATCATCCTAAGCATGTATTTAAACTGAAAAGGAACTAATATGGTTTAAAACAAGCTCCAAGGGATTGGTATGAAAGGCTTTCTACTTATATCTTGAAATAATGGTTTTTTAGAGGTAGTGTAGATAAGACATTATTTGTGATGAGTGTTTATGGTGAGTTGTTAATTGCCCAGGTGTATGTTGATGATACTGTCTTTGAAGGGAGGAGATCAAGCATTAAAGTAACATCATTCAACCTCTGTATGCACCTTCATACTTAGGACAAAGGTAATAACCGAGACACCTAAGATGAACGTCTTTACTTTTAACTTAGGATGATTAAGATGAAAATAAAATTGGAAGCAATCTATGTATGACTCCTAGGTGATTTCCAAAAAAATATTTTCTGAACGTTTTATGTTTTGAAAACATTGAGTCATTATCAGACCCCTCTTGAGAAACACCTTTTAGTGCTCAAGCGGACTAGTTTTTATTTGGTTTTGTGCTTCAAAACCCAATAGGGACCAAGCTATGCTAACCAGGCTTGTAAACCCCCACATGTTTTATATTAATATAGTAATGTACTTGTTTAGTGATATTTATATATGTAATGACGTAAGAATAAACCATATATATTGAAACCGTAAGAATAAATACTAGGGAGACAAATTGATTGTGAAATTTAATTTTTGGAGGTGTTTAAGGTTGATAAGGGTAACAAAGTAAAGTTCTAATATAACTAGGAAAGTACTAATAAAGTCCTAATAAAATCCCAGTAAAATAAAGTCCTAATATATCTATGAAAGTCCTAATAAATTAAACCTACATTGGAATTTCGTGCATCAAGTTCAGCAGATGAACAGTGCATGTGAATAGTGCACTACTGCAACTTCAAGCCCGATTTAGACCTTGATACAATCAATACCTCGTAAAACTCAAAAAATGCCCAGATAACGAAGCAATGTCAAAACAGTCCAATTAGCTTGAACAGTGCATGTGAACAGTGCACCGACTGCAACTTCAAGCCCGATTTAGACCTTGATTCAGTCAATATATTTCAAAACTCAAAACATGAAATTTGTATAGCTCTTTTTTATCATTCCATAGCATACTTGAATCATCTCAATCGGAGCTCGGATGAGAGAGTTATGCCTAGATAACGAAACGATGTCGAAATAGTCCAATTAGTTTCGTTTTGTATTTAACGTCTCCATTTGCATCCTAAATCAAAATATAAGAATAATTAGTACATTTAGGAAGGCTTCAAATAAGTATAAAAGGCTTTAAGAAGCATCCTTTATCACCTTTTATTTACAAACATCGCAAAACTTCATTCATTGTTGGTTCAGATGGGTAAAATAAAAACTTTAGTGTTTCGGGTGTACGTTGACTTTGGTTTTGAGATAAATCATAAAAATAAATGTTTTTAGGGTAAAATAACATTAAAAATTAATCCGGAACGTCGAAAAACCATAGGGTAGTCATATGGATCAAATTGGAGAATCTTAGTGGCAAAATCGTAATTTTTGAGAAAACCAAAGCAGGCTGTGAACAGTGTTTTTCGGGGCTATTATGTTTTAAACTCATTTTCATCCCATTTTCCCTCATTTCTTTCACTCCACTCACACCCCCACACCTCTTGGAACCCTAGAAAGCATTAAAGAGGAAGAAAGGAAGGAAAAAATAAGAGATTTAAGGGTAGATTCAAAATCAAAGTTCAAGTTCTTCATAAAAACTAAGGATTCAAGGTAGGGGTTTCCTTCCATTCACTTACATTGAGGTTAGGGTTATTATATATGTAGGAATTGGACTTCTAATCATATCTATTTGCTATGGGTTCCTTGTCTCTTGGTATTATTGCAAATTTTATTATGTTTTGAGAAAAGTTATGGGTGGAGAGCCATAAAAACCTTAGTTTGTGAGAAACATGAATTTCTCTCTCTATCTTCACTCAAACTTGGTTGTAAAAACTATAGTGCTTTGTGTTGAGTATTAAAATGCTATTGTGCATGATCTCTTGTATTTTTCTTCATTGTTTATTTGAAATTGTCTTATGATGGATTTGTGGATTTTATGGAATTTGCTTGAAAAAAAAATTAGGGGTTTAATGTATTGTTGGTTATATGAGATATTTGTTGGTATTTTATCTCTTGCGTGGTTGTACGATACGAACATGGATTACTATTGACCGGGTATCATGTAGTAGGTAGACGTCTTTGTATGTCACGCGGGTATGAAATTTTCCTACCACATGGAGTGGGTAGACGCCTTTGTACGTCGTGTGGGTATGAATTTTTCCTATCACTAATGATCATGGATTAGTAACGTGGGTTGTTTCGGACATACAGTGTGGGTTATCGTGCATTGTTCCAGAAATGGTTTCGACAAGAGTTTCGGGAAGTATGAAATTTCGCAAGAACTTGTTGGAAATGATTTATGGTAGAATGGATTACCAATGGTATATTGTGTTTATTTATCCATTTCAATTACTGTTGCTATCTAAACTTGAGATCCGTTTTAATGTCCTCGTTTTACTTCAAATGTTATATATATTATTTATGAAATGAGACCGACCGTTTTATATACTTTTCTAAACTTTGTTTGAGTTTGGGAGTATTTTTCTGCAGAGCTTCGTGCTCACCCCCTACAGTTGAACATTTTTTCAGATTTTGTGCCAGAGGATGAGCTCGGTGCTAACGAGCCGGGCCATGGAGAGGCTTAACTAGAGGGATACTTGGATCCCGAGTAGGACATCTAGAGATATCGTTTACTTTTGTTCTAGACAAGAATATTCTTTTGAAACATTGTGTAGTCTAGATTTCTTTTGTAATTTCCGCTGCGATATAATAGTTAATTTTTTTTTTGGAATGTAAAGGCCAAAGATGACATATTTTTTTGGGATAATGATGTAAATGTTATGAACGATTTTTATGAAATCTTATTTACAGATGGTTTATCTTAGTGCTCTCATGATGTAAATGAATTTAGTATGTAATGTCGTCCAAGGTGGTTTTGGGGGCATTACAAGGCTTGGCTAGAGCTATCTCTTGATGACTTAGGGAATTAGATTAACAAAGATCATAGAAAAATAACACAAAGCTTGCTCGATTGGTCCTTCAAGGTCGCTCAAGTAGTGCTTCTCCTAGACAGGATAAAAATGTGAATGGTCCTATGACCGTGCTCTAACTGATCAAATGGTTGTTCACGAATCTGAGTTTTCTTATTTACTAAGACTGCCCTTATTCTAGACTAATAAATAGGGGGAACCTTTCCCACACCTAGATTAAGCCTCTTGTGACATTTATAAGAAAGAAAAATATTTTTTCTACCTTGAAAGCTTCCACCACTAACCTAGATTCTTAAATCTAAAGGCTACCACTAAAGATTTTATCCAACCACACAACTTGGGGTTGAAGATCATGATGGTTTCGAACCAAACTCGTTGGTGTGTTCATATTGAGAATCGTAGTCGTGCCCATGATTGCTCGAGGCCTAGACAAATCTTATGGCGGGACAGTTCAAGTGAAGCTACACTAGACATTGAATGAGACCCTTTAACAGAGAGACAACTGGGAAATAAGCATCTAAGCATGGTATTGGTTGAAGTATAAGACTCGAGTACTTGTATGTTGACTTAACAAGTAGCGAATTAGGTTTTGGTGAACCAAGAAAGTTTCCCGCGATTTTTTCCGAGGAGGGTTTTCCATGTCAAAAAATCACTTGTATTCTTTATTCTTTATTGTTTATTATATACACTTGTGATTGTGAGCACACATGCGTACTATGTGTTTGTTGATTTGATTGATTGACTATCTATTCAACCATAGTTGTGCAATTTGGGTATGGGATTGTCGTGAGATTGATTGTTGAGTTAATTAATTGAAGATTAATTAAAATCAATTGTCATTGTTAAGTTGGGTTGTGGTGATTAAAAAAGGTGCTCTCTATTCATTGACAAATTTGTGTGATAAGAGGCAGTTGTGGTCGATTCGGTTTTTATTAGTAATCAATTTAGTGTTAAATTGAAAAAATTATTCATCCCCTAGGTAAAGTGTCTATAGTCCACGTGTATAATCTTGAGGAAGATCCACATCGATTCCCCTACCAAAACAACAACTCCCAATTTACCAACATTAGTCATCGTAGCCTTGACAATTATTCACGATCCCTAGAATGATAATAATTCGCTAGCTACTTGAGTGACCTTAGCCTTTTATCCAAAAATTTGCTTAGAAGTTTTTTCACACATGCCAAAAATAATTTGCATGGTTATCAACATTTACTCACATTACATATTTCCAATCATCATCACAATAAAGATTTTTTTTTTTCAAAATTATTATTTTCAATGCTCATACCAACAATCCTCAACTCTAACCATTTTTAGATCTGTCATAAGGATGTATTAATAAAGAGAGGAATAAGGAAAAAGAACTCTATATTCCCAAGACAAAACTCCAATAACATTAAAAGATCTCACATCACAATAAAAGCTATGTCTAAACATTGGTATCATCCTTGTTTTGACAATGGTCCATTATTCTTGATCTTGAGCTTTTGAACAACTATAATCTTTACTCCAACAATATTGAGAGTAAAGGATAACTGCCAATAATTAATCAAACTTCCTAGGTTTTCTTATCATATGTCTCTAAATCCGTACATATACACTTGACCTCAATTTTTAATTAAAATTTGTGTGCACAAATCAGCTATCGACCCACAAGCTCACCCAAGAGATTCTCACTTGCTAATATCTTTAGATAGTATAAGGGTAGTGAACTAAGTCCACAGCAAAATAAGATTACCTAAGTATAGTGTCCTCAATGAGTATCCTACTTATGATTTTATTAATACTTCCAAAATAACCTTAGCCAACTCTCCGTAATATTCTAAAATCAAAATTGGTAACCTCAAATACATGGTTATAGAACGATCTCCAATCCTTCTAAGAAGCATTACCCAATTCCTACCCTTATACCTAGAACTGACACTTGTTCATGGTTTATTTCATCATACTCCTCCAATGGATTATATTCGAATATCATACTCACATAAGGAGAAAATATATCACTTTCAAAGTTTTTCCACAATAAGGCAAAAATCACAATTGTACCTCAATTTCCTAGCTTTCCAAGTCTTTCCCATAACTTAATACAACCCTTGTTGTACTAAGCCTTAATTGTTCTAAGAATGCCCTAGTTTACCTTGTCTAAATATATGAAACAAAATCACCATACTTCGTTGTTTATTGAAAATTTAGGCAACCTTAAGAATCCGGAAAACACTAAAAATCGACCAAACATAAAATAATAACCTCATCATATTCTGTCATGCACTTCATGCACTTCATCATTGTTTGATCTTATACTCTCATAGCACTATAGGATTTTTAATACAATAAAGGGTCACCATCATCAATCATATAATAATCACCAAATAACACTCTATCTCATATTTCATCAAGACACTTAAATCTAATCTCGTACACTTTCATCATAAATACTAATAACCTCAAGTACCGCCCAAAATTATGCCTCAAAATTATGCCTCATAAATAAAACTCAATGCCTTAAAGATTCATGTCTAGCATGCATCCTTACTAACCAAAACAAAATACCATCTAAAATATTTCATAACAGCATGGTAGATAGCTAGGATATTCATCCCGAAACACTTAGGATTGTTACAGAAGTCGCATTGGGTTGTTACAGAAGTCACATTGGGTTACAGAAGTCACATTGGGCTGTTACAGAAGTTACCTTGAGCTGCAACAGAAGTCACTTTGGGCTATCATGGAAGTCACCTTGGGCTGTTACAAAAGTTATCTAAGGCTGTCAAAGAAGTCACCTAAAATTTTCACAAGAGTCATCTAAGTTGACACAAAAATCACTTAAAGTGATCAAAAGAATAATAATAATAATAAAATAAAACTCTTGTAACAAAAGCCACCTATAATTAACACAAAAGTTAAAAACTGTTAAAGCGGATGTCATCTAAAATTCTTTAGAAAAGGCAATTAAAATTAAAATTAATACTCTTGGAATAAAGTTAACCCGAAGCAAAAAAAGAATCCATTGGAATAAGATTTATTTATTTCTTGAAAAAAAAATCAAGGTCGAGTTTGTTAAAAAAAGGGGGGGGGGGGATCACCTAAAATCAAGTTTGTAAGATAAAATTCTTATGTCAAAAGGTTACCTAACATAAATTTTTTTTGGATAAAGATATTCAAGACTAATATTTTTGAAAAAAAGAGACATTATCCGAACAAATTAAAAGACACAAATTATTGTCAAGAAATCATGTCTTATTCAAGAAAAATTAGGAAACAAGTTATGACCAAGAATAAGACAATTAAATGTAATATATATATATACACACGCACACACAAATATACACATACACACACACAAATCAAACTCCTTTTTTTTTATTAGATTGACTTGAGTTGACCTATGTGAAAAATTGCCAAGATATAAAAAGAAAGTAATGACAAATTAAAATTCTATGGATAGTCGTTAGGGAACAATGTGGTTTTGTTGTCATGAATGTCAAATTTACAAAGAAACAATTATAATCAAATAAATAAAAAGGGAGGCTTATAAATGATCTAAAAAAATACCACAAGTTCTAAAACTACACAATAAACAATAAAAAGATGAATATTTTGCAATAGGTTATACAAAACAAAATTGGAATGGCCTGCTAATTGTTGTCATCAAATTTATGGTGGAACCATATAATTTGATCAATTGGGTTAATCAACTAGGAAAGAAAATAGTTCAAAACACACACACACACACACAATAGAGAGAAAATATACTATTTGAACAGTATATAACATTTTAAACTTTATTTATCCAACAAAAAAGAAAGTCACATAATCACATTCTTGTAACAAAATACCACTAACATAAACTTTTTACTTACCAAAAAAAAACTCTTAATAGAAACAACCACTCAAAATAGTGTATCAGTGGACAAGTTTGCAAAATCACCCAACCAATATCACCTAAAAAAATTTAAAACAAATAAAAGGTAGTGTTAAATTAAGTAAGGAAGTGATAAAAAGGATTTTGAGTATAAAAAAGAATAAGCTTATGGATAAGTTGGGCTCACATAAAGTTGCCTTTCACTATCTGTGTGCTTGAAACAAAGTTGAACAACTACTGTGAGAAACCAAATAATAATAATAATAATAAACTTACAACATAGAGGACAACAATAAAAGTAATACCTTACACAAATTGGCCTTGACATCAAAGCGCTGGTGATGACAAAAGTATCAGGGCTTGTCAAATAAGTATATATATATAGTTACTAGTGTCTGCATTTAAGCAAATAAAAGTTTTTGTCAATAGGTCATGGAAAAAAGGTTTGTGAAACAATTAATCAAGAATGTCTAAAAAAAAAAGAAAAAAAAAAAAGAAGACAAACTGTGATACCAAAGTCAGAATAAAAAAAATACAATTCTCAACTCACAACCAAACTTTCAAGAGCTATCACTCTCGGATCGTTGAGCATCCTTTAAGTTCATGTGTTCAAGTAAAACAGAACTAGTTATTTTGAATCCCAATAAACTAAATATTAAGAAATTGTAACCAATTGAATTCTTTGTATTACTTGGAGTTCAACAAGGGTTAAAATTCTATGTTAATTACCAAAAAATAAAGTCTACCAAAAATAACTAAAAATTTAATCAAATTTCTTTTAGACCTGTTTTTCACAATTCTAAGAAAAAAAGAAAAGAGAAAAATTAATAAGAAGGCACCAATAAAAGATATATAGATAGATAGATAGATATATATATATATAAAAGAAGAGGTGGTACATGTTCGTTGATCCAAGGCAACATTCAAGAGTTAAATTCTGTTTTAATGGGACTTCCATATAGACCAAAATCCAGATGGACTATAATTCCATGAAAAAAATCGTTGCAAAAATGTAGCTTTGTGTGCAAACCTTTCTTTTATTATTTGATCTGTAAGTAACATTATTGCAAACAGTGTCAGAAAGTAATGGTCAGACAAATAATAAGGGTTACTAAAGTACCAAAGGACTTGTCTATTCTAAATGACTCAGGAGTCTGTGTCCCAGGTCAATATGTTCAAATAGAATTATGAACTCTATATGATTTTGGACTCTATATTAGTAGAGGACACTAAATTGAATTTCATATCTTGTTTAGGGTTCAACATAGACTATAATTCTAATTAAAATATATGTATATATATATATATATAAATTTAAATTAAACCAAATCCTTTTAATTTAAAAAAACAAATTGAGACCTATGTACATATTTATAATATGTTAAATATGAAAATAAATCTCGAGGGGGCATATGTAGACATTAAAAATTTAATTAACAAATTAATATCTATAATTGAGCTCAAATCAATCAGATAAAAGAAATTGGGTTGAACATAAATTTCGTAAGCCCAAATTATACATTTCTAAATTTAATAGGCTTGAGTTGGACTTAAATTCTACAACCCAAATACTACAAGCCCAAACATAATTAACTATCTTGTTAAATTAAAATGGACTTAAATTCCATAAACTAAAGCCCCAGAAAGTTGGACTCAAATTAAACAAACTTTTAGACGTAAAATGGGTTAGACTTAAATTTCATAAACTAAAGCCCACAAATTTATGGGTAGCCCATTACCTAAAGTCCATATAAGGGTAATTAGGTAAAAGTACTCTTATATGGATAACTACTCATAGCACTATAAATAGAGGTCTAGGGGAGGGCCAAGGAGAAAAAACAAAAGAGAAGAAGCTAAGAAGGAAGGAAGATCAGTGAAGCTCTACTCGAAGTTTACTAAAGCCTTGCAAGTTCATCTTCGGGAAGAAGAACACACCACCAAGGTCCTTCTTCAAGAAATCCAAATCATCTTCAAGTCATTCAAAACGAAGAACGGTGAGGATCTTCATCAAAAACATTATCAAATTGAAGAACGGGAGATACATTGATCTAGCTCTCATATTCATCAAATCTATCAAAGCCACCTCCAATTGAAGAGCGATAAATACGCCAATCAGGCCCTCATCTTCACCAAATTCATTATCTTCATCAAATTCACCGAGAATCAGATGACAGATCACATGAGAAGCACGCAAAAGAGAGTCAACACCACATCTTTTACTTAAATTCAATTAATTGACCATTGTAACTTGACCTTATTTTGTGTTAATTTATTCACAATTTTTTTTTGTTACCATGGTTTCTATAACATTTTTTGGACCAAAACAAACTACTTTCTCTAGCCTTAAACCAACAAAAAGGTTATTATCTATATGATCTTCATACAAAGCCTTATATAGAGGCATACTGAAGATAGCTTGATAGCTATTGTTGTAAGAAAATTCTACCAGTGCAAGATATTCATTCCAACTGCCTTAGAAATCTAAATTGCAAGCTCATAACACATCTTCTAAAGTGCAGTTATGTTCCCATTTCTTTTTGTAAACTTTGTCAAAACTAAGCCACAAAATGAGAATCACAGTTTGACATGATTGAAAATGACACTCCATGTAATCTCACAATTTTCTGAATAATGATACTCTTCATGGTGGAGATATGATCCACTTCCACTTTGGGATAAGTAAAGATTGTGACAACCCACCAGGTTTCTAATGCTCCACTTTCACTTGCTGACATACAATGCATCGACTTATAAATTTTGCCACATTCTGTTTCATTCCTTTCCACCAATATTGGTACTTCATATCTTGATATATTTTGGTGTTGTCATGATGAATAGAAAACTTAGAGTGATGATACTCCCTGAGTATCTCTTATTTCAGCTGGACATTATCGGGTACACACAAACTTCCTCGAAATAATAACTCACTATTCCGTATACACTAGTTCTCAAGGGCATTCCCGCCCTCTACTTAGGTTCGGATGGATTCCAGATGAGATTCTACACATTGTAGCTCAACAAATTTTTGCCAGAGAATAGGTCGAGCGATAAGATTAAACAGATGTGGTTGACCTTCTTTTTTCCCAAGCCAGAGATTATAATCCCTTAATGCCTCCTCCAATTTCTAGTTACCAATAATCATGTTAACTGCTGCACTCCAAGACTTTTTACTCAACGCACCTGTTACTATATTAGATTTTCGCGGTTGGTATTGTAGTATGAAATTCTATCTAGCATCGCTATCAGAGATTCAGATCTTTCTGGATAAAAATATACTTACGACTTTTGTGATCTAAGTAAGTCTAATTTTTTTTTTTCCGTATAGGTAACAATGTCATAACTTCAGAATAACCGTCCATTCCAAGTCATTTGTAAGATAATTTCATTCATGAACCTTTAGTTGTCTAGATTCATAAGCAACCACCTTGTTATTTTGCATTAACATACACCTAAGTCCTTATAATGACTCATCCATATAGACATCATACCCAACATCACTTTCAAGTATAGTAACAATAGATGTTGTGGTCAACTTCTTCTTCAAGATGTTAAATGAGCATTTGCCTTCTTTGGCCACTCAAATTTTTCTCCCTTCCGAGTGAGTCAGGTCTTGGGCATAGCTAAATGGGAAAAACCTTCCATAAACCATCGATAGTAATCTACAAATCCTAAAAAACTTTGGACTTCAGTAGCATTCTTATTTCGATCCCATTCATTACAGCCTTTACTTTTGCTAGATCATTACCACTCCTTTGGACACTGCATGTCCAAGAAATTTAACTTCTTTCATCCAAAACTGACATTTACTTTTCTTGGCATACAACTACGCTCCCTTAGTGTTTGTAGCACTTGGAGAAGGTGTTGTACATGTTCTTCACGTGTCTTTGAATAGATGAGGATGTCATCTATGAAGAAAATGAAAAATCAATCAAGATAGAGACTAAATACTCGATGCATTAAATCCAAGAAAGATACAGGTGCATTTGTAAGTCCAAATGGCATCACCAGGGATTGAAAGTGTCCATATCGAATATGAAAAGTTGTTTTGGGGATATCCTCATCCCTGATTCTCACTTGATGGTATCCAATTCGAAAGTCAAAATTTGAATAGTAACAAAAACCTCTTATTTGATCAAAAAGATTATCGATAAAAGGTAGAGGATATTTATTCTTATTGTCACATAGTTTAGTTTCCAGTAGTCAATACAGAGTCTAAGCGTATTATCCTTCCTTTTCACAAAGAGCATAGGAGCACCCCAAGGAGAAGTACTTAATTGAATGAATCCAATAGTAAGAAGTTCATCCAATTGTTCCTTAATTCCTTCAATTCTAATGGTTCCATACGATATGGGCAAATGGATATTTGTTCAGTAACAGGACATACCTTGATAGTAAATTCTATCTTTCTTTGTGGGGTAGTCTAGATAACTCATCAGGAAATACGTTAGGGAAATCACATTCCACCAGAATGATATTAGATGAGGTCTTACTTTCTTTTTCACCAATCAAGTTGGCTAGGTATTTCAATCTACTTTCTACTTTAATTTTTACACAACAATTGCCCACCATAGGGAACGGATTGGAAGAGTGACACTCACTTACAAAATTGAATTCTACATCTCTCGAGGTACGAAATAGGATTTCCTTATGGTGACAATCCTTGATAGCATGATAAGAAGATAATAAGTCCATTTTGAAGTTTATGTCATATCCGATTATCTATGAGGCAATTAAGTTCACAAGCAACTTATAGTCCCCAATTCGGATCACACAATTCTTGTATTTCCAAACAGTCACCCATAGGTAGGTTCACACACAACGTGCGATCCAAAGGTTCAAATTCTAATCCTAAATATATAGTGCGAATAAAAGAATGGGTTACCCCCGGATCAAATAAAATACATGGCCAAGAATTATAAAGAAGAACAATACCATAAATCACTTTGTTTGAAGCATTGTTATCTGGTAGAGTCATAACATAGATCTGAGGTTGGGGTGCAGTAACTATTGTTTTGCTTGCTGGATTTTTCTATTGTGGTTGATTTGGAAATGACTATGAAGGTCCTTCTTGAGTTGACAATTCTACTGACATAGTAGGGTACGAACGTTGTTTGGATTAGATTAATTGAATTGATGATAAGGACCCTGATTAGTCTGCCTTTGAGATGATGTGAAGGTACACTGATTCCTATAATGACTTGTACGCCCACACCCAAAGCATAATCTTGTATCATTAGAAGTTTTGTCCCAGCTTATAGAATTTTGTCCATTGTTTAAACCTCTCTTTCCATTGGTACCTTGATCTCGGCGTCGGCACGATGCCATCTTTTAGCGATTACCACCATTACCACTATTCCCAGTTTGACTTCATCGGCCTTGTTTTTGATTCCTTATAGTGTGGGTATCCTTCAAATCTATTTCTACCATCATAGCTCGTTCTACTAATTTCGTATAATTTCTTAATCAATGAGCTATAAGGCATCCTCGAATAGAAGGATTAAGGCCTTGTTCAAATCATTTGACCTTCTTTGCATCAATAGAGACTTAAGTCCATGGAAAAGTGAGAGAGTTCAACAAATTCTATCTTATACTGTCCAACTGTCATTTTGCATTGTTGCAACCCCATAAAATCAAAGAACATCTTATCCCTTACGGTCTCCAAAAAATATTTGGCATTGAACACCCTTTCAAATGTGGTCCAACTCATTTGACCTATGTTCCTTATTCTTTTGACCATATCCAACCAGTGGTCGGGTTCACCTTAAAAAAGATAAGAAACGAGTGTACCTCATACCTCAGTGGCAATGTCCATGTCATCCATCACCTTTTTCACTTGTCAAAGCCACCTTTCTGCATCAAGTGGCTCTAGACTTCCCTGAAAGGCAGGTGGACATTGCTGCAATAATTCTTGAAGTACCATCATTCTTTGTCCTTTAGCTACATTTGTTTGTTCCTGACCTACTGGTTGTGTTACCATAGTGTGTTATTGTTCCCCGTTTGTTGTCGAGCCAAAGTGGTCAGTTCTCTCAGTCACTAATAAATGCCATTTGTGGTGTCCTATGGTGCCAGAGGTGATTAGTTGTCGGTAGACACCTTTTGTTGGCCATGAGATTTTTTTTCCCTCCATCTTATAATATAACAGTTTATAGTTTATGATATTATGAATGAATTTACTTGTTACTACCACATTTGTAACAAAAGCTATGAACACACACACACACACACACACACACACACACACACACACACACATATTGTTTCCCTATCCTAGATGCCACTACTGTGTACAAGGGGAAAAAAGACCTAGGATAATATGTTACTATATACATCTTTTGCTATCTCGGGTGTTACCACTATTTATAGACAAAATTTCCTATGATAGTGACGCTAGCAGGGAATTAGGGAATCACATATTTAGCCCCCCCAGAGGCACATTCGCTAAACCAACAAAAGGAGCACAGTGGTTCAGTGCAGGTTGTATGGTTGTAAGGGCCACATTGGGTTTTTTAGACTTGGGTCAAGCCATCCATTGTTATTCTTTGGGTCGGGGACCCCAACTAGATGCCCTTCATTTACCCCGACAAGTGGCCAAATATTTTGTACTATCATTTAGTTTAAAATTCCTAATACAATTTGGGGTTTCTCTCGATACTAAGTGCACTACATACCACCCTTAACTAATGATGTCAACCTATTATGCACTAATATTTTTTGGTTAGCTAGGGGCATTAATGGCCAGGTATTGGACACATCTTGAATTTCGCTCACTGTCATATTGTATGATTCTAGATCGATCTTATTGTTTTGGGCTTCATTAGTTGCCTATGAACCCAAGTTACTTCAACCATATAAATATCATCCCAGAGTTAGTAGTATGCTCTAAGACCAATCATATAGATGATATTTTAGGATTGTACTAGAAACATTCATTACTTAATTAAATAAAAGGGCAAGTTTATTTATCATGTTTCTACTTTATTTCATTTTAATATGTATGATGTAGTCCATAGAGTATAAGTTAAAAAGATAGTTTCTCAAGATGTTGACAAGATGAGACATATACTTCTTAGTACTTAACTCTTAAATGTTTCTAGTCATAAGATTACTATTTGAGCACTACGTAATTCGGATAGACTAGCACACACTATGTTTAGTCGTATTTGATATGAGATGACTCGTCCAAGTCACTAGTGTAGGGACACTAAATCAGGTGTGCGGTTAGAGAACAAGTACACTAAATGTGACCATTAACTAATGTAGAATTTTTCATATGGAATTTTACTTGCCTGTCAATATTAAATCCTAAAGTTATAGTTATGTAATTGATCCTTAGATTTGGGAAACCATGGTTGTCTTGTGCATGGACTTCTATGCTTTAACTATACATCATATTTATATAATAACCATGTAACTTTGATTTGTGTTGTTGGACATAGTTAGACATGCATCGAGATTTATGAGTACACAACATAGAATATATCACCCTTGGTAAATAAAGGGAGAATGTCCTATGTGATCATCTAGGATATGACTCAAGGAGTCCTTGGCCAAGATAGAACGACAATTAGAAAAGGGATTTATAATTGATTATTAAGAGTCATAGTCCTAAGATCGAACACATAAGATGAGTTAGAGGTTTGACAATAATTCCACACCCTAGTAATTCAATTGGGGCATTGTGAGATAGAAGGATTGAATTGCATAGTAACTGTAGACTGAATGGGTTCTTTACCTCGTTCGTGCTATCCAGAGGTTGATCATCACATGATGCTAGATGTCATTCAGGATTAGTAGAAACCCGAAGAATGAAATTAATATAAATATATTAATTTTTCTTCATAAAGGGATAATTAGGAGAGTTCTAATTCAAGCGAAATTTTAAAGAGTTCTAATTTCTTACGCTACTTGTAGTTAGTATCGAATGCCTACAACTGGGTTTGCTTAAACAGATAGGGTCACACACAATAGAATTGATTGAAAACTAAAGGATAAATGGTAGATATCCAATTAAGAGCTAATTGGGGTGAAAACCTAATTAAAATTTAATTAGGGACTTTATTATAATTAATGGTTAATAAAAGGGTTATATGCAATTATGAGTTAATTGTAACTTGACCCAAACTAGGATTAGTGTAACGCCCCAAAAATCACCCTGAACGACATTACATTCTAAAACCATTTACATCATGAGAGAACTAACATAATCCATCAATAAATAAGACTTCATAAAGTCATCCTTAGAATTTACATCATTATCCCAAAAGAATAGACCCATCTTGGGATTTACATTCCAAAATTAACTAATGTAGCATAGCGGAAATAACAAAAGAAAACTAGACTTCACATGGTTCAAAATGAATAGTCTAGCCTAGAACAAAAGAAAGTGTATATCCTAAGTATCCACTTCGTGATTCGCGTCCCCCGCTAACGGAGCTTCCCAATGTCCTGGTTCGTCAGTTCCAAGCTCTTCCTTTAGACACAAACCTGAAATATGTTATTTGTAAGGGGTGAGCACGCAGCTCATATAACACCCCGCACTTTCTTTTATATATGTATATAGATATATAGTAAACAATTGTTATACAAATGTGGATATGTGTAGTTACGTGTGTTTGAATTGGGTAGATTAGAAATAATGGCCCAATTTTAGTTTTAAGAAGTGAAAATATGAAATTTTAGGTCCTAGAACTTGAATTCAATAGGCTTGGTGTAGAGATAGGTGTTGGAGATGCATGGGATGGCTTTGGAAGGGTTTAAGATGGATTGGAAATGAAAAATGGAGGAAATGAAAAAAACTGGGCAAAACCGTACCGGTATTGTATCGTACCGGTACTGCGTACCAGAGCAACTTGGTCCAGAAGGTTTGACGTACCGGTACCGGTACGGCCGAAACAACTCTGAATGTTTAATGTCGCGATTCTAGCCCGATTTTCGTCCTATAAATACATTATGTTGCCTCATTTGGCTCCATTTCGGCCCCTTCAACTTTAGAAATCCTAAGAAAGAAAGAAAGGAGAAAAAGAGAGGAAGAAAGGAAGAGAGAAACACTTGCTTTGAGGGGATTCATAGCTTGGAGTCCATCGAAACTTAACTTTTCAAGAACAAAAGGTAGGGGATTTCTTCTCTTTCTCTTTCATTGAGATTAGGCTTTATGTATATATGTATATTTTGCTATAATGTGACATATATGATATAAAATCATCATCTCTTAGTCTTTTGGGCAATGAATACATGTTTTTATCGAAGTTAGGGTTGAGTACCTATGAAATTCCTCTTTTGTTTCTAAAACCCTAGATTGGGAGGGTGATGAATTTTCTTCTTAAAATTTCTTCCTTTATTATTGAAATTGAAACTATAGAGTTTGGTGTTGAGTAATAAAATGATGTTGTACGATCTCTCGTATGTTTCATACTTGACCGTTGACATTGTCACATGCAAATTTGAGGATTTTGTTAATACTTGAAACTTGTTTGTTATTGGAATGTATCTTGGTTTCCTTATTGTATGGTTGTTGTGAGGGACTTGAATTGCCATCGAAAGATGTCGTAGAGTGTTAGAGGTTAGTCTATCCCAGTGGGGGTGAGATAGTTTCCTAACATTTGTAGTGGGTTGTCATTTAGAAGTGCGACCACTATCGTTCACTGGAGTTCGAAAAAGGGCTAGTATACCTTTCCTGGGAAGGGACTCGTCACTGCCATTGGTATGGAAGACGCCCCTTTCCCAAAGTGCTTGTGATTGGTGAACTAGGTATAGTCGTTGGGTAGATTAATGGGAAACAGTCAACATACATGGAATAGGATGAACCAATATTTGTATTTATATGTCTCTATAAGAACCTGGATTGGAAAATGTCGGGTCGGTGCATTGGTATGGGATAATGCAATGACAGGCATTTTCTCGAACCATTTGGCAATGGTATCTTCTAATAAACGTTCTTTAATGTTTACATTTAATTATCATTGTGTATAAACTTGAGATCTGTTTAACTAACCCTGTTTTATTCAAAAGCTATGTATATATTATTTTATGAGTGAGACCGACCGTTTTACCTTTTGCTAAACCTTGTTTGAGTTTGGAAAGATTTTGCTACAGAGCTTCGTACTCATCCCCTACAATTACATCTTTTCAGACTTTAGGCTAGAAGATGAGCTCGGCGCTCAAGAGATGAGCGATGGAGAGATGTCACTTGAGGGATACTTGGATCCCGAGTGGGACATCTAGGAATGTCGTTTATTTTTGTACTAGACTAGGATATTCTTTTGAACAATGTAAAGTCTAGTTTAATCTTGCCATATTCCGCTATGCTACACTAGTATAATTGTTGGAATGTAAAGGCTTTGATGTGCCTATTCTTTTGGGGACAAGATTGTGAACATTTTATATTTTTGATGAATAAAATTTACTTATGGATGGATTATTTAGTGCTCTCATGATGTAAATGGATGTTAGAAAGTAATGCCGTCCACGGTGGTATTTAGGGCGTTACAAAGTTGGTATAAGAGCCTAGACTTTAGGTCTTACATGGGAGCTGTAGGTTATGGATTCACACTAGAGAAGTAGAATTAGGTCGAAAGAATTTGTTTGGTCTTGTTCTATAGGAACCATATGCTGTAGAGTATAGTCATGTTTAGGATACCTTTTACACCAACGGAACTAAACTGTGAGTTGATGTGCAGGATGGACGGAGGAAAAGGACGTGGACGTGGACAAGGACGGAGTGACCAAGAACCCCCTCCTCCGCCACCACCTTCTGATGCCATGAATGGCATTTATCAGTGTTTAAGAGAACTCACCACTCTGGTGCAAAGCCAGAATGGAAACGACAACCACCACAATCATAATTGTGGGGCTCATCCATTAGCCCAAGTACCGGGCAATGGGAACGAGAATCAAAGGATGGCAGTTCTTCGGAAATTTCTACGCCAACACCCACCTACTTTCCAAGGAAGTTCTAACCTCTTGGATGCAGATAAGTGGATCCGCTGAGTGAAGAAGATTTGTGACGGCATGGGAGTTGTCGAGGACTTGAGGGTTGGTTTGGCCATCTATTTGCTCGAGGGGGAGGCCGACCATTGGTGGGACTCCATAAAACGAAGGAGGAACACCGATCTACTCACTTGGGAGGAGTTCGACCAAATATTCCTAGACAAGTACTTTCCGAAATCAGTCAGAGATTGGATAAGGACCGACTTTCTGGCTCTACAACAGGGCAGCATGACTGTGGCCGAGTACGAAAAGAGGTTTGATGAGCTATCCCGTTATGCTACGGAGTTTATATCTACCGAGGCCAACTGGGCCAAGCGCTTTGAACAGGGCTTGAGGCCGGTCATTCGAGAGAAGTTAGTAGCTCTCAAGATTCGAGATTTTGGAGAGATTGTTGACAGAGCTGCCTTAGTGGAAAGGGACATCAATGAATCTCAGCGACGACAAATCTACATGAGGGGAGGTCCGATCCGGGCCGGTGCTAGTAGTAGTGGAGTACAAAGGGCGGCACCTTACTGTCGCCCTGATCAAGCAGTTGGACCGAGTTCTCAAACAGTTCGAGGAGAGGGGGCCATTCAGACTATAACAAACACAGACCCCCGTCAATATTTCGCATGTGGAGGGGTAGGACACTTCAGACACAATTGCCCATCACTTCCACCAAGGACCAACCAAGCAACAGGCCAGGTGGCAACCAACAGGCCAATACAACAACAGAGACCGTTACAAGATCAAGCCCCCGACGGCGCCAACCAAGGAAGGGTATTTGCTTTGATCCAACCGGAGGAAGGTGCCTCCAATGCAGTGGTAGAAGGTATAATTCTTTTTTATAATTCATGGGCCCGAATTATATTTGATCCTGGTGCTACACATTCTTTCATACGCACTGCATATGCTAGTAGTTTTGGCTTGGGTTTCGAGAAACTAGAACACACATTGAATATTGACTTGCCTATGGGAGAATGGTTGGGTACCAGCCGGGTCTGCAAGGGTTGTATGCTTCGTATTGGGGATCATGAAATGATAGTAGATTTGGTTGCGTTAGATATGAAGGGTTAAGACGTTATATTCGAGATGGACTTGTTATCCACTTTTCGGGAGGTAATGGATTGTTTCCGCAAGCGGATTACATTTCAGTTGCCTGGAAGAGTCATTTTCAGTTTTGTGAATAATCGAAATTCTTCCCATCCATTTCCTACTACGGGTAGTAGGTTCTTGAAAGTGAAAGGAGGGAGCCAGCTGAGTTTCTTGGCCAGTTTAATGGGAGAGGATCGAGATAAATCTCATGCGGACGTGGTGTTGATAGTATCGGATTTTCTGGATATTTTCCCTGACAAGTTATCCAGGTTACCACCACACAGGAAAATTGAGTTCAAGATTGACCTTTATCCGGGAACTGAACCCATATTCATTGCTCCCTACCGTATGGCACCTTTAGAGTTGAAGGAACTAAAGAAGTAGTTGGACCATTTGTTGAATATTGGGTTTATCCATTTGAGTACCTCACCTTGGGGAGCCCCCATCCTCTTTGTGAAGAAAACGGATGAGATCCTACGGCTGTGATCAAATCCATCGAAGGTTAAATCGGGTGACAATGAAGAATAGATATCTGTTGCCACAGATCGATGACCTATTTGATCAGTTGAGGAGTTCTAAGTATTACATCAAAATTGATCTTCGCACAGGGTACCATCAATTGCAGATCCGAGAGGAGGATATTCCTAAGACTGCTTTTCGTACTCGATATAGTCATTTCGAGTATACGGTGATGCCGTTTGGATTGACTAACTCCCCCGCAGCCTTCATGGATTTGATGCACAGAGTCTTCCGGCCTTACCTCGATCAATTTGTCATTGTGTTTATTGATGACATATTGATTTACTCACAGACTTAGGAAGAACATGCTCGTCATCTCTCTATGGTGCTACAAACATTGTGAGAACATAAGTTATATGCGAAGATGAGCAAATGTGAGTTTTGGATGAAAGAGGTGAAGTTCCTTGGTCATGTGGTATCGGAACAAGGTGTAGTGGTTGATTCCGCTAAGATTGAAGCCGTAATGAAATGAGAACCACCGAGGAATGTGACCGAGGTGCGTAGTTTTCTAGGCTTAGCAGGCTACTACCGAAGGTTTGTGGAGGGATTCTCCATGCTTGAGATGCCGATGACTCGCCTTACGAAGAAGGGGGAGAAATTCTTGTGGACTCAAGAGTGTGAACGAGCCTTTCGCACCTTGAAGGAGAGGTTGACGATGACTCTTATCCTTATTATTCCGAATGGTGGGGAAGGATACGATGTTTACACAGATGCTTCACTACGAGGCTTGGGATGTGTTCTAATGCAAGGAGGCAAAGTAGTTGCCTATGGCTCGAGGTAACTCAAGACTCATGAGCATAATTATCCCATTCATGACTTGGAGCTTGCCGCGGTGGTCTTTGCTCTCAAGTTGTGGAGGTGCTACTTGTATGGAAAAAAGTTTCAAGTGTTCTAGGACCACAAGAGTCTCAAGTATATCTTCACGCAAAAAGACTTGAATCTCTGACAAAGAAGGTGGATTGAGTATCTAGAAGATTATAATTTCACACTCAACTACCATCTGGGAAACGTGAATGTAGTGGCTGATGCACTTAATAGGAAGTCTAGGGGTGAACTCAATGTTTCCATAGGTGAATGGAAGTTGAGGGATGCTCTTGGAGATTATGATCTCGACCATGCTTGTTCAACCTTGTGGCTCAACCTACTCTCCAACGTAGGGTAGTAGAGTTACAACGCTTGGATCCGGACTTAGAGTCAATTCGAGCTAAATTGGAAAATGGGAAAACCATTGAAGGGTGGTCCTTGAAAAACGAAGAATTGAGATATGGAGAGAAACTAGGTGTACCCGATGATTCGTCTTTAAAGGAGGAGATACTTGGAGAGTGTCATCGCTCCAAGTTTGCTATTCACCCTGGTAGCACAAAGATATATAGGGACATGAAGCGGAAGTACTGGTGGAGGGGAATGAAGCAAGATGTGGCCAAGTATGTGGCAAAATGTGCAATGTGCCAGCAGGTGAAGATTGAGCATCAAAGGCTAGGAGGGGTCCTACAGTCTTTACCTATCCCAAAGTGGAAGTGAGATCACATCACTATGGACTTCGTGTCATGTTTTCCACGGATGTCGTGCGGGCATAATGTAGTGTGGGTCATTGTGAATAGACTCACCAAGTTCGCCCACTTTTTGGGTATGAAGACCACGGATACAATCGAGACTTTGAGCCAGCTGTATATCCGTGAGATAGTGAAATTACACGGTGTTCCATTCTCGATTGTGTCGGATCGTAACTCTAGATTTGTGGCAAGATTCTGGCAGAGTCTACAGTAAGTGATGGGGACGGAGTTACACTTCAGTACGACTTTTCATCCCCAAACGGATGGCCAATCCAAAAGGGTGATACAGATTGTGGAGGATATGTTACTCGCTTGCGCGTTAGACCTAAAATGGAGTTAGACCAACCACTTACCATTAGTGGAGTTTTCTTACAATAACAACTATCAGAAAAGTATTGGGATGGCACCGTATGAAGCATTGTATGGAAGACCATGTCGAACACCGACGTGTTGGTTACAAGCCGACGAGAGTAGTTTGCTTGGACCAGACCTAGTTCGAGAAACTACAGAGAAGATTCAACTGATTCGAGAGAGGCTACAGACGGCTCAAAGTAGACAGAAGAGCTATGTAGACCACAAACAAAGACACTTAGAATTCAAGGTGGGAGACTACGTATTTCTCAAAGTTTCACCCAAGAAGGGAGTGCTCCGTTTTGGCAAGAAGGGAAAGTTAGCGCCCAGATATACCAGACCATTTGAAGTGATCAAAGTTGTGGGTAAAACGGCATATCAGTTACGGTTACCAGCTCAGTTGTCTGGGGTACATGACGTGTTCCACGTGTCCATGTTGAGAAAGTGTCAGTCGGATGCAACGCCGATCGTAAACTTGGAAGATATTGAAATTCAAGACGGAGCAACCTATAAAGAACAACCGATGAAGATTCTTGACGCCAAAGAGAAGGTGCTCCGCAACAAAGTCATCCGACTAGTGAAGGTTTTGTGGCAACACCATGGAGTGGAAGAAGCTACCTGAAAATCGGAGATAGATATGCGGGAGAAGTATCCATATTTGTTCCCTATTTAGGGTAAGTTTCAAGGACGAAACTTTCTTTAAGAGGGGTCGATTGTAACACCCCGCACTTTCTTTTATATATGTATATAGATACATAGTAAACAATTGTTGTACAAAAGTGGATATGTGTAATGATGTGTGTTTGAATTGGGTAGATTGGAAATAATGGTCCAATTTTAGTTTTAAGAAGTGAAAATATGAAATTTCAGGGCCTAGAACTTGTATTCAATAGGTTTGGTGTAGCGATAGGTGTTGGAGATGCATGGGATAGCTTTGGAAGGGTTTAAGATGGATTGGAAATGAAAAATGGAGGAAATGAAAAAAACTGGGCAAAACCTTACCGGTACTGAACCATACCGGTACTGCGTACCGGAGCAACTTGGTCCAGAAGGTTTGACGTACCGGTACGGCCGAAACAACTTTGAATGTTTAATGTCGCGATCCTAGCCCAATTTTTGACCTATAAATACATTATGTCGCCTCCTTTGGCTCCATTTCGGCCTCTCCAACCTTAGAAACCCTAAGAAAGAAAGAAAGGAGAAAAAGAGAGGAAGAAAGAAAGAGAGAAACACTTGCTTTGAGGGGATTCATAGCTTGGAGTCCATCAAAACTTAACTTTTCAAGAACAAAAGGTAGGAGATTTCTTCTCTTTCACTTTCATTGAGATTAGGGTTTATGTATATATGTATGTTTTGCTATAAATGTGACATATAGGATATAAAATCATCCTCTCTTAGTCTTTTGGGCAATGAAAACATGTTTTTATCGAAGTTAGGGTTGAGTACCCAAGAAATTCCTCTTTTGTTTGTAAAACCCTAGATTGGGAGGGTGATGAATTTTCTTCTTAAAATTTCTTCCTTTATTATTGAAATTGAAACTATAGAGTTTGGTGTTGAGTAATAAAATGATGTTGTACGATCTCTCGTATGTTTCATACTTGGCCATTGACATTGTCACTTGCAAATTTGAGGATTTTGTTAATACTTGAAAATTGTTTGTTATTGGAATGTATCTTTGTTTCCTTATTGTATGGTTGTTGTGAGGGACTTGAATTGTCATCGAAAGATGCCATAGAGTGTTAGAGGTTAGTCTATCCCAGTGGGGGTGAGATGGTTTCCTAACACTTATAGTGGGTTGTCATTTGGAAGTGCGACCACTATCGTTCACTGGAATTCGAACAAGGGTTGATATACCTTTCCTGGGAAGAGACTCGTCACTGCCATTGGTGTGGTAGACGCCCCTTTCCCAAAGTGCTTGTGATTAGATTGTGATTGGTGAACTAGGTATAGTCGTTGGGTAGATTAATGGGAAACAATCAACATACATGGAATAGGATGAACCAATATATGTATTTATATGTCTCTATGAAAACTGGATTGGAAAATGTCGGGTCGGTGCATTGGTATTGGACAATGCAATGACAGGCATTTTCCCGAACCATTTGGCAATGGTATCTTCTGATAAACGCTCTTTAATGTTTACATTTAATTATCGTTGTGTATAAACTTGAGATTTGTTTAACTGACCCTGTTTTATTCAAAAGCTATGTATATATTATTTTATGAGTGAGACCGACCTTTTTACCTTTTGCTAAACCTTGTTTGATTTTAGGTAGATTTTGCTACAGAGCTTCGTGCTCATCCCCTACAATTACATTTTTTCAGATTTTGGGCTAGATGATGAGCTCGGCGCTCAAGAGACGAGCGACAGAGAGATGTCACTTGAGGGATACTTGGATCTCGCGTGGGACATCTAGGAATGTCGTTTATTTTTGTACTAGACTAGGATATTCTTTTGAACAATGTAAAGTCTAGTTTAATCTTGCCATATTCCGCTGTGCTACACTAGTATAATTGTTGGAAGGTAAAGGCTTTGATGTGCCTATTCTTTTGGGGACAATATTGTGAACATTTTATATTTTTTATGAATGAAATTTACTTATGGATAGATTATTTAGTGCTCTCATAATGTAAATGGATGTTAGAAGGTAATGCCGTCCACGGTGGTATTTGGGGCGTTACAGCTCTGTAGCAATATTTCTTCCAAACTAGAACAAGGTTTATAAAAGTGTAATGCCCCAAATACCACCCTGAACGGCATTACATTCTAAAACCATTTACATCATGAGAGCACTAACATAATCCATCAATAAATAAGACTTTATAAAGTCATCCTTATAATTTACATCATTATCCCAAAAGAATAGACCCATCTTGACATTTACATTCTAAAAATTAACTAATGCAGCGCAGCGGAAATAACAAAAGTAAACTAGACTTTACAAGGTTCAAAATGAATAGTCCAGCCTAGAACAAAAGAAAGTGTATAACCTAAGCATCCACCTCGAGATTCGTGTCTCCCGCTATCAGAGCTTCCCAATGTCCCAGCTCGGCAATTCCGAGCTCCTCCTCTAGACACAAACCTGAAATATATTGTTTATAAAGGGTGAGCACGAAGCTCTGTAGCAACATTCCTCCCACACTCGAACAAGGTTTATAAAAGCATATAAATTGGCCGGTCTCATTTCACAAATTGCATATATAATCTTTGAAGTAAAATAGAGACATTTTACTACGGATCTCAAGTTTAAGTAGCAATAGTAATAGAAATGAACAATAACAAACAAGTTCCAATAAACATCCATTTCCAAAATATAAACCATTTCCCACACATGGTATAATATTGTCCTCCATGGCATGAGCATCCTTACAAGGAACCTCTCACCCTCAAAGTTTAGTTTCTCAAGCATCCTTACAAGAAACCTCTTGAGAAAATCTCAGACTGTCCTCTTTTGGCATGAGCATCCTTACAAGGAACCTCTCACCCTCATGGTTTGGTTTCTCTAGCATCCTTACAAGGAACCTCTTGAGAAAATCTCATACTGTCCTCTTTTGGCATGAGCATCCTTACAAGGAACCTCTCATCTTCAAGTTCGTCCAAACAACAATACAAGAAATACATTACCAACGATTTTCTCAAATACCCAACAATTTCACAATTCCCCAATTTACTAACAAATTCTAAGAAAAACCCCCAATTCTCACAAGTGATATTCCCAATAGATCAAATTTAAGAAAAGGTACAAGAGATCATCAACAATTTCATTTCAATACTCAACACCAAATACTAGAGTTTTCAAAACCAAGATTGAGTGTAAATAGAGAGAGAAATCAAATTTTCTCACAAACTAGGGTTTCAAACCAAGAGCAAGAGATGTCATGGGTATTCAACCCTAACTTTGTGTAAAACATGAGAATATTTGCAAAAGGACCAAGCAACAAAGAACACATAGCAATTACATATGATTATGAGTCAAAACATACATATAAATTAACCTTAACATCAATGAACAAGAATGGAAGAAAACCCCTACCTTGGTTCTTGAATAACTAGGGCTTGAATCTTGAATCCCTCTTAAATCTCTTCTTTTGCCCTTTTGATCTTGTTCTTTCTCCTTCTCTCTTCCTCTCTAAGTGTTTCTAGGGTTAGGAGTGGTGTAATGAAGGCTAAGGAGGCGTCTCTAGGTATTTATAAGGCGAAAATGGACCATAAATCGCGACTTTAAAAAGTCGGATCTCTTTAGGCAATACCGGTACATAGTACTGGTATGGTACAGTTCCAGAGCTCTGTATCGGTACGGTTAACTCATTGGACCAAATGGTTCTGGAACACAATACCGGTAGGGTTTGCCCAGTTTTGCCTATATTCTCTGTTTTTCATTTCCAATACATTCCAAACCCTTCCAAAACCAACCTAAACCTATACAATATATATTTGTGCCTTAAACATAGCTGGTATAATTTTTATTATGAACTATTCCATATATTCACGAGTTAAAACTAGCTTTAACTAATATTTAAATATTAGTATTTCCTACGCCATTACATATATTAAATTACTATACACCTTCATCATTATATTACTTTAAACGTGCGGGGGTTTACAATCCACCCCCTTAAAAAAGTTTCGTCCTCGAAACTTACCTTAAGTAGTGAACAAATAAGGGTACTTCTCACGCATTTCTAGCTCCGATTCCCACGTAGCTTCTTCCACTCCATGGTGTTGTCACAAAACCTTCACTCGTCAGATGACTTTGTTGCGGAACACCTTCTCTTTGGTATCGAGAATCTTCACCGGTTGTTCTTCATAGGTTGCTCCGTCTTAAATTTCAATATCTTCCAAGTCAACGATTGGCGTTGCATCCGATTGACACTTTCCTAACATCGACACGTGAAACACGTTGTGTACCCCAGACAACTGAGCTGGTAACTGCAACTAATACGCCGTTGTACCCACAACTTTGATCACTTCAAATAGCCCGATATATCTTGGCGCTAACATTCCCTTCTTGCCAAATCTAAATACTCCTCTCTTGGGCAACACTTTGAGGAACACGTAGTCTCCCAGTTTGAATTCCAAGGGTCTTCGTCTTTGATCTACATAGTTTTTCTGTCGACTTTGTGTCGTGTGTAGCCTCTCTCGGATGAGTTGAATTTTTTCGATAGTTTTTCAAACAATTTTTGGTTCAAACCAACTACTCTCGCCGACTTCCAACCAACATGTCAGGGACCTACACGGTCTTCCATACAATGCTTCATCAGTGCGATTCCAATGCTTGCCTGATAGCTGTTGTTGAACGCAAATTCTACTAACGATAAATGGTCGCTCCAACTCCCCTTGAAGTCTAACGCACAAGCATGCAGCATATCCTCCACAATTTGTATCACCCTCTCGGATTGGCCATCCATTTGGGGATGAAACGTTGTACTAAAATGTAACTCTGTCCCCATGGCTTGTTGTAGACTTAGCCAAAACCGCGCCACAGATCAAGAATCATGATCTGACACAATAGAAAACAAAACTCCATGCAATCACATAATCTCACAAATATATAACTGGCTCAAAGTTTCGAATGTGTCTGTGGTCTTCATACCCAAGAAATGAGCAGATTTTGTGAGTCTGTCCATAATGACTCATATTGTATTATGTCCTCACAACGTCCATGGTAAACCCAACATGAAGTCCACGGTGATGTGATCCCATTTCCACTCTGGAATAGGCAGGGATTGTAGCAATCCTACGAGTTTTTGATGCTCGATCTTCAACTGCTGACATATCGCGCACTTTGAGATGTACTTAGCCACCTCTAGCTTCATTCCTCTCCACTAATACTGGCACTTCATATCTCTATACATCTTTGTGCTTCCAAGGTGGATAGCAAACTTAGAGCGATGACACTCTCCAAGTATCTCCTCCATTAGAGTCGCATCATTGGGTACACATAGCTTTTTCTTATATCTTAATTCCCCATTCTTCCAAGACCATCCTTCAATTGTTTCTCCATTTTCCAATTTAGATCGATTTGACTCTAATTCAAGATCCAAACGTTATAACTCCCCAATTCTATATTGGAGGGTAGGTTGGGCTACAAGATTGAATAGGCATGGCCGAGATCTATATTCTCCAACCCACAGATCATAGTCTCCAAGGGCATCCCTCATCTTCCATTTACTAGCAAGAGCATTGAGTTCACCCCTAGACTTTCTGCTAAGTCCATCGGCGACTATATTAGCCTTCCCCAGATGGTAGTTGAGTGTGAAATCATAATCTTCTAGATATTCCACCCACCGTCTCTGCCAAAGATTCAAGTTCTTCTGTGTGAACACATACTTGAGACTCTTATGATCCGAAAACACTTGAAACTTCTCACCATACAAGTAACACCTCCACAACTTAAGAGCAAAAACTATAGCGGCAAGCTCTAAGTTGTGAGTGGGATAATTATGTTCATGAGTCATAAGTTGCCTCAAGCCATAAGCAACTACCTTGCCTCTTTGCATTAACACACATCCCAAGCCTCGTAACGAGACATCGGTGTACACATCGTATCCCTCCCTACTTTTCAGAATAATGAGGATAGGTGCCATCGTCAACCTCTCCTTCAAGATGCGAAAGGCTAGTTCACACTCTTGAGTCCACAAGAATTTCTCCCCCTTCTTTGTAAGGAGAGTCATCGGCATCACAAGCTTTAAGAACCCTTCTACAAACCTCCGGTAGTAGCTTGCTAAACCCAAGAAACTACAGACTTCTATCACATTCTTCGATGGTTCCCATTTCATTACGGCTTCAATCTTAGCGGGATCAATAGCTACACCATGTTCCGACACCATATGACCAAGGAATTTCACTTCTTTCATCCAAAACTCGCATTTACTCATCTTAGCTTATAACTTATGCTCCCTCAAAGTCTAGAGCACAATCGTGAGATGGCGTCCATGTTTCTCGTGTGTCGGTGAATAGATTAGTATGCCATAAATGAACACAATGACAAACTGATCTAGATACGGTCGAAATACCCTGTGCATCAAATCCATGAAGGTTGCGGGTGCATTAGTCAATCCGAATGGCATCACCGTATACTTGAAATGACCATATCGGGTACAAAAAGCTGTCTTGAAAATATCCTCCTCCTTGATCCGCAACTGATGATATCCTATGTGAAGATCAATCTTGGAGTAGTACTTGGAACCCCTCAACTGATCGAACAAGTCATCAATCTTTGACAACGGATATATATTCTTCACTGTCACCCGATTCAAACTTTGATAATCTGTACATAACTGAAGTGTCTCGTCATGTTTCTTCACAAAGAGGATTGGACTCCCCAAGGTGAAGTGCTCAAATGGATAAACCCAATGGTCGATAGATGGTTCAACTGCTTCCTTATCTTCTTTAACTCTAAAGGTGCCATTCGATAAAGAGCAATGGATATGGGTTCGGTTCTCGGATAGAGATCAATTTTGAACTCAATCTCCCTTTGTGGAGGTAATCCAGGTAATTCGTCAGGGAAGACATCCGAGAAGTCTGACACTACCAATATCACGTCGGGTTGAGATTTGTCCCGATCATCTCTCATTAAGCTAGCTAAGAAACTCAGATGGCTCTCCGCCTTAACTTTCAAGAATCTACTACGCGTAATAGAAAATGGATGAAAATAATTACGATCATTCATGAAACTAAAAACTACTCCTCTGGACAACTGAATGGAAATCCGCTTACAGAAACAATCCATTACTGCACGGAATGTGGACAACAAATTTATCCCAAAAATGACGTCGTACACCTTCATATCTAAAATAACCAAATTCACAATCAATTCGTACTCCCCAATTCGAAGCACGCAACCCTTACATATCCAGCTAGTATTTAACCATTCTCCCATTGGCATATCAACACGCAAAGCATGTTCTAGCTTCTCGAAACCCAATCCCAAATTAATAGCATATGTCGTACGTATAAATGAATGAGTCGCACCGAGATCAAATAAAATTCGAGCCCAAGAATTATAAAGAAGCACGATACCTTCCACTACGGCATTGGAAGCATCTTTCTCCGGTTGAGTCAAGGCAAAGACCCTTCCTTGATTGGCGCCGCCGGGGGCTAGAGCTTGTAACGGTCTCTACTATGCTGGCCTATGTATAAGTGGCCTGTTTGCTGGTACTTGCCCTACTGTCTGGATAGTCCTCTGAGGTGGAAAAATCAGACAATGCATCCGAATATGTCCCGCACCTCCACATGCCAAACAGGATCATGGGTTAGTGTCTGCTCCCTCTGGTACACCCAGCCCCAGTCCGGATTGGACCTCCCCTTGCTTGAGAGCCACCAACTTCTCCTTGATAGTCGGCCTCAAGCCTTGCTCAAAGTGCTTGGCCTTGTCAGCCTCAGTAGATATAAACTCTGTAGCATAATGTGATAGCTCATCAAACCTCCTCTCGTACTCGGCCACAGTCATACAACCCTGTCGTAGAGCAAGAAAATCGGTCTTCAATCTATCTCTGACTGATTCCAAAAGTACTTGTCTTGGAAGACTTGATCAAACTCCTCCCAATTGAGAGCATATGTATTCCTTCTTCTTTTCACCGATTCTCACCAATGATCGGCCTCCCCCTCCTATAGATAAATAGCCAAGCCGACCCAAAGATCCTCAACTACCGCCATACCATCATAAATCTTCTTAACTCAGCGGATCCATTTATCCACATCCAAGGGGTTTGAGCTTCCTTGAAAAGTAGATGGGTGTTGGGGTAGAAATTCTCGAAGGACTATCATCCTCAGATTCTCGTTCCCATTGCCCGGTACTTAGGCTAATGGATGAGACCCACCATTGTGGTTGTTGTTCCCATTTTGGTGTTGTACCAAAGTCGTTAACCCCCTCAAGAATTGGTAGATGTCATTCATGGCATCGGGAGGGGGTGGTGGTGGTGGATTTGCTTGACCTCCATGCCCACACCCACGCCCACATCCTCTTTCTCTGTCCATCCTGCATATCAATGCACAATTTAGTTCCTTGACGTACAAAAAATCCTAATAGTCAATTTAATCCCATGTATACAACTTGTGTAAAGTTTAGATAAACAATCTCGATCAACCTAATCCTATCTCCCTAGTGGTAATTCATAACATACAGCTCCCATGTAAGACCTAAAGCCTAGGCTCTGATACCAAAATTTGTAACACCCCAAATACCACCCTGAACGACATTACATTCTAAAATTATTTACATCATGAGAGCACTAACATAATCCATCAATAAATAAGACTTCATAAAGTCATCCATAGAATTTATATCATTATCCCAAAAGAATAGACCCATCTTGGCATTTACATTCCATAAATTAACTAATGTAGCACAGCGGAAATAACAAAAGAAAACTAGACTTCACAAGGTTCAAAATGAATAGTCCAGCCTAGAACAAAAGAAAGCGTATAACCTAAGCATCCACCTCGAGATTCATGTCTCGCGCTATCGGTGCTTCCCAATGTCCCGGCTCGTTAGTTCCAAGCTCCTCCTCTAGACATAAACCTGAAATATATTGTTTGTAAGGGGTGAGCACGAAGCTCTATAGCAACATTACTCCCACACTCGAACAAGGTTTATAAAAGCATATAAATTGGTCGGTATCATTTTACAACTAGCATATATAATCTTTGAAGTAAAACAGGGACATTTTACAACAGATCTCAAGTTTAAGTAGCAATAGTAATAGAACTGAAAAATGACAAACAAGTTCCAATAAACATCCATTTCCAAAATATAAACCATTTCTCACACATGATATAATATTGTCCTTCACGGCATGATCATCCTTACAAGGAACCTCTCACCCTCAAGGTTAGGTTTCTCAAGCATCCTTACAAGGAACCTCTTGAGAAAATCTCATACTGTCCTCTTTTGGCATGAGCATCCTTACAAGTAACCTCTCACCCTCAAGGTTTGGTTTCGCAAACATCCTTACAAGGAACCTCTTGAGAAAATCTCATACTGTCCTCTTTTAGCATGAGCATCCTTACAAGGAACCTCTTGAGAAAATTTCATACTATCCTCTTTTGGCATGAGCATCCTTACAAGGAACCTCTTACCTTTAAGGTTTGGTTTCGCAAGCTTCCTTATAAGGAATCTCTTGAGAAAATCTCATACTGTCCTCTTTTGGAATGAACATCCTTACAAGGAACCTCTCACCCTCAAGGTTTTGGTTCTTTGGCATGAGCATCCTTACAAGGAAGCTCTCACCTTCAAGTTCATCCAAACAACTATACAAGAAATACATTACCAACGATTTTCTCAAATACCCAACAATTCCATAATTTACTAGCAAATTCTAAGAAAAACCCCCAATTTTCACAAGTGATATTCCCAATAGATCAAATTTAAGAAAAGGTACAAGAGATTATCAACAATTTTATTTCAACACTCAACATCACACACTAGAGTTTTCAAAATCGAGATTAAGTGCAAATAGAGAGAGAAATCAATTTTCTCACAAACTAGGGTTTTAAAGCAAGAGCAAGCGATGCCATGGGTATTCAACCCTAAATTTGTGTAAAAAATGAGAATATTTACAAAAGGACCAAGCAACAAAGAACCCATAGCAATTACATATAATTAGAAGTCAAAACATACATATAAATTAACCTTAACATCAATGAACAAGAATGGAAGAAAACCCCTACCTTGGTTCTTGAATAACTAGGGCTTGAATCTTGAATCCCTCTTAAATCTCTTCTTTTGTCCTTTTGATCTTGTGCTTTCTCCTTCTCTCTTCCTCTCTAAGTGTTTCTAGGGTTAGGAGTGGTGTAATGAAGGCTAAGAAGGCGTCTCTAGGTATTTATAAGGCAAAAATGGACCACAAATCGCTACTTTAAAAAGTCAGATCTTTTTCGGCAGTACCGGAACACAGTACCGGTACGGTTAATTCACTGGACCAAATGGTTCCGGAATACAGTACCGGTACGGTTCAGTACTGGTACACAGTACCAGTAGAGTTTGCCCAGTTTTGCCTCTATTCTATGTTTTTCGTTTCCAATCGATTTCAAACCCTTCCAAAACCAACCTAAACCTATACAATATATATTTGTGCCTTAAACATAGTTGGTATAATTTTTATTATGAACTATTTCATATATTCACGACTTAAAATAACTTTAACTATTATTTACAATATTAGTATTCCCCACTCCATTGCATATATTAAATTACTATACACCTTTATCATTATATTACTATAAGCATGTGGGGATTTACAAAAAATATATAAATTGGCCGGTCTCATTTCACAAATAGAATCTATAATCTTTGAAGTAAAACAAAGATATTTTACAATGGATCTCAAGTTTAAGTAACAATAGTAATAGAAATGAACAATAACAACCAAGTTCCAATAAACATCCATTTTTAAAATATAAACCATTTCCCACAAATGATATAATATTGTCCTCTACGGCATGAGCATCCTTACAAGGAACCTCTTACCCTCAAGGTTTGGTTTCTCAAGCATTCTTATAAGGAACCTCTTAAGAAAATCTCATATTGTCTTCTTTTGGCATGAGCATCCTTACAAGGAACCTCTCATCGTCAAGGTTTTGGTTCTTTGGCATGAGCATCCTTACAAGAAACCTCTCACTCTCAAGTTGGTCCAAACAACCATACAAGAAATACATTACCAACGATTTTCTCAAATACCCAACAATTCCACAAATTCCCTATTTACTAGCAAATTTTAAGAAAAACCCCCAATTCTCACAAGTGATATTCCCAATAGATCAAATTTAGGAAAAGGTATAAGAGATCATCAACAATTTCATTTCAACACTCAACACCAAACACTAGAGTTTTCAAAACCGAGATTTAGTGAAAATAGAGAGAGAATCAATTTTTCTCAAAAACTAGGGTTTTAAAGCAAGAACAAGAGATGTCATACGTTTTCTAACCTAACTTTATGTTAAACATGAGAATATTTGCAAAAGGACTAAGCAACAAAGAACCCATAGCAATTACATATGATTAGGAGTCAAAACATACATATAAATTAACCTTAATATCAATGAACAAGAATGAAAAAAAACTCCTACCTTGAATCAAAGATTTCAAAGTTCAAATCAAAAGCCCAAGCCCTAGAGTCCTCCTTTCTCCTCTTTCTTCTTTCCTTTATCTTCTCCTAGGGTTCTAAAATGTTTGGGGTGTGAGTGGGATGGAAGAATGGGGTAATATGTAGTGAAAAATCTGTTTTAAATGGCCAAACTCCGACTTTTATTGTTCAGAATATCAGGTTTTCTTTCGGGCGTATCAGTACGGTTTAGCTACTGGATTAGGGCGTACCGATATGCTGTTACAGAACTGTTCAGTTCTGGAACACTGTTCCAATACAGTTTGATTGATACAATTTTTCTTTAACTTTCAGTGCAATGTTGACCCATTTAGAGGTGAAATTGGATGTCTACTATCTACTGTCCAAATTTCATATCAATTGGAGTTAGGAATAAAAAGTTATGGTTAAAATACTAAGATGTGTGCAAAATCCTTTTTACCCAAATTTTCTCTAAAGTGTGCTTTCACTCTGGAATACTTCCAAACTTCTACAACATCCCGTAGTACTTCTCCCAATGTTTTTCGACCTTCCAGATTCAATGAAAGTATTATTTTAACCTAAAATCACTTAGAACTTACTTAATCCCTTTTCTCAAGCTCACACACCTTCAAAACTTAAACGTTATAATTATTTTGTTTCCCTAGTAATTATTCCTACTATTATAATCTATTTAGTTTATTCTTACATCATTACATATATTAGAATTACTAAACAATTATATTACTATATTACTATAAACATGTGGGAGTTTATAATTAGTCTTTAAAGGTCTATAAATACCTTCATGTAGGAGGTGGATATAAGATATAACAACTCTCTTGCTAGCACAAGAAGAACCACTCCTCTTTCTTTCTTTCTTTATATTGGTTTATCAATGGTTGAAATAGATCTTTCAAGTTTGTCAATTTGTGTGGATACCGATAGAGGCCGAATGTTTGCAAGGTTTGGGGTAAGGACCAAATTTGGATTAGAAGATTTAAAGTTTTTGATAATGCTTGAAGATTATTAAATGCATGCTTCAGGAGGTTACCCTTATTCTTTTCTATAGATTTAAGATTTCTCGGTTTGTATTAAACATGAATAGATCTTGGTATGAGAAATCAAATTATTTTTGTATAAATTCAACTGCGTTTATTATATGATTCCTTTCACCCATGATGTCATAGCTATATCAATTAAATGACTAGTTCATACATATCAAAATAAATTATCAATAATAACATTAATCAAATGTTATAGTAAATTGACGTAGATTTTTGTTTTTGCTAATCCATTTCCTATAATCCCCATGTAAGACTTAATTTCTAGGCTCTGATACTACTCTGTCAAGCCCCAATTGTTTTCTAAAATAATCTAGCATGATTAATGAATAAACCATCTATAATGTATAATAATCTTTATTATATTATTATTAGATCATTTAAATATATGTTGGATAACGTTACATTCCTAAGGTGATATATATAACATGATTAAGACATGATAAAATAGAACATTCTGGTACCACATAAGGAAAAATAATATTAATATCTCCCTTGCTTACTCCTCTGGATTCCATCCTGCTTCTGAAAAAATGTAAAATAGGGATTAGCTCATTAGCTTAGTAGGGTAACTTTTATCAATAACTATCAAGGTTTTAAAATAATATATAAATATAGTCAGATAACAAATCAGTGCAATGATAGATCAAATTAAAATCATAGGAATGCAACACATATCGACAATCACACTTTGTAAATTTTCTAGTCCACGTATTAACCGTCTCAGGAGAAAACTTTGCGATCTTGCACCCTAGGGAACCTGATGCCCTTCTTGCTTTTCTGGGAACACCAATACTAAGAATTTTATAGTGCCACACAAGCTACCAATCACAACAGATATTACTAATCAAAGAACCCAAGCACTAGTAGGAATTTTGTGAATATTTGCAAGGACCACACGTCTACAAACCTTCTGCCATCAATTGGGTGCATTCAAGGTAAATTTATCAAAAATTATAAAGCAAAGTAATAATGTATTCAAATCCAACATCAAGTGAAAAAAAAGTCAAACATTAAATAAATATGTCATAATAAAATCTAAAATATTTTATATGCAACTTGGTTCTTAAAGATAATTAAGGTTTTGATCCAAAAATATCACATGTACAGTAACCACAATTTGTTTGTAAAAACACAAATCCCATCTCATTGATAATGCAAACTAATATTTAATATTATATAATCGATATAGGTTTGATATGGAACCCCAAAATATGCATGAGATGCATCAATGCCAGTAAAAGATAAAAGAAACCGTACTTTTGATGTTACCTCAGATCAATACCGTGTACTGTGAAAAAAACAAAAATGGAGTAATATTTTGTAATAAAACTAAGTAATAATGACTTAGTTAAACTAAAAATAATTTTTGAAGTGAATAACAAAAAATAACTATACCTGAATTTGATTCAAAAATATTTAACGGGGATCAAATTCAAATAATTGTTTGTCAAATTGAACCTATAAAATTATTAACCCTGAACCCAAAAAATTTGACCCTTTTATCCCTTTTTTCCTCATTTCTTTTTGTGCCTTTTGCCTTAAACAATTGGTGACTTATAGCCAAAGTCACCATGCCTTCATTTGGTGATGCATTGTATGCATCACCAAGACACTTTTCCACACCTCTTCTTCTTTTCTTTTCATTTTTTACACACCAATAACACTTATTATTTTTTTCATTTTATGTCCCCCCCACCTTTCCTTTTACTGACACTTGTTACTTTATATCTATATATTTATAACTATATCTATTTATATGTGACACACACACTTTACACCCCTATTATAAAATCTGGACACTTTGGATACTATTTTTCACTTAAAGAATCCAATTTGAGATCCATTTATTTATTTAAAATTTTTGCCATACTAGAAGGAAATCATCACCAGTTAAAGCAATTTTAAGAAATTGGAGCCTCAAATAGTTGTTTAATGAAACTTTATAACATTAATGTCAAAAATTAATAAACATGTTGTCATGTTGTAAGTAATGAGCTTGCTAGTGTGTAAATTGATGTGCCCTATATGTAAAACTCGGAAAAATTTGAACTTTTTATGAAAAAAAAGGCAAAACGGTAATTTACCACTAAAGTGCGGGTTGAAAACCCATATTTTTCTAGACCTTGGATGACGAAATGGACCTTACCATTGGATTCCTCTCAAAAAATCTAGTTACCCAGATAAATTTTGTCAAATTCTAAGATAGTTGAATTTTTTTGCGTTTTACGAGGCGATTGGGTCTCGGGTGACCCAAAAAATAAAATTTTTAATAAATTTTGAAAGTTGAAAAATGATTTAAAGAAAGTTCATATAAAATATTCAGAACTTGAACTGGTACGAAATTTAATTGTTTTGAGATGAAAACGGACCTGGGAATGGTGAGTGTGTGGCGTGACGTAGACCAAGCATTAAAGTGTATAAATAGAAACAAAAATCTGATTTTTTTAGACACATCTCTGCTGGGTTTTGTCTAGGTTCAAGTTGGAAGAGAAAGAGAAGGAAAAAGAAAGATTTCAATACTTTTTTCTTAGATCTAAGGAGTTCCATTGGTCGGAATTTTTCGGGCCAAGTATTAAAGTCGATCTACGCGATGAGGGTTACGCAACCATACCAAACATGAAGGATTTCACCAAAGATTAAAAGACGTGATTTTGGGAAAAGTTTGGTTTTGGGCAAGGTTTTGGTTCTTGGAGCTTTCTAGCATTGTTTTACACTTCAAGAGGTAGGGTTTTCATCCAACTTAGGTTTATTTCCAACCTAGGATGATTGTATGAAATGGGTAGGTTGTTAGATTTGATTTAACAAATGCCTATTGTATTTGAAATGTGAAATGGGTATTAGAAATGGGTAGAATAAATTCTATCTTAACTTGAATACATAGGAATTGCTAGATTATGATTTATTGGAATTTTGATAATTGGGTATGTGAAAATCACTAAATGTGATTTTTTAATTTATGTGATGATTATGAGCATTTTTATGTGATAACATGATTTGGTGCCTTGAAGGTGTTTGACTAAATGCCTATGTAAAAATTAAGTGTGTTATTACATAGATTGTGTATGACATGCTTGGGAAAAATTATTTTTAAATGTGAATGTTGGTATATACTTATGATATATTGGCATTGTGATGACTCTATGGAAGTTATATGCTTTGGATATAATTTTCCATGAAAATGTTGAATGTGGTTAAGTTAGTTCATATGACATTCATTACATATGGGGCATGATATTGATATTGCAATAGTTCATTACATTGCATTTGCACAGAGACATCGCATTTGGTGGGTGTGTGTGCACCATTCTTGGTGGATGATACTTGGGTTAGGAAAAAGTTTGATCAAAGATTCAACTAAGTCACATAGTTTTCATGAAAAAATTGTGTCGGGTATAGCAAGTAAGGATAGATTCTCCCTCGGGTGCAAGACTCGATTCCTTAGTTCATACACTCCCTTATGGTGAAATTTTGGAAAAGCGTATTGGTGTGCGGAACCGGCGGTGCGACACCAAAACTCTGCTACCTAACAAAGACACATGATTTTGTTTTATAAAAATAGTTATTTGATGTGTAACATCCAACTAAGATGCATGATTTTGTTTTATAATAAAAACATGATTTTTATTTCAAAAATATCATTTGATGTATTTCATCAATGGCGAATTTATACACATTGACATTGCATTGTGTTGTGGGAGCCGGGGTGGGCTCGGGTTAAAGTGCATGAGTGAGTCTCATCTCATTTTATGGCATGACATGGTAATTTCCAACATTGAATTGCATATTCTTGTTTGGAATGTATGGTACTTGTTGAAATTACATGTGACATTTCATATGCATCTAGGTTGGGGAATAGCCTCATTAGGAGATACCCTATTAAGCGTGACTCACCCTATATGAAAAAATATTTCAGGTTGCGGGGTCCACGCCGGTGGAAGACTCTCAATTGTGGCCTAAATGTTGAAGAAAAGCTGAAATGTGGCTTTAAATGATGTTTTTTGTAAAACTAGACTTGTAATTTTGTTTTTGGCATGTAATGTATGTAAAAGAATTGTAATCGAAGTCATATGGACTCTTTTAATGTAACATTGCATGGTGTTATATGAGTATGGATAAATAGACCCGGTGTGGTCAATGTTTACTTATAAATGGACCTGGTGTGGTCAATGTTTATTCATAAATGGACCCGGTGTGATCAATGGTTACTCAAAAATGGATCTGATATGGTCAATGTTGTGTTTGACCATTTATGAATAAATGGTTACTCATAAATGTGATCAATGGGGCATAACGACGTGATAACGAGTAACACAGTATTTACGGGTATTCCGCTAGTTGATGGGTGATCAACGAATTGACAAAGGACCCCCGATTTTTGGAGCGTCACACTCTAGGTGTTTGTTTAAATGTCTAAGTGAATACAAGTATGCTAGTTGAGTTGATTATCTTACATAAAATGCTTGGGATGGTGTTCAAAATGTTGTTATATTACAATCATTACATAATTGATATTGTAAATGGTATTGAAGACAATTACACATTGCATTACATTATGCATGAGTTACACTACATTCATAGGCATTGACATATGTGGGAGTGTGTGCATGATATGAAATCAATCACCACATTGGTGGATTGATCGTGGGCTCAAGAAAGTCACACCAAATGTCTGACTAAGTCTCACGAAATATTAAATGGATAAACGTGTGAAAGTGTAATAAGAAGGACTAGATTTTTTCTTGGATGCAAGACCCAGTTACTTGATTTATACACTTCTCGGCAGTGAAATTCCAGAAAAATGTAACAGCAAAAACGAAGCCGTAAGTGGGATATCCTAAAAATCCGTTGATGGTGTGGTTTCCCTTTGGTGAAATTTCCTAAATCATCACCTCACAAAGACACGAAAAATGAATTAATTAGCCATTAGGTGTACATAACACCAATAGTGGGGCCTTAGAATGCCCGGATACATACATATGACATTGCATATGTTGTGGGAGCCCGAGATAGGGCTCGGTGTTAGTATTATATGCGTGAGTCTCATCTCGTAGCATGACATAATTTATGGCATTTGTTCATGATAGATATATTTGAATAAATACATGAAATGATCGTTGTGTGTGACATTTCATATGCATTTGGGTTGGGAGGTATTCTCTATAGGAGTTAGTCTATTGAGCGTTAGCTCAACCTTTATAGGAATATTTTTCAGGTATCGCAGGGGCTTCCGCCAACGGCCCGCTTTAACGACATAGCTGGACTGTGGCTCTTATTTTGATGTTGTAGTACCTTATATATGATTAATTTTGGCCTTGTATAATTTTTTTTAAATAAAAACTTTTTTATATTAAAAAGGCATGTATATGAGACTCTTTTTGAACATTTATTCTTTTATGAATGAATGTACATAGAGATAATGATTATGGTAGTATCTGATGATGTGCGATTGAGTATGGATGAATGGATACAGTGTGATCAATGTTGTATGATTGCACATGTTGTGTTTAGGGTGGAGCTCCCCGTACAAAGGAGACTCTGCCCGAGTTTTGTTAAATTATGGATCCCGATGAATGGGTCATAATGACGTGGTATTGAGTTATACGGTATTCATAGGTATTCTGTGGGTTAATGGGTGATCAACGGGTTAAACGAGACCCCTAGAAATTGGGGCGTCACATCACCCTTTCTTGCTTCTCTCTTCTTCTTCTTCTTTTCACCTTTTCATTTCTCTGTGTGTGTTCATTGAGAAATGAGTCCAATTATCCTTCCTAATAAAAGAGATTAAATTATGCAACATTTTCTGCTATCCAGAATAATAAGTTAGCATAGTCAAATTTGACTGCTCCATCAGCGTTTTCAATAGAAATTACCAAATCATGGATCCATGTGGTGACCTTTCCTTCTTCTGGATCTTTACCTCTGCTAGTCTGGGGATATCGACCTCAAGGGCTAAGGTCTTACCCGTGAGGGTTTTGAAGAATATTTACATACCTCTTCTAAGACGTTGTCGATAACAATCTGTGAGAAGGGGGAGAGTGATAAATAGATTAGGTAAGACAGATGGGGGAGGAAAAAAATGACTCCTATTGTGGGGGAGATGTGTGTGTGTGAGAGAGAGAGAGAGAGATAGATCAGAAGGGGATTAGGGCATGATCATGAGTAGGGGAGGAGGAGAGAAAAGCGACCTGAGTGAGCCAAATAAGAAACGTGTGAGATATTGGAGGAGTTAAAAAGGAAAATATTTGGGTGGGAATTGAATTTTTTTGGGAGTAATTGTTAGCCATCAGATTAATTTAGATTGATTTTAGAATGATCTGGAATGCTTAAAGATCAATATAAATTTATATCTTTGAGGGATTCAAATTACTTTGTCTCTTATTATATAGATTATTATATAGATATATAGCGGACCAGTGTAGAAGAATTCCAAGGAACCCTATTCCTAGCTCTCGTGTGACCTCTTGTTGGATTGGTGCACCAGTGAGCGTTGTCAAGATTAACTTTGATGGGCTATTTTTAGCTCGATTAAGGCAATAGGAATAGGAGTGGTAGTTACTGATTGAAGAGTAAAGTTCCTTGTAGGATCATGTTGGTTGATTAAGAGCCTTTTTATGGTTGAATGTGTGGAGGTTATGGTTGCTTTCTATGTTATAGAGAATTGGGGGTAGAGATGGGTTATGCAAGAATTTATCTAGAGGGGTGATTCGAAGCTGGTTGTGGAGGCTATTGAGAGGAGATCTAAATTTGTCAGCTTCTGGTACTTTGATTGAACAAATCCAACAGCTTGTAGAAAATTTAACTAAATTTTTGACCTTTTGGATCAAGCGTTTTGCTAATAATTTGGATAATTTTTATTTGAATTATAATGTTTTTGCTCGTCAGAAAGAGCAATGTCCAGATTTTCGGGTCTTCTTCTCAGCTACGATAATTTGGTTTAATGATTTCAATAAAAAATTTTCCGTTTCATATAAGAAAAAAAAACCCAAATTGTTTAGTAAATTAAATGAATTGCTTTTGTGGGAGAAAATTTATTTCCAATGAAATTTTGGAGCCAATAATGTTCTCCCAATCTTAATCTAATTGTATATGGTACTTTTGAAAATTTATAATTTGTTTTGATGATGTCATTATTTCTTATTGGTCTTGTTAACCTCTATTAGACGGAGAGTGTCTATTATAACTTGTAAATGTAAATGGGTCATCGTGCTATTATTAAAATATTGAGGGATCCAACGAAACAAGCATTTGAAAATTTTAAAGTGTCACTTATATGAGCAAGTAGGAACAAGTTCCAAGGTAATGAAAACTATGGAATGACCACTAGTTCCAAGGATGAATCAAATTTAGGTTCTTCCCATCCTAATGACATTTTCAAATTTTTATTAAACATTTAATGGTTCTTCCCAAGAAAAATCACTGCCAAAATCTTGCAGTGTGGATTTTACTGGCCCACATTTTTCAAAAATGTCCATGTCTTTTATTTAACTTGTGATAGATGTCAAAGGTTAGAAAATATTTTTAAAAGGAACATGATGCATTTAAACCCCATTCTAGTGATTGAAATTTTTGACTGTTGGGGCATCGATTTTATGGGGCCATTCTCTCCTTCCTTTGGCTATCTATACATTTTAGTGGTCGTAGACTATGTGTCCAAATGGATTGAGGCAATTCCATGTCAGAATAATGATCACCAAACGGTGATCAAGTTTTTAAAATCAAATATTTTATCCCAGTTTAAAATTCCGAAATCAATTATAAGTGATGGGGGTGCTCATTTTTACAATCGTCCTTTCTGGAATCTGATGAAAAAATACTTGATTTTTCACAAAATTGCAACCCTTTTATCACCCACAGACTAGTGGACAGGCAGAATTGGCTAATCAAGAGATCAAACTGATTTTAGAAAAAACGGTAAACCCAGACTGCAAAGATTGGTCATCAAAACTAACTAATGCACTCTAGGCATATCGCACTGCTTTTAAAATAATTTTGGGCATGTTTTCTTATTGATTAGTCTATGGCAAGTCATGTCACCGACCTGTGGAATTGGAACATAGGACATACTGGGCCATTAAAGTAATGAACGTTGACCTCGACAAGGCTGGGCTCTTAAGGAAATTTCAGATAAATGAATTAGATGAATTGAGAAATAAAGCATATGAGAATGCTAAGATTGCTAAAACCAGAATGAAAATTTTTCGTGACAAGAACATTGTGCGGAAGTCATTTGAACCTTCTCAAAAAGTCTTATTGTTTAATTCAAGACTCCACCTCTTCCCTGGTAAGTTGAAATCAAGATGGACTTGGCCTGATATTGTCAAAAAGTTGTTTGGACATGGAACAATAGAAGTGGAAAACCCATCGAATGATAATTTTTTTACTGTTAATGGTCAGAGATTGAAACCATTTTTGGAGGATTTTGTTAAAAAAGTGAAAACCATTCTTCTAATAGATCCAGAATATTCCTCCAAGATTCGCGCCTACCAACACAAAAAAGGGTCAGGTCAGGCAGAAACTCAACCCGAGGAGATGCCTTTATAAGGCCCCCATACTTTTTCCCCTTTTTCCCATATTCATCGCTATTGGCCCCCCTCTCTTGTTCTTTCCTCTTCTTCTTATTTTTTGTATGTAAAAATGATTCAATCCCAGCAATCCCATGTCCATATTACCCGAAGACCTAGTCATTTGTCTCATGATCTACATTTGTTTACTCTATTTGTACATGGTTGTTCTTCTTCCGTATGCACTCATAATCAAGGATTTTCAGCCTACTCGAAACCCAGATCTGTGTAAAGATGATTAAATCGTTGTGTTTTGTTTGTAGGTTTCGACAAAAGAACAGATCTCTACCTTTCAAACCTATCTCCAAAGATTCATACACTGGTAAATTCGAAATATTGAGGACAATATTCAGTTTAGGTTGGGGGTGAGTACTGTAATTCATATTTTGTGCCACCATGTGCCCGTAAATTTTTAAAATTTTTGTTGTTTTTGTTGTTGTTGTTATTGTCCTGATCATATTGTGTACTTTGTCTCGTATTTTGTATAAAGTGATGATAATGTTAGTGAGTCAGTTTAAATAGTCTTTATGACTGGCAGACGTTAAAAAACCAAATAGTGAGTCTTAAAGTATAGAAATCATGGATGTTAAACTTTTTTGGTTTAGTCTAGGAGTCTTACAAACTTTTGCTTCTGATGTGCATGTTGTGATCACGAGAAAAGCAAGACTGGTAAGAAAAAATGAGATCCGAGAAGAACAAGTGAAACCCCTCTGTAGCACAAGCACTTGTTCTTGCCAGTAAACAGTGTGGCAAAGTCTTTCACAAGAAAAGATATAACCAATGTTCTGAACCAATTTTTGGTCACTCACTTGATTGATTAGACTGGATAGTGAATGGTCTTAGTAAGGTTTGCCCTGATACGCCATGCTATTCCGGTACTTTGCTTAACCGGTTTGTGAGAGAGAAAATTGGGAGAGTCACTGGTTGTTCGAACTACATAAATACGGAGGAAGACTCGGATTAGGCTAGTTTCTAAATTGAGAAAAATTGTGTGTTGGGATGAAAGCCAAGGGTCCGAATTTTTAGTAAAAAGTGTAAAATTTTTGTTTTTTACAAACTCTTTTGACTAAAATGAAAATATGGGTCGAGTAAGGAATGTTTTGGAATACCAACCTAAAGCATGGGTAAAGACTTATCATGAGACGCCATAAGTTTTTGGTTTCAACTTGTGTGTTTAGCCCTCTCTGATTGTGTATATTGTAATGCATAAAAAATTTTTATTTTTGATTGAACGTTCGAATGCCAAGTGACGTTCGAATGTCAGGTGCTTGCAGTACTCAACCTCTGATGAAGCCTCTGATGGAAACACAAAGTATTGGGTACTCAGCTCGTTCGAACGCCAATAGACTATTTGAACGAGACTTAACATTCAAACGCCAATAGAACGTTTGAACGAGAAAAACTTATAGTACTTTGGTCTCTGACAAAACTCAAAAGTACTGGGAGTTCACAACGTTCGAATGATCCTTTAAAAATTCTTATATACACGTTCGAACATCAATAACATTCGAACGTCACCTCTCTGGCTATAAAAACCTAGATCATCTTTCCCATTTTGAAACCCCCAAAACCTTTCAAAATCCCCCAAACCCTAGAATTCCTTTTCACTACCCAGACCTCAAAGCACCCCTCATTCCCTATTTCTACCTAAAATCAATCCTCCCAAGACCATTCCCACATCATTTTACATTGAAAACAAACTTTCAAAGACCTCACAAACATCAAAAACGAAAACACCATGCCAAGGGTCAAAATGCCTACTAGGCACAACCCAAACAATCAAGAGCCTAATTTCGTGGAGGAAGTAGTCGAAGTAAGAGAAAGGAGGCCACCCCTTACGCTAAGATATGACAAGACCCAATTTTCCACTGCTCTAAAAGCTGATAGGTACGATAACTATTATCAAAATCCTGTTGTGGTTTGTGAGCGAGATGTTGTCTTAAGTGATTTTTTTGAGTTGGGTATATTTGCGGAGATCGAGAGGAGGGGTTGGGTGTTGTTTTAGCAAAACGGTGGGGAGGCTGTGATTGACTTAGTGCGGGAGTTTTACTCCAACGCCGAGATCATCAACGAGGCAGTAAGGAGCTATGTGAGCAGAATTCACATTGACGTAGATGAGGATTAAATAAGAGAAATTAGGCAAGAGGTACCTTGAGTACCAAATCCCACCTATCCTTCGAGAAAGAGTGTAGCAATGAATGTTGTGGGCAAGGAGTTGACGGGGGTGTGACTTTTCCTGGACTAGAAAGAAATTTTCAGACAAGGGGAACTTACGGATAAATATAAGATGCTAAATTTAATTACGATTTCAAACTTTGCCCCAATTGGGCGCAAAAATGAGATCCTCCTCGACAGAGCCCGCCTATTATATGCAATTGGGAAAGGCCACAGTATCGATCTCCCCTCCCTCATCTTGACAGAAATGAAGAAAGACTGTGACGTGAAAAGAAACTCCCTCCCCTTTGTCACCCTAGTAACTGAAATGTGCAAAGACCATGGGGTTAGGGTGAAGCCTAAAATGGAAATCCAAAAGCCAATAGGGCCACTAAACAAGGCATCTTTTAGGAGGAGCGAAAGTCACAGTGGCAGCCCGGTGGCCAGACAAGAAGAGCGTCCTACCCAAGGAGTGGATGAGGTGCAAGATGAGCTCGACCCGGAGGAGGAGAGAGAAATGGAGGAAGAGAGAGAGCAGCCCCAAGAGGCAGGCCTCAGTACTAGCAACCAACGCTCTATATGAGGCATCATGCTTAGCATTAAAGCTAAGCAGGATGAGATCCTTCGCCTACTGAGGGGTGGACCTGCTGGATCTGGAGGAGAGTGAGAGAGAGAGAGATTTCTGTTCTTGATTATGCTTGCGGATGTTTGTTTCTTCTTTTGTAAAGTTGTTTCTTCTATGGTTAAGGGGTTTCTTTTTGGATATTATGGATATTTGAAGGGTGATTGTGGTTGTTTCTTCTTTTTATGAATGGGTATCTTCTTTGGTAGTTTGTGGATACTTGAATTTCTTGTGTTTAGTTACTTCTTTTATGGATAAATTGGATCTTTGATGTTGGTGTTAAACGATCATATTTTGCAAAATGTATAAATCAGTTTACCACTTTTATCTATTTAAATGCATTTGAAGAATTAACACTTTAGTAATTTTTTTTAATAAATTATAGAACAAATGTGGATGTTAAGATTATTTGTTAAAGTAACTAATCACATGATCGGTTTGATACATAACTTAGCAATCTAAACTTAAAACCACATTTCTTGAAAAACTGGTATTTTCTCTATGCTTAAACTGTCAAATATACATTGGTGTTTGTTATTCTTAAGGTACAAGATGTTCAAACTCGAAAATATAATCGATATATAATCGACATTCCTGGAAATACCCAACATAACCAGCGGAGATAACCGAGAATACCATGGTAAGTTTCAAGCCTTACGATGCTTTTGAGAGGAGATCAATATTTACTCAAGAAAGGTTTTTCACTATCTATCTTTGAATAGTCTCATTAAATTTTCTTTGATTGATGCAACTACAGCAATCTACTAGCATATCTGTTCATACAACACATACATATCCACATATTTGAGAAAGGATTTTAGGCCATCTTTAGATTTAACTTTGAGTCTTAGCCATTTCTTTTGGAAAATTATATCACTAGTTAGCCATGCTTGAGCCTTCAAAAGAATAATTTTTTTGTCAAGAAAATCATATGATAACCGAGCCATAAGAAAATATACTTGACAAACCTTGCTATCTAATTTTTTTACACCCTTTTATCTATCAGTATGATATAGAAAAGCAAGAAAAATTTGAGAAAGGCGATAATGGCTACTAGTGCATGAAGGAAAAGTCAAGGAAAACAATAGAAAGTGAAAAAGAAACAAAAAGATAGGGAATTGCCAAGAAAGTGAAAAATGAGAAAAATGAAAGAAAGAAATACCATTTCTCAGTAAAATGTTAAAAAGAAAGAGGTGTGCTATGCTACATAAATAGAGGATAGTTTTTGAATACCATTGACGTCATTTTGTTAGACACTGACCTCTGGCCACATTACAACCTATGAAAAGCCCCGCTTGATCTCAAGTCTGATGCATATGTGTGTTGTCAATCAAAAGTTGAGGTATGCTAAATGGTATTTCTTTAATTGCATCAATATTCCTCCATGAGATTATGCCAAAACATGATTAGTTTGTTTGCTTAAACTTCACTCCTTTACTAATTGTGCATGTGAATTTTTGATTGGCCATCTTCTGATCACATGCCCCTTGAGAGAAGAGTCACTATAATCAGAGCAAAATTTTTGTTGAGGGCATTTCTAAGAAAGATTTGTGAAATCAAAGCTATCCATGGAAGGTGGTAAAGTGGAATGTTTGTTATATAAAAATTCTTGTTTCTAGAATGACCATTCCAACTACACAGGGTATTCCAAATACCGATATAACAACTGCTAATTTTGCATAGAATAAATACGAAAGAATGAGGAGTATGTGGGATAAAATTCAAAATTGAGGGTTGAGTGTCTCAACGACTATGATGCTAATTTACTTTAATAAGAAATCCCACATACACATTTGTTCGACTGAAGTTTGTGGGTAGTTTCACTGAAAACCCACAAAACTCGTCCGCTAGGGTAAACCTAGTGGTTCAACGACTTGTTGCATTCGCTAAATACAACCGGATGACCTACGAAAATGGAATTAGAAATATATTTTCATTCAATCATTGCATTACTAGAGACTAGCAATATTTAGGTTGGGGTGTGTGATTAGTACTTAAAATTAGCATTTTACAATGCCTTTTTTAGACTAATTGTACTTTGATGGAGTTTAAGTGATGACATGGTTGTACTAAATTAGCATCTTTTGTATCAAGGGAGATGGTTCACTTAAAGAATGGAATATTAATGTCATGGTTGGATGTCTTGTAGAAATACTCGTTTGTTTGTAGATGGGTTAAGTCTCGGCGCAAACAATTCTTGTAAACTTCTAGAAAGACATCAGAGTCATGTTCTTAATTCTCACAGTCCATCTTTATCTTCCGATTAACTTGCTGTTGACACAGGAGTTAATTAAGTTATCAAGCATAAATATAATAAATCGGATGATTAACTACATGTCCAGATCCTCGAACTAAAGAGTGACTTTTTTATATTTAAACTTATCTTATATTTTGTCTAGAAAACTGTCTTGGAAAGAATCTTATATTATGTCCAGCAAAAATCTCTAAAACTCACAACTTTAAATCTCAAAGGTTACAATCAACTGGTCTCCACTACTACTTACATTGAAACACTAACAAGAGTTCCCTGTGGATTCGACTCTCGACTCAAACCGGATTATTATAACAGCATGACCGCCTGCACTTGGGTGTACACATTTCGGATCAAGCCAGTGTTGGATTATGCAACATTCACGGGTATTTCTGTGGGTTGATAGGTGATCAACGGATTGACAAAAGACCCCCGATTTTAGAAGCGTCACATTAAGTCGTTGTTAAATGAATAATCACATAAGTTCGAGTTACGGGCATATTGACTTTTTGGTTAAATTTAATTTTTGAGGTGTTTAAGGTTGATAAAAGTAACTGAGTAAATTTACTAAATTTTTTAGGTCAAATAACATTACAATTGAATCTGGGAGGTCCGAAAATCTTGGAATAGATGTTTAGCTCATATATTGGTTCGGAGGGGTAAAATAGTAGCTTTAGTGTTTCGGGTGTAAATTAACTTTATTTTTTAGATAAATCATAAAAATAAATTCTTTTAGATTAAAATAAAAATAAAAATGAATCCAGAACGTTAAAAAATCATAGGGTAGTCATGGGGATCAAATTGGAGATGTTTAGTGGCAAAACTATAATTTCAAAGAAAAATGCATTTTTTTTTGGGACCCATGAATAGTAAAATTCAGGATTTGATGAGTTTCATTTTCAACATCATTTTCCCATTATTTCATTCCATTCACACCCAATACCTCTTAGAACTCTAAGACAAGATAAAGGGAAAGAGAAAAGGGAAGAAAAAGGTCTCCAAAGCTTGGGCTTTGCTTGGGAATCCTTGGAACATGGGTTGGAATTCTTGATTCGTAGATGGAGTTTTCCTCTCTCTTACATTTATATTGTGCAACTCATGTATTTTCTTTAGCAAAAGCTTTCTATGTGTGTGATGGCAAAATAATTGTTATAAATCTTGATTTTGTGTTGAGCACGCCATGAACTATGAACCTACATGCATAAAAATGATTTTAGTGTTGTGGGTTTGAAACCCTAGTTTGATTTTAATTATGGATATTTGATTAACCTATGATTTGGGGGTTTTGGATTATGTTATAATATTTTACTAATATATATGACTTATTCTCTTGAAAATAGTTGTGTTGCTTTGAAATGCAATTTTGAGATTTTGAGCCTACTAAATGCTTGATAAAATGTCAAAGTTATGACATTTGTTTTCAAAAGGGTTTATGGATATAGAAAATAATGATTTTTGAAAAGTGTATGCTCAATACTGATAGACAGAGGGTTAGTAGACGGTCAGGACCTATTGAGTGGGTTGCTAAGGCGGCTACTAGTCCTAAGGGGGATTGGTTATGGTAGTTATTTTTTGTGATGGACTATGTGGCATTACAAGTTTCCCTTGATAAGCAAGAATGGCAATGAGATCCGAGGGTGCAAGACCCAAAAGATTCCCTAGGAATAGTTCATGCATGAACCAATGTGATTGATTATATTGTCCGTATACAAGGCATGCATGGTATTTACTATAATGTTTTGGCTTCAAATGTACAAACCTTTGATTTATAACTTATATATTTCAAATGATGATGCGTTGGGAGATTTTCATAAATGTTCTACTTATTACATTATACCTGTACTTCATTATAGAAAGTTTTCATTACTTATTTTAATGGTTTGTGAAATGTTGGTATTTAAAACTTTATAAATTCTTGGAAAAAGGATTATCCTACTGGGTTGTGGTTGCTCATCCTGTAGAAATCTGAAAAATGATGATAAATTTTTCATTTTGTCGGTAGGACACTATTCATTCACTATTTGTCGGTAGGGCACTACATATGTATCATTTAGGCATAAATCATGTTTAAGAGCACAAATTGAGTATGATATAGAAGAAAAACATGCTTAGAATGTTAAAATAAACTTATTGTGTGAATTTGAGACTAAACAAAAATAATTTCAAAAATTATACCAAAAGAGTAACCCAGGTGGAACCAGTCATACTCGACCACAAGCAAAAATCTTTTTTCTTTTTTGAAAAATTTAATTTAAAATAATTTTAAGAACTTTGGTTAAAGCAAAATGTCGAATTGAGGTGTTTCGGGATGGCCTGTAGTGTAACGGGGTCCCAGTTTCATAAGGGCAAAAGGGTCATTTTTCACTTTAGCCCCTCCACTATAAATATAGCCCCTTAGTGTAAAAACATCAATTTTTTTGGTCTGGAGAAATAGAATAACACATTCATGGAGAGAAAGTGAAGAAAAATCCTAGGTTCTTCAAGCTTCAAGCCACCAAAACACACTCCTAAACCAAGATTCTTACAAAACTTGCTTCTAGGAAGTTGTTCCTCTCAACAAGGACTATATTCTCATCGATCGGTTCGGCTGCACAGTGAACACAACTCCCACAATTTGACAAAAAATATATTATGTATGATATTTTGCTAAATTAGGAATAGATTTAATTTTTCTTGTCTTTCTATATGTTGATTGAATGATTTAGGTGTTTACTTGATGTTAAAAAATTACTTAGGTGGTAGTTGCTTTGAAAATTTAGAGTTAGTAGTTTAGGTACTTTTGTGTTCTTTGAGTTTCTTGACAATTTGTTACTATAATAAAGGTGTGTCTTGCATATGTGTTGGATTATTATATTCTAGCTTATGTTCATGTAGAGAAACTCTTGTGGTTTAAGAGTTATGATTTATTTCATGAGTTGGTAGTTTGTATATTTGTATTTTCTTTGAGAAATTGTGAAAGTAATGAACATGAAACTTGATCATATGTTTAATTCATTGAATTGTGTCTCACATTCATGTAGACAAAGTGTTATGAATTTGAAGTTATGCTTTACTTTATGAATGAGGCATATTTTAAGTAATACATCATGTGTTAATAAAATGTTCCATAGAATTTACATTGAAAAAAATCAAGGCATCCTGACATACATGAATCCTTGGAAACACGGCGTGGGTTGAGCACTTGATGCTATGCATTATGAGGGTGTAGATCTTGTGGTGAAAAACCGAAAATCTGGCCAATGAGTGTACTCGCGGGCTGACAGGGGTAGACCGTGAAGCAAGCATGGGTGGCATAGAGTTTCATGCGCGTGTCATGCATATTGACATTGCATAGCATTGAGGTATTACGGGGTTGTAGCTTTTACAATATACACTTACACATGCCACGCTTTAAATTTGTTCCTAGCATTAGCATTTTGTTATATCAGCAGTTTAGCTGACCCATTCGTGTGATATCATACTATAGATGAGACTCCTGGTACTTGAGACTTGAGGAAGTCTTAAAGGAAGAAGAGGAAAGGGACTTGAATGAACATCAGGCCCTTGGAGCATATTTTATATGTATGGGCATAAGCTTAAATGACTTGTATTTTAGTTTGAAAAAGTTGTGGATTATAGGTCTTGGGTCATTTTAAAGTGTAAGAGTGTAAACCCAATTGATATGTATGATATCTTTATTTAATGAGTATCATATGTGTACATTGAGATAATTAGATGTGTATGTTGAAAACAAGGGATGTATGTTTAATTTACATGAATTGTGGCTACCGAGTGAGGGTGGGTTGTGATATACTTCTACATATGAAGTATTGTAAATATTAGGTGGGAAAGAGGCTTGGAAAACAAAGGAGGTTATGTTGAAATTTTATGAAAAATTAAAAGACTTGTTAAGTGTGTAAAACACATTTTAAATAGGTGGGAAGGATGTCAAAAAGGGGAGGGGGTTTAGAAACCTTGAAGAAATAGGCTAAAAACGGAAGAAAATTGACTTGAACAACTTTGAGAAAAAAATGGGAAAACTTGGGAAATGAATGAAAAATCAATTTATCCAACCTAATGACCTTTCATTTACTTTTCTTCTTCCTTTTCACTCACTCCTTGGGTTTGTGGAAATTTGGGACGTGACAACTTGGTCTTAGAGCGTAGGTTCGAATACCTAGAGACTATAGGGTGTTGTTGAACACAATAGGGCCATGATACATGGTTTTAAATTTTGGTGAGCATTATGTTAAGTGTAAGAACTTGTTTGGTGTATGTTAAGACATGCTATGGTTGTTGCTAGTGAAGTGTGAGTTGTTGGCATGTATATGCTCATGTTCTTTTAAATGCCTAATGTGAAAAGAGGTAGCGGTAGGCCTAGAGCGGATGTACCACCACGGCATGGTAGGCCCCAAGCTACTGCTCCTGCTGATAACACAACTGAGGAGGTCGTTGCTCCTGCTCCTGCTCCTGCACCTACCCCAACAGAAAAGGTGGAGCAGACCATTTGTGACTCCCCAAAAATCGGGAGTCCTTTGTTAACCCGTTGATCACCCATCAACCCGCAGAATACATGTGGATACCGTATTACTCGATATCATGTCATTAGGCCCCCATTTACCAGGATTCATAATTTAACAAAATTCGGGCAGAGTCTTCTTTGTACGGGGAGCTCTACCCAAAACACAGCTTGTGCAATCATACAATCACATGACCCATTCGAGATCCAATATACAACATTGACTACACCAGGTCCATTTATCCATACTCATATAACAACATTTAATCACATGATCCATCCGAGGTCTAATATACATCAATTCATACTCCCACATCATGAATTTATGCACTAAATATAGTTAATACAAGTTCAATTTATAATTCTTTTACGTACATTACATGCCAAAAACTAAATTACAAGTCTAGTTTTACAAAAACATCATTTAAAGCCACATTTCAGCTTTTCTTCAACATTTGGACCCCGATTGAGAGCCTTCTACCAGCGTGAACCCCACACCTGAAATATTTTCGCATATAGGGTGAGTCACGCTCAATAGAGTATTTTCTAGAGAGGTTACTCCCTAACCTAAGTGCATATGAAATGTTCACATGTAACATTCAACAAGCAACAACCATCTCAAACAAGAATATGAAATTCAATGTTATAATTCTACCATGCCATGCCATGAAATGAGATGAGACTCACTTATGTACTTTAACCAGAGCCCAATCCGGCTCCCACAACACAATGCAATGTCAATGTGTATAAATTCACCATTGATGAAACACATCCAATGATCTTTTTGAAATAAAAATCAAATGTCTTTATTATAAAAAAAAATCATGTATCTTTGTTGGATGTTACACATCGAATGACTATTTTATAGAACAAAACCATGTGTCTTCGTTGGGCAGTGGAATTTTGGTGTCGCACTGCCTGTTCCGCACACCAATACTCTTTTCCGAAATTACACCACAAGGTGGTGTATGAACCAAGTAATCGAGTCTTGCACCCGAGGGAGAATCTATCCCTGTTTTCTATACCCGACACAAGTTTTTCATGCAAACTATGCGACTCAGTCGAATCTTCAATACAACTTTTCTCGAGCTCAAGTATCATCCACCAAGAATGGTGTTTGATCAACTACGCACACACAACCACCAAATGCAATATCTCCGTGCATATGAAATGTAATAAACCATTGCAATATCATTATTATGCTCCATATGTAATGAATGTCATATGGGATAATTTAACTACATTCAACATTTTCATGAAAAATTATATCCAAAGCATATAACTTCCATAAAATCATCACAATGTCAATATATCATAAGCATATACCAATATTCACATTTAACAACAATTTTCCCCGAGCATGTCATACATAATCTATGCAATAACACACTTAATTTTTACGTAGCCATTTAGTCAAACACCTTCAAGACACCAAATCATGTTATCACATAAAAATGCCCATAATCATCCCATAAATCAAAAAAAAATCACATTTAGTGATTTCCAAGTTCCCAATTATCAAAATTTCAAGAAATCACAATCTAGCAATTCCTATGTATTCAAGTAAAGATAGAATTTATTCTACCCCACTTTCAATACCCATTTCACATTTGAAATACAATAGGTATTTGTTAAATCAAATCTAAAAACCTACCCATTTTATACCATCATCCTAAGATGGAAATAAACCTAAGTAGGATGAAAACCCTACCTCTTGAAGCATAAAACAATGCTAGGAAGCTCCAAGAACCCAAACCTTGCTCAAAACCAAACTTTTCCTAAAACTCCATCTTTGAATATTTGGTGAAATCCTTCCTTTTTGGTATGGTTGCGTAGCCCTCGTCGCGTAGATCGAATTTAATACTTGGCCCGAAGAATTTCGACCGGCCGAACTCCGTAGATCTGAGAAAGAAGTCTTGAAATCTTTCTTTTTCCTTCTCTTTCTCTTCCAACTTAAACCCAGCGGAAACCCAGCAGAGATGATTCTAAAAAAATCAGATTTTTGTTCCTATTTATACACTTTAACGCTTGGCCCACGGGGCACCACAAATCCCCAATTCCCGGGTCTGTTTTTGTCCCAAAACGATTAAATTTGTACCGGTTCAATCTCAAAATATTTTATATGAACTTTCTTAAAATTATTTTTCAACTTTCAAAATTTTATTAAAAATTTTATTTTTGGGTCACTTGAAACCCGATCGCCTCGTAAAACGTAAAAAATTTGATATCTCAGAATTCGAAGAAATTTGTCTTGGTAATTTTATTTTGAGAGAAGAATCCAATGGTGAAGCCCGTTTCATCATCCGAGGTCTAGAAAAATATGGATTTTCAAGCTGCAGTGGCAAATTACCGTTTTACCTTTTTTCATAAAAAGTTCAAATTTTTTCAAGTTTTACACCATTGGCGCCAGAGATATGGCGATCATTGTACAAGAGTGTTTTCAAGCCATGTAGGAGACCAGGACTACAGGTGGCAAGACCAGAGATACCTTTATGATGAAGGTATTCTGGAGGATGAGACCTTCTAAATTTACTGGACAACCCGACCCCTTGGTAGCCGAGGAGTGATTAGAACTGATCACCATGATCCTGGACTCACAAGGGATCATGGAGTTGTATTTGAGGATCAGATGTGCCTCCTTTCAGTTTACTGAGTTGGCTAATCAGTGGTGGAGAGTAGCTGCTGACTGGATAGACAATTTCGGGGAGGGATGGGATGCCTTTGTGGCCATGTTCATTGACCACTATTTTCCCAAGACCGCACGAATTGGATAAATGGATCAGTTTGTGGCTCTCCTACTACGATACATGACAATGACTAGGATGAGTCTTGGTTTACCGCATTAGGTAGATTTGCCCCACATGTTATTCGAGAGGAGCGACTGAGGGTCCTTTACTTTGTTATGGGTTGAAGACCTCCATTAGGGATAGATTGGTAGGCCACATTATTAAGACCTATAATGAGGCAATGATCAGGGCTACCAAGGTTGAGATGGAGTTGGCCGACCTTAGAGGGATTAGAGATTCTCGAATGCAAAGTGGGGTAGTTATAGCTCAGGCTTCTACATCTATCCCAGTTTTCACTGGTAGGGAACCAGGGAAGAGGTATAGGACTAGTACTTCTTTTGCACAAACATCACTGTAACCTACCCAGTTTTTAGCCCCATAATCTCCTCTGCCTATTACTTTCCAGGGGGAGTACCTCACAGTTTTGCTACACTTGTCACCAGACGAGCCATGTTAGGGCCAACTGTCCTCAGGGGAAAACTTTACAGAGCTTGCAGAGGCCACATTACTATCAGCATACTCAGGAACTTCTACCACAACCACAATCACAGTTAGGCAATAGACTTTGGCACCATATTTCCAGTATGCACCCTCCACACAGAGTGTTGGAGCTCCAAGATAGAAAGGAGGAGGTCAACAGGGACAGAGAGGGGGATGTAGGCAAGGCCGACTACTCAGGGTTGTATTTATTCAATGGCCACACCATAGACATTGACTTTTGGACCTTCAGTGGTTCGAGGTACATTCCTTGTGTTTAGTTCATGGGCCAGCGTACTGATAAACTCGGGTGCATCTCATTCATTCATATCTATTGTGCTTGCCATGACATTGGGGTTGGACATAGATCGGTTAGACCCACCATTGCGTGTTGACACCCCTATCAGGGGTAGTGTAATACTGATGAGGATCTGTAGAGATTACTTGATAGAGATAGCTAATCACATCCTTTATTTTGACTTCATTCTACTTGACATGTCTGGTTTTGATATTATTTTGGAGATGGATTGGTTGTTTGCTTTTCAGCCGAGTATAGATTGCTATAGGGAGAGAGTGATAATGTGTACTCCTAAGGGAGATAGCTTTTTTTTCACAGGACATCGTGGGAATTTTTTAGTTCCACCCTTGTATGGCTCGAGGAGTTGGGGATGTCATAGTTACACGTTGGCTAATTTTATAGCAGATGGGAATGGGACAACAGAGAATATGTTACCACACGTCGTGGATGAGTTTCCAAATGTCTTCCCAAATGACTTGACTAGTCTACTGTCAAGATGAGAGATAGAGTTCTTGATAGATCTTATCCCATGCACTATACCTATTTCCATTCTAACTTACTGTATGGTTCCAGTTGAGTTGAGAGAGCTGAAGGGGCAGTTGACTGATTTACAGGGTAAGGGTGTTATTCGTCCTAGTACTTCTCCGTTGGGTGCTTTGACACTATTTGTGAATCAGAAGGATGGGACATTGCGTTTGTGTGTGGACTATAGGAAGCTGAACTGGGTCGCTATCAAGAACAAGTACCCATTGTCGATGATAGATGACTTGTTTCATCAGATTAGGGGTTCGAGATGTTTCTTGAAGATTGATTTTAGATTAGGGTATCATCAGTTGAGAGTATGGGAGGAGGATATGGCAAACACAACTTTTCGCACTCTTTATGGCCATTATGAGTTCGTGGTTATGCCATTCGGTGTGATGAATGTCCCGACGACATTCATGGACTTGATGCATCGCATTTTTAGTTCTTATTTAAATCAGTTTGTTGTGGTGTTTGTTGATGATATTTTTATTTATTCACCTTCTGAGGAAAAGCATGCCTTTCACCTACGGACTGTGTTACATATTTTGAGGGAACACCGTTTATTTGCTAAGTTCTTGAAGTGTGCGTTTTGGCTTCAAGAAGTGTAGTTTCTAGGCCATGTTGTGTTAGGTAGTGGGGTATATGTGGATCCTTCTAAGATTAACGTTGTTATGAGTTGGGAGAAGCCGAAGAGTGTGTTTGAGATTCAAAGTTTCTTAGGATTGGCAGGGTACTACCATCAGTTTGTGGAGAGTTTTCTCGTCTTGCCACACCGATGACTCGTCTGACGCACAAGGACATTAGATTTGAGTGGACAAATGACTGTGAGCATTCATTTTAGGAGTTGAAGAAGAGGCTGACTTCAGCACCTATCTTGATTATGCCTAAGGGAGATATTGGCTATACTGTTTATAGTGATGCTTCACGAGAGGGATTAGACTGTGTATTGATGTAGAAAGATAGAGTGGTAGCCTATGGTTCTCATCAATTGAAGAATCATTAGCAAAACTACCCCACACATGATTTGGAGTTAGCTGCAATCATTTTTGCACTTAAAGTTGGCAACACTACTTATATGGGAAGAGGTTCGAGGTATTCTCAGATTACAAGAGCCTCAGATACATTTTCACGCAAAAGGACTTGAACCTTCTGCAGAGGAAATGGATGAAGTATATGGAGGACTATGACTTTGACCTTCAATACCATCCTGGGAAGGCCAATGTTGTAGCAGATGCACTTAATAGGAGACCAAGGAGCACTATAGCTAGCATTGCTATTAGGGAATGGGAGATGATGGGAGACATTGGTGAGTTTAACTTAGACCTTGCCAAGTCTGAGGGACATGCCACACTATTCAGTGTTTGTGTATAACCTACACAATTAAGTAGGGTTGTTAAGACATAGTTACAGGACACAGAAGCAGGGTAGATTCGAGCACGAGTTACCAGTGTCAAAGGCTTTAAGGATGGACAGTTCATTCTAACATTAGCCTGAGGTATACGGGTAGAGCCTTTGTTCCGGAGTCTCTTAGGGATGATGTCATTAAAGATTTCCATCATTCACCCCTAGTAGTACACCTAGAGGGCACTAAAATTTACCATAATTTACTCCGCCAGTATTGGTGGACAAGGATGAAAGGGGATCTGGTGCAGTTTGTATCGAGATGTCTCATGTGCTAACAAGTTAAGGCTGAGCACCTGAGACTTGGGTTTGTTACAACCATTGCCAGTAGCTGTGTGGAAGTGAGAGTTTGTTACCATGAATTTTGTGATGGGTCTTTCGAAGTCACCTAGAGGTCACAATGCAATTTGGGTTGTTGTTGAAAGGTTGACAAAATCCGCACATTTCCTACTGATTGGATTATGTGGTTAATTGTAAGAACTGGCGTATCTCATGAACTCGACTACTTGTCTAGAATGTATTTGTTTGAAATGGTGATCTAAAGCCTAGTTGCATCTGTAGGATGAAAGCTAGAAATGGACGTGGAACTGATGTATTCCATGAACTCGACTACTTGTCTATACTGTATATATTTTAAATGGTGATCTAAAGCCTAGTTGCATGTGTAGGATGAAAGCTAGAAGTGGACGTGGAAACCACCCCACCCTGACAAGGGGGAAATCAAGTACCACCATAACAAGACACTATGAATAGTATCTACCAATGTTTAAGGGAGCTCACTACATTGGTACAACAACAAGCTAGGAACTACAACAACCATACTACTACCACCCAAGCCCAAGCTCAAGCTCAAGGGAAATAGGTTGGAGGTGAGGGTAAAAGGATGATGGTTCTTAAGGAATTTGTATGACACCGCCCTCCTACCTTCTAAGGAGGCCCGGACCCACTCAAGGAAGAGGAGTGGCTTCGAAAAGTAAATAAAGTGATGGATGGCATAGATATTGACAATGAATTAAGAGTTGGTCTAGCTTTATATCTTATGGAAGGGGAAGTCGACCATTGGTGGGAGTCGGTAAAAAGGAGAACTTTGGAACAAATGAAATTATGAAGAGGTTTTCAATGGGAAGTACTTTCCCGAATTAGTGATAGATAAGATGACATCTAACTTTATGGAATTTCAACAACATAACATAACTGTCACTCAATATGAGACCACATTTGTGTAGCTCTCCCACTTTGCTACAGAGTATGTATTAACTAAGGCCAAGAAGGCCAAATGGTTTGAGAAAGGTTTAAATCCATCTATTCGGGAGAAATTGATAGCTCTTCCCATTCATGAATTTGAAGAATTAGTTGAGTGGACTACACAAGTGGAGAGAGATTGGGAGGAAACTCAAGTCATTCGAGAGTGCCGCCAACATATGAAGAGTCAGTCCAAGACGGGCAGTCGTAGTGGTGGATGTTACAAGGATACTCCATACTATCTTTCAGAACGTAGTATGGGTCAAGGGAGTGAGTCAAGCTATGCATAAATTTTGAGACAAGGAGGCCATATTGAGAGAGTGCCAAAGCACTTGAAGTGGTGTTATGGGTGTAGTGGCACAGGTCACCTCAGGAGTCACTGCCCTTTAGTAGCTTCTTCACCACAGGGACATAGTAGTAAGGGATTTTATCAACAGTCCACCAAGCCACCATATCAGTAGATTTCTTGTGTTCATGTGTGATGAGCGCAAAATATTGCATATTAAATGGCCTCATTACATGCATTTTTACTTTGCTTTGCATTTAAGTACGTAGAGTTAGCTGAAATTATGAATAATGTTAAATTTTCGATGTTACATGTAATTAGATCTTAAATGATGGATTTTATAACCTTGCAACTAAATATGAATGAGTGGTGAAGAGATGGACAAATTCAATAAGGATTGGGAGGGTTGGAAGGTGAAGAAACTAAGAAAAATCCAATTTGAAAAGTTTAGCCCACTGGTTTCCCAAAGTTTTGACACAGTACTTATGTTCGAATCTGAAAAAGTGCAAAACATGAAAGTTGTATATCTGGATGTCTTCTGTATTGTTTCAAAATTTCACCTCAATTGGATGGTTGGATCAAAAGTTATGACAATTCTAAAAAAATTGGTCTGAAGTAGAAAGCATACCGGTACTCGTACCGGTATGCTTAGGCTACTGAAGTTCAGCGTACCGGTATGCATACCGGTACACTCTTCTAAAATAGCCCAAAATGCCTAGAATATGCCTGCAACTCATGCTTCACTTTCTTGGGAGTCGCACCATTGATTCTCGCACTTGCCCCTGACTTTCCTTTCACATTTACATGTCTCCCATCACCCTTGTTGAAGACTTTGAAGGCAAAGGCTTTAATGAGGATGGGAAAGAAGGGGGTTGCCTGGGGAGTTGCTGGGTAGTCTATTCCTAGTCTGTCCAAGCCATCATCTCACCTCTCATTGATGGGAGGCCTGCACACACATGCTAGAGGACCTCTATGGACCAAAATGCAGGGCACACACTCCATATATTCAGCATTCACATAAGATTTGAGTGGTGGCTACCTAAGCTTAGGAGTGGTACAAGAAAGAAGATGATGAATAGTAGTTATGTTTATGCACATTCTTCTCCATTTCAATTATTGTAAGCTTTAAATCTCTAGTAATCTTCATTTCTTGCACTTTAATCTTTGTTATTTCAAGTATATTCCAAGTTTACTTACATGTTCTTCATTTCACCATTGTTTGTTAAGTTTTACATTTCAAGCTTTTTAGTTGGGTATTAAATGCACTTATTTTTCTAGTTTCACTTCTCTTCACCTTAATGCAAGTTTAAATTCCATTTCAATACCATGTCTCTTTACATATTGTATGCCTTTTCTTTTAGCATGAGTAGCTACATTTTCAGTTGGCTAATTCAAGGGAGATATCCTCTTGGGTTTTCCATTTCAACTCATTTTCTTTCCTCCCTCGATGTACGATGGTTTGGTTTGACTGGGTTGAGAGTGAATGTGGTTGTGAGTCTTTGATATTCCGTAGGCCTGGTTACGGTTTATGCTTAGATCCTCACCATCTCGTCCCTAGCTTCCCATAAATCAATCGTTCATCGATAAACCCTCGGAGGAAGGTTTCGAGTTGATTGGACATTCTCATTAGAGTGAACCTTTTGGATTAGTCAACACTTATTTTTATTGTATTTTCATTTACAAACTCCACTCTCCAAAACACAAACAAAAGAGTTTACACTTTTCTCTTTTTCACAAAATCACTTTCATACAAATTTCTTTCCTTTCCTAAGGAGACGACCTTGGAATACTCATTCCAAGTAAAACACGACGTTCAAAATACTCCTTACACTTTGGGAGTACTTTTGTTCGTACATTCTTAATTCTTCATTTTATTTTATCCACCATTCCATTGCCCTATTTCCCACATCATTCAAGGGAGATTGACACTCTCTTTCACACATAAGTCATATACATATTTAAGGGTGATGTGCTGAGATAGGGAAAACATACAACAATTTTCATCAAGCAATATATAAATAGTACCACAGTAGACCCAGTCCATTCGGTTTAAATCTCACCCATATCAGCATGCTCAGCAGAAGAAACAGGAGACCAAGACTTAGGGCACTGATACTTCTACTCGCATTTATGGTTTAGTTTAGCCTAATGGGAGTGTTTATAATCTAGTAGTGGAGGGTATGATTCTTCTCTATAATTCATTCACTCGTATCTTATTTGATCCCGGGCAACCCATTCTTTTAATTGTACATCATATGTCATTGCATTGGGGTTTGAGTTTGAGTTTGAGCCTTTAGGTTAAATGCTATCTGTAGATCTACCCACTGGGGATTGTTTAGAGACAGTTAGAGTGTGTATAAATTGTATACTTCGCATTGGAGAGAAAGAGTTAAGGGTAGATTTAATTACCTTGGAGATGATAGGGTATTATGTTATTTTTGGAATAGATTTACTCTCTTCCTACCATGCTACTATGAATTGCTATCAGACGCAAGTGGTATTTCGTGCATTAGGAGATAAATTTTCAATTTCATGGGTGAAAATAGTATCTATCGACATTTCCATACGACGGGAAAACACGTTCTGAAGGTTTATTGTGAGTAGCCTAAGTTTCTTAGCCCAAATTTTTGGATAGGAATGAGGCAATGTGGAGTCCACTTTTATTCTTGTAGTATCTGAATTTCCTAACATTTTTCTCGACGAGTTGAAAAGATTACTTTCATTGAGGGAAGTGGAGTTTTCTATTGAGTTTTATCCTAGTACAGTACTGATATCCATTGCTTCTTATCGCATGGTGCCATTAGGGTTGAAGGAGTTAAGGAAATAGATGAGCTTCTTATCATTGGGTTTATACGGCTGAGTACTTCACTTTGGGGTGTTTCTATCCTCTTTGTGAAGAAAAAAGATGAATTAGATTATGTGTGGACTATAGGAAGTTGAACCAAATGACTATAAAGATTGAGTATCCTCTACCCTACATCGATGACCTCTTTGATCAATTGAAGGGTTCTCACTACTATATAAAGATTGATCTCCACACAGGGTACAATCAATTGAGGATTAAAGAGGAGGATATTCCTAACACCACTTTCTAAACCAGGTATGGGCACTTTGAGTTTATGGTGATGTTGTTTGGACTCACGAATACACCCACGGCTTTTATAGACTTGATGGATCATGTGTTTTGGCCTTACCTTGACCAATTAGTCATTGTCTTCATTGACGACATTCTCATCTATCCCAAGACACATATGGAGCATGAACTGCGCCTCAAGCTAGTTTTTCAAACATTAAGGGAACACAAGTTGTATGTTAAGAAGAGCAAAAGCGATTTTCGAATGAGAGAAGTTAAGTTTTGGGGACATGTAGTATCCGAGGAATGGGTGTTAGTGGATCCTTCCATGATTGAAGCAGGTTTTGAAATGGGATCGACCCAAGAATGTGACCGAGGTTCGAAGCTTCTTTGGACTAGCCAATTATTATCGGAGGTTCATAGATGGATTCTCTCTTATATCTATGTCATTGACATAACTTACTCGAAAGGGGGAGACGTTTGAGTGGAATGAAGATTGTGAGCAATATTTTGATATTTTGAAGAGGAGGTTGACCGTGACACCTGTTCTTATTACACCTGCTAGTGGTGAGGACTATGACATTTATATGGATGTTTCATTATAGAGACTTAGGTGTGTGTGGATACAACATGGGAATGTGATCACTTATGGTTCAAGTCAATTGAAGAGCCATGAGCAAAATTATCCCACTCATGATTTGGAACTCATCTTTATTGTATTTGGCTTCAAATTATGGCATTGTTACATGTCTGGAGAGCGGTTTCAAGTATACTCTAACCACAAGAGTTTGAATTACATCTTCACACAAAAAGATTTGAATGTTCGCCAATGATGTTGGAGACCTTTTCTCTAATAACGAATAAGGTAAGCTTCATAGCTCCTACCTATCCAAGGGTCAAGGCAAAACCAGCTGAAAGAAGGGCTTCATAGCCTTTTTTGCCTTATTCGTTATTCAAATGTGCCAGGAGTTTATAATATTTAATAATAAGCTAAGAGGGCTTGGAATCGTAAGAATGGAGAAGTCCTCTATTGAATTAAATGGGGTGAGACAGACAGGTTCATAAATGGTCAGATTAGCAGGAGGAAGGGCGGCCCCACCCTAAAACAAAGGTTTACGTACATAAATAAAGAGGTTGGTTATGGCCTTTACTTGATATCTAGAAGATGTCAGATTGTGATTCTTGTTTTGTAGCGCAATTTTGGCAAAGTCTACAACGAACTATGGGGACACAGTTATACTTTAGCACTGTTTTTCATCCTCAAACAGATGGTCAATCCGAGAGGATAATACAAATTTTGGAGAACATGTTAGGAGTTTATGTGTTTGACTTCAAGATAAGTTGGAGTAATCATCTGTTGTTGGTGGAATTTGCATATAACAATAGTTTTTATCTAGCATTGGCATGGCACCTTACGAAGCATTATATGAGAGACCTTGTAGATCGCCCTTGTGTTGGGAAAAAATGGGAGAGAGTAGTTTATTTGGTTCGGAGATAGTGAGGTGGATTGTGAGATCCTGTGTTTCATATAAATATAAATGATATTACATGACAGGAAAGCTGGGAGGTCTAAGGGCATAGCCGACCAATTCATTCCCCATCTAGCACTTAACCGTGAAAGAAACTTACTAGTATTTTCAAAATGATTAAAATGAAGAGAGAAACTTTGAATCATTATTAAATGAATAATTGCATAGGTTTGAGTAACGGGCATACTGATTTTGGGTCAAATTTAATTTTTGAGATGTTTAAAGTTGATAAGGGTAATTGCTTGGTTATTTTTGTTGTATTCCCTTAACCCCTAAATATCATCGTTTAGCATGTGTAGTGTATGGATAACGGGGAGTGTCACTCTCCCTTGGGGTGATGTTAAAAGAAAGGGGCAAGGAGATGGGAGATGGGAGAAATGAAATGGTGTAAATGTGATATGTGAATGCACAAAAATGCTCCCCAAGCGCAAGGAGTCTTTTGCGCGTCGTGTTTTACTTGAAAAAGTATTCCAAGGTCGTTTCCTCAGGGAAGGAAAGTTCAAGTGTGTGAAGGTGATTTTTGTGAAAAAAGAGAAAAAGTGTAAAATCTTGTAGTTAGTTTTGGTGAGTTTTGTTCTTAATGAAAATGCATGAATACAAGTTTTGGTTAATCCAAATAGGTCATTCCAATGGCAATCCCAACTCAACTTGAAACCTTCCTCCAATGGTGTATAGATGAACGATTGATTTGTGGGAAGCTAGAGACGAGATGGTGAGGATCCAAGCATAAACCGTAACCAGACCTAGAACTTCTAGAACCACCCAATGGGATAAAACCCATTGGATGCAAGTTGGTCTATAAGAGGAAGAGAGGATCATATAGAAAGGTGAAAATCTTTAAAGCAATGCTTATTGTGAAAGGGTTTACTTAGAAAGGGGGAATCAATTATGAGGAGACTTGACGAATGCATCTATATGGCATAACCAGATGGATTTAAACCAAAAAGCCAAGAGCATCTGTTGTGCAAGCTTAAGAGGTCCATTTATGGACTTAAGCAGGCGTTAGTGGATGAAACATTCATTTTGATCAGATTATAAAATTTTATGATTTTGATCAATGCCCAGAGTATATAAAAATTATGATGTAAAGTATCATGACAATAGCAGAGCAGTTGCAAATTCAAAGGAGTCACGAACCCATAAGAAATAAAAACACATTAAGCATAAGTATCACCTTATACGAGACATTATAGGAAGAGGTGATGTACTGGTGACCAAGATTGCATCAACAAACAACTTGGAAGATCCCTTCACAAAGAGTTTACTGACAAAGATTTTTGACAGTCACATAGAGGAAATAAGAGTCAGATACATGACAGCATGACTTTAAGTATAAGTGGGAGAATTGATAGCTTGTTTTTTCTAATAAAACTCAGTTTATTATCTAATAAAAGTTTTTCATTTTTTATTGAGAATCTGTATGGGTAAAATGTTTACATTATATTAAAATATATAGAAAATCAATATATTTATTATATGCTTTATGATATGATGAACATGATGATATGGATTGCAATTTTACATTACATTTGCAAATGCACGGGTAGCATCGCATTCGTGGACATATGACATAAGGGTGAGTGTGTGTGCATATTTTTAATCAAACACCATTCTTGGTGGGTTGATTCTTGGGCTTAGAAAAGTTGGACCTAGGTCTGTCTAAGTAGTGGATTTGCATTGAAATGAGTGTTAGGGTTAGCAAGAAGGACTACATTCTTCCTCGGATACAAGAACAAAAAATTTCAGATACGCACTCTCGTTGGTATTGAGTCCATAAAATGTGTCGGTATATACGTAGAACAATCGGTGGAAGTCCATAAATTCTATGTCGGTTGGGTGATCGTTGGTGGAAATACATAAATACTTACCCTAGAAAGAAAAAAAAATTTATAAAATATTCATTGGATTTCTAACATTAATGGCGAGGGCTTAGAATACCCAGATGCATATGCATGGCATAGTATGTGTTATGGGAGTCGGTGGGGCTAGATGTTGCATTGCATGCGTGAGTTCTCTTCTCATAACTTAGCATGGAATGGTAGCATTTGTTTATGTGATATATATATATATATATATATATATATATATGAAATGGATGCTTGACATGATGTTTGCACGTGACATTTCATATGCATTTGGGTTGGGAGGTGATCTGTGGATGTTGGTATTCAGTGTTGTATTAATTGAATATTGATGGTTGGGACCTGGTGTGGTCAATGGATAAGATTTGCATAGGTTGTGTGTGTTAGCTAGAGCTCCCTGTATATATTTGAAATGGATGCATGACATGATGTTTGCATGTGACATTTTATATGCATTTGGGTTGGAATATGATCGCAATAGGAGATACTCTATTGAGCGTGACTCGCCCTTTATGGGAATATATTTTAGGTGTTGGACAGGCATCTGCTAACGGCCCTCGCTTGGACCCGTATTGATGACTGAGCCAGACTGGGGCTCTTGAATTATATTTTGTAGTCTCTTGTACATATTTACACTTGGCCTTGTATAATTTAAGGCATGTTAAAGGCATGCAATGTTCTACCGGTAGGTCGTGCATTAACATACCGGTAGAACATTGTCACATAAGATTTATGAAACTTCTATTACTTTTCCTACTAGTAGAACATCTTTCCTACCGGTAGGACTTCTCTGACAAAATTACTAGGACATTTCCTACCGATAGAACATTTTTTCACCTAGCAATAGTACTTCTTTAAAAAATACTAGGACATTTTCTACCGGTAGAACATCTTTTTCCTACCAGTAGAACTTCTCTGACGAAAAAGTATAAACTTCTGTGGATTTATCTACCAGTAGAACAAAAGAAAATTTTCCAAAATTTTTCTACGATCTTAGCTTTTTATCCCTAACTCAGAGATGCTAATTTAGTTCCAATGCTATCTTATATGTGTGTAGATGGTAACTAGAGGAAGAGGTCATCCGGGTGGATAGAACAACCAATCACCACCACCGATTTTCGATCAATGAGCCTTTATGGCATTTATGGCTACTATGGCTACAAAACTGGTCCACACAAGCGCCAATGTGAGCCAAGGAGGCTCAAGTCACTTGTAAAATTTTAAGTCACATAAGCCACCAACTTTTGAGGGAGGAGTAGATCTGATGGTAGCTGACCATTGGTTCCAGCAAGTGGATAAGATCATAGTGGCTATGGAGATCATATCTAATGCTGCTAAGATAAGGCAGATAACATTTCAACTTGAGGAAGAGGTCCATCTATGATGGATTTGGGCAAAAACCTCAACAGATATTGAGGCGATGACTTGGGAAGAGTTCCGTGAGCTATTCATGGGCAAGTATTTTCTATTGGCTTTCGGCTAGTTAAGGCCCGAGAATTTTTGGATCTGAAATAAGGCACGATGATGGTCATGCAATACGTGGCCAAGTTCACTCAATTGGTATGTTTTGTCGATGATTACGTAGCCACAGATTTGGCCAAGGTACAACGATTCAAGGATGGCCTAAAGTTGTCCATCTAAGGCAAGATTGTGGGCAACCTCCTACACGACCTTGATGAGATGGTCAAGACAGCTATGGCCATCGACGGAGAGGTCGAAGATGCCAAGAGTATCTAGGAAGTCAAGCCAAGGTGAAGAAGAAGAAGGGACAACACTCCACTACCATCTCGAGAAAGAAGTAGATCCCCACATGGATCACAATGCCAAGCCCAAATTCAATCCTCCCAAGGTAGGAGAAATTTCAGGACTTCCTATCAGGCAGACCAAAAGACGTGTTTTATATGTTGACAACTAGGCCACCTAAATAATGGTTGTCCACTGAGGCAAGATTCACAGAGTTTTGGGACATATTAATCCCAATCATCGGTGGGGTATCCATATTCGTTTTATATTCCTCTTTATCTCACCATGGTCCAAGGAAATTAGTTTCAGTTTTAGGGTGCTACAGAAGCCCCAACTACTTCACGTTTGGGGACTCCGTAATCAGACCAGATAGGCTAGAATGTGGGTCGAGGCCGGGGACAAGGCTTTCAGACAGGGACTTATGATTTAGGGGTAAGTCTTCGCCATCACACCATAAATTGAACCGATAGATTAGTCGGTGATTCAAGTTACATTTATTCTCTCTAGATTGAGGACTAGAGTATTGTTTGATTCTGGTGCATCACATGTATGACTCCAGTTGGCATGGACAGTTGATGGGTTGGCTTGCTAGCCTCACCCTGGAGAATGAAGCGAGACAGAAGCTAGGTCTGCCAAGATTTGTGTGTGACTACGAAGAAGTTTTTTCGAAGGAGTTACCGAGGTTGCTACGGCATTGGGATGTAGACATCACCATTGAGTTACAGCCCGGTGCATCCCCTATTTCTATGACACTGCATAGGATGTCACCAGTAGAGTTGCAAGATCTAAATGTCCAGTTATTGGAGCTATTGGATAAAGGCTTCATTAGGCCGAATACCTCATCTTGGGTGCTCCGGTGCTATTTGCCAAGAAGAAGAATAAGACCCTTAGGCTCTACATTGACTATCAACAATTGAATCGAGTCATTATCAAGAATAAGTACCCACTGCCGAGGATCAATGACCTTTCAGATCAAGTTAAAAGGGCACGAGTCTACCCCAAGATAGATCTACGCACAGGATACCATTAGTTAAGGATTAGGGAGGTTGATATCCCTAAGACGACGTTTAGGACAAGGTAAGGGCATTTTGTGTTTACAGTGATGCCTCTTGGTTTAACAAATGCCCTAGTAGCAGTCTTGGATCTCATGCATAGGGTGTTCTAACCCTATCTATATCATTTTGTCATAGTTTTTGTTGATGACATTCTGATCTACTTCAAATCTGAGGAGGAACATTAAGGTCATTTAAGGATCGTTCTCTAAATCTTGAAAGACTATCAGTTGTATACTAAGTTCAACAAGTGTAAATTTTGGTTGATAGAGGTGAAGTTTTTAGGTCACATAGTGTCTGCTTTGGGTATATTTGTTGACTCGAAGAAGTTGAGGCGGTCATGAGTTGGGAAATACCGAAGTCAGTCTTCGAGATATGTAGTTTATTAGGATTTGCAGAGTGCTATCAGATGTTCACTGAGTCTCTCGACTAACTAAAACCTTGACTAGGCTGATCAAGAGAAAGGTCAAATTTTATTAGGAAAACTCATGTGAGATTGCATTCCAGGAGTTGAAGAGAAGGCTTACTTTAGCTTCTATTCTTATTGTGTCAAATAGGGACAGAGGTACACAGTGTATTATGATGCCTCAAATTCTAGGATGTGTCTTGATACAGTTCGGGAGAATAGTTGTTTGTGGTTCTCGACAGCTTAAGAAGCACGAGAACAACTATCCTACACACTACATGGAGTTGGCGGCTGTTTCTTTTACCTTGAAGGGATGGCACTACTATTTGTACATAGAATAGTTTGAGTTTTTTTTAAACCACAAGAATTTGAAGTGCATCTTCACACAGTGGGACCTCAACATGAGACAGCATAGGTGGATGGAGTACGTGAAGAATTATGACTTCACTTTGCATTATCACTCTGCTAAGAAAAATGCGGGGCTGATGTACCCAGTTGGAAGTCACAGGGAGTTTTGGCCTGATGCACTCAATTGGAAGTCACGGGGAGTTTGGGCCTGATGCACTCAGTTGGAAGTCATGTGGAGTTTTGGTAGGTATAGCTTCCTAGGAGTGGTAGATAATCGAGACTATGGAGCAGTTTGAGCCACACTGCATAGGTCAGGCTTAGGGAATTTTTTATAGTCTGGTGGCTACGTCTTTCTTACTAAGTAGGGTGATCGAGTCCCAAAGGCTGGATACAGAGATATCATCCATCAGGGACCAGGTACAGTCAGGTACAAATGACAAGGGTTGAGCCATTCATGCTGATAACAGTCTTCGAGACTAGGAAAGGGTTGTGATTCCCCAGTCAACGAATCTAAGAGAGGAAATCCTGAGAGTTTCATTGCTCCTATTTTGTTATGCATCCTGATGGCATGAAGATGTATCATGATCTTCACCGTCAATATTACTAAAGTGATATAAATAGACACGCAGGAGACATTGTCAGTAGATGTTTAACGTGTCAACAGGTTAAGGATGAGCACCAAAGACTAGTAGGTTACAAAGTGAAAATGGGAGCATGTCGTTATGGATTTTATGACCCAACTACCATGGACTTCACGTGGGCACAACACGGTATGAGATATAGTCAACTAGCTTCCAAACTAGGCACACTTTTGGAGGTGCAGATGACCTTCACATTGGACAAATTCTCTATATTGTATATATGAAAGATAGTCCGATTACATGGGGTACTAGTATCTCTAGTATTGGATCGAGATCCCAAGTTCATGGCTCACTTATAGGAGAGCTTTCAGGGAGCCATAGGGATGCAATTGATGATGAGTACAACTTTTCATCCCCAGACGGACGGTCAATCGGAGAGGACCATCTAGACTTTAGAAGACATGTGTAAACCCCCACGCTTTTATTTTATATATAGCAAGTAATTAATTTTGAAATGCTAATATGGGTAATGGGGTATGTATGAACCCTATAGATTGTAATAGTAGGAATAAATACGAGTGAGGCAAATTGATTGTGAGATTTAATATTTTTAAAGGTGTTTAAAGTGTATAAGGGCAAATATTAGTTAAAACTTAGTTTAGAATTGTAAATACATAAAATCGTTTGTAATAAAACTTGTATGTATCAATTTTTATGTGAAAAACCTTGTTAGACATGTATTGGTTGGGGTTGAAAAGGTTTGGAGTGGATTAGAAAAGAAAAACAAGCAAAAGAAGGGAATTTGGACAATTTCAGTAAGGTGTACCGGTACGTCTAACACCAGAAGCCTCAATGTATCTGTACGCGTACCAGTACGCCCGATAAAATCTAGCCCGGCCCGATTTTGGGTCTTTCTCCATTTCTTCCACTATAAATACTTAATGATGCCACTTCTAACCCTAGAGATCATTAGAGAGGAAGAAAGAAAGGGAAAAAGAAGATATTTGAGGGTAGATTCAAGATCAAAGCTCAAGTTCTTTATATAACACTAAGAATTCATGTAGGGGTTTCTTCCTATTCTCTTACATTGAGGCTAGGGTTTACTTATATGTATTCTTTTGCCTCTAAATCTTATATATATGCTGTGAAAATATTATTCCTTGACATTCTTGCAATTATTACCATGTTTTAAACAATGTTATGGTTGGGTGACCATTAAATCCCTTTTCTTGACTTTAAATCCTAGTTTTCAAGAGAAATTGGTTTTTCTCATGATTTTTCATTTGTTCTTGGTTAGTGTTTAATATTGAACAATAAAATGGTATTTATGATGATCTCTTGTGAAATTTGAAATTTGGAGATTTTGTATTTCCTTGGGAAATTGAGAAACTTGTTGGAAATTGTATCTCTTATGGATGTTTGGATGACCATGGGTGGCCGTTGATCGGGTTTCATAGAGTGGGTATGTAAAAACTCGGATAAATTTAAACTTTTATGAATAAAGGGAAAAACAGCAATTTACCACTACGATGCAGGTTATAAACTTGAGTTTTTCTAGAACTCGGATGACGAAACGGAACTCACCGTTGGATTCGTCTTGTGAAATCTAGTAACCATGTCAAATTTCATCGAATTTTGGGATAATTGAATTTTTTACGTTTTACGAGGCGGTCGGACCTCGGGAGACCTAAATACGAAATTTTAGAAAAATTATAATATTTTTAAAATAAATGAATTCAAGATAAATTAAAAATATTTTGAACTTGAACCGGAGCAAAATTTAATCGTTTCGGGATGAAAACGGACCCGGAATTAAAAGGGACATGTGGCCAATTGTGGGCCAAGTATTCTAAAAATATAAATAGGGGAGAAAATCAGATTTTCTCCCCATTGTTCAGCCATTACTCAGTCAATAGAAAAAGGGAGAGAGAAGAGAAGGAAAAGAGAGAAAAACTCATCTTTTCTCTACGATCTATGGAGCTAGAGAGCTCGAATCCACTCGGGCCAAGAACTAAAATTGGTCTCCTCGACGAGGGCTACGCATCTACACCAAAAACAAGGGCTTTCACCAAAAGTGAGAAAATTGAAATTCTTCGAAGAGCTTGGGATTGAGTTGGGTTGGTTCGTTGGAGCTTCTACAACTTGTTTCACGCTTCAAGAGGTAGAAGATTCTCCTACTTAGGTCTATTCACAACCTTAAATGTTATATTGAAATGGGTAGGTTAATATAGATATATATGACTTCCCTATAAAAGTAATTTTGGTTAAATGGGTATTGAAAGTAGGTAGGATATTTTATATCTAGAAATGGGTATGTCAAAATTACCTAATGTGAATTCTTGAATTATGTAAAATTGTGTGTATGTTATGTGTTTACATAATGTCTTGATTTGGAAGTGTGTTATTGATTAATGTGAGATAACATGTCTGGACTTAAGTTTTGGATAAAATGTTGATAAATGCATATTGGTTTATTGACATTGTGAGACATGAGAATTATATGCTCTTGACGTAATTTGTCATGCATTATGTGAATTGGGTTTGGAATAGTTCATATGGCACACATAGCATATTGAACATCATATTGTAGTTGCAATGAGACATTACATTGCATATGCACAGAAACATCGCGATTGAGTGGGTGTGTGTGCATGAAATAGTCAACGCCATAGTTGGTGGATGAGACGTGGGCTCTTGTAAGCTAGGTCGATGACTTGGCCGAGTCGCGTGGTTTGCATGATGTTGAGGGTCGAGGTTAGTTAGAAAGGCTAGAAGATCCCTCGGGTGCAAGGCATGGTGATTTGGATACGCACTTCCGTTGGTATTAGTCCATAAAGTGTGTCGGTGTATGCAGGACCGCTGGTGGAAGTCCATAAATCCCGTGTCAGTTGGGTGCCGTTAGTGTAAGTCAATAAATACTCACCCCATAAAAGACCCGGAATGATAATGTCATTTGATGTGTAACATAAATGACGGAATTATACACATGAAAAATTGCATGTGTTGGAGAGTCGGGAAGGGCTCAGGATCATGGATAACAGGCAAATGCACACTAGCAATTGCATGTGTCGAAGAGTCGGGAAAGGTTCGAGTTGGGTAGTGGGAGTGAGTCTCATTTCATCTCATTCCATGACATTGCATTGTAAATTCCAACATTGATAGCATATTCGTGCTTGGAATGTATGAAGGGTGAATTGGTTGCATGTGAACATTTCATGTACATTTGGGTTAGGGAGTAGCCAATTTAAGATATACTCTATTGAGCGTGGCTCACCCTTTATGGGAAAATATTTCAGGTACGGGGTCTACGCCGGTGAGAGGCCCTCACTTTGAACCTCGTGGATGAAGAAGCCGAAATGTGTCTTATTTTGAAGAAATTGTAAATTTTTTTGATTTAAAATGGTTTTTGGCATGTAAATATTGAAATCATATTTGAACAATTGTAAAAGGACTTGTATGAAAGCTTGTGTAATGTAGAAAGCATCATTATACATGTTTGGGATGAAATTGATAAGTTTTTGATTGGATTGGAAATGGAAAATAGGTGAAACAGGTAGTTATTGGCACAGTTTACCGGTACGCTACTGTCCAGAGAGTTTACCGTACCGGTGCACATACCAGTACGGTTTTGTAACACCCCGCATTTTCTTTTACATATGTATATAGATATATAGTAAATAATTTTTGGTAAAAATTCTTATATGTGTAATGATGTAAGAATGACACTTATAGATTGTAACAATAGGAATACATACTAGGGAGGCAAATTGATTGTGAAGTTGAAGTTTTGAAGGCATTTAAGCTTGGGAAAGGTTGTTAGGTAAGTTTTTAAATATTTTTAGGTCAAAATAAGGTCTCCATTGAATCCGAAAGGTTGAAAAACATTAGGAGATGTAATATGGGTTGTATTAGAAGTTGGGAAGTAATTTGGAGTCAAAACACATTTTAGGGAGAATTCGGGTAGGAAAGAATTTGACATTAACTTAGTATTTAAGCCATAACTTTTTACTCCTAACTCCAATTGATCTGAAATTTGGACAGTAGATATAAGACATCTAGCTCTACAAAAGTTTATTTCACGAAAATTTTCCAATTCAACCTCTAAATGGGTCAAAAGTACACTGGAAGTTGAGAGTATTCTGTCACCCGCGTCCGGACGGGAATAGACACGCGTCCGAACGAGCATGGCAGAAACTTGGGCGCAGAAACACGCGTCCGGACGGGAAAAGACACACGTCTGGACGCGCCTAACACTCGTCCGGACAGGCCAACCCGAGGGATACGCGTCTGAGACGGGTTTTGGGTGTTTTCTCCAAATCTTCACTTGATTTCATCCCTTCTAGCTTAGAGAGGCTTAGAGAGAAAAAAGGAAGGAAAAAATCAAGGGATTCAAGTGTTGATGCAAGTGGAGAAAGATCAAACCTTCTAGTTCTCACACCAAAAGCTAAGGAATTAAGGTAGGAGATTTCTTCCTATTCTCTTTCATTGAGGCTAGGGCTATTATATATACATGTTTTAACTCTTATTAGTATGTATTTGCTATGGGTTCTTTATTTCTTGGTTTCCTTGCAATTATTATCATGTTTTACATGAAGTTAGGGTTGATACCCAATTTTTCTTGATTCCAAAAACCTAGATTTCAAGGGTAAATGATTCTCCTCTTAAATTCTTCATTTATTGTTGATGTGGGAACCTTAGAACTTTGTGTTGAGTGATAAATTAATATTGTAGTTGATCTCTTGCAATTTTCTTAAGTGTTTATTAAAAATGTCACATGCCAAATTTGGGGATTTTGTTAATACTTGAAAATTGCTAGTTTATTGAGAAAATGTTGGTTTTCTTATTGTATGGTTGTTGTGACGGACTTGAATTTCCTTCGAGAAATGTCGTAGAGTGTTAGAGGTTAGTCTATCCCAGTGGAGGTGAGATGGTTTCCTAACACTTGCAGTGGGTTGTCATTTGGTAATGCAACCACTATCGTTCACTGGAGTTCGAACTAGGGGTGGTATACCTTTCCTGGGGAGGGATTCATCACTGCCATTGGGATGGTAGACGCCCTTTCCCAAATAGCTTGTGATTGATTATGATTGGTGAACTAGGTATAATCGTTGGGTAGATTTGGGTAGATTCTTGAGAAACAATCAACGTACATGGCATGGGATGAACCAATATATATCTATATATCTGCATGAGAATATGAATTGGATTATGTCGGAGTCGATGCATTGGTATGGGACAATGCAACAGTAGGCACCAGTCCAAACCATTTGGAAATGGTTACTATTAAAGAATGCATTTTTCTATGTCCAATTGATTATCACTGTTGTATAAACTTGAGATCTGTTTATATATCACGATTTTCTCTCAAAAGTTATATATGATATTTGTGAAATGAGACCGACCTATTTTACATTTTATAAACCTTGTTTGAGTTTGGGAAGATTTTGCTACAGAGCTTCGTGCTCATCCCCTACAATTACATATTTTCAGATCATGTACTAGATGAGGAGTTGGGAGTCGAGGAGCCCGTACACTGGGAGACTCCACTAGACGGGGAGGTGGATCCTGAGGTGGACGCTTAGAGCGACACATCCTCTTGTACTAGACTAGGATATTCTTTTGAAACAATGTAAAGTCTAGTTTATATTTTGTTATATTTTGTTGTGCTACATTAGTTAACTTTTGGTATGTAACGGCCAAGATGGGTGTATTCTTTTGGGATAATGATGTAAATTCTATGGATAACCTTATGAAATCTTATTTATTGATGGATTATGTTAGTGCTCTCATGCAGTGAATGGTGTTTAGAATGTAATACTGTCCAGGGTGTGTTTTGGGGTGTTACAGGTTTTCCAAACTTTTGAAATCTTCAAGTCTTCTTGCTATGCTTTTGGACTTTGAGTTCTTGCCAACAACACAAATAGACTTAAATTATTATATATCGGGGTACCTTGGACCTCGGTTGGATTAGATGAATATAGAACTGCGGACTTCATTTATGGCAAATAGTTACTACTATGGATAATGTTATTGACATGGTGTCAGGTTAAGCGACATCCATGGGTATTTTCGCAGCTTGACGAGTTGTCAACGGTTGATAAGGGACCCTTGGAATTTGGGGCATCACAGAATAGCTGCATTTTTTACTCCATGCAAGTTTGAATTTTTTCTACCACTCATAGTGGGGTTGGTGCTTTATGAAGACCAAACCACTATTCGCTCACAGGTGCCGAGGAGATGGGTTAGTATACTACATCCTGGGTTGGATTCGTCACTACCATGAGTTGGCATACGCCCTTCCTAAAGTTGATATCCTTTAGAGGATTTGGGTGTGTGTGTATGTGGGCCAGGATATTCTCGATGTTTTTATTCGTGCGAATCATGCATCATACTTGAGATACATATACATATTATAGTTGATTATATATGGTGGGTTGTGTCCTTGTACAAATGTTGGAAATGGGTTATTGCTGAAATGGCTCATTGTTGGAGCGGTTTAATATTAGAATGGTTTATTGTTGGAGAAATTTATTTTATCGTTCATTTAATTATTTTTATTGTGTAAACTTGAGATCTATTGAAATGTCTCTGCTTTCTTTAAAAAATGATATATGATATTTGCAAAATAAGACCGACTTGTTTTATACGTTTTTTAAACCTTGTTTGAGTTTGGAAAGATTTTTCTACATAGCTTCGTGCTCACCCCCTTCAAAAATATTTATTTTCAGAATTCTATCTAGATGAGGAGATTGGTGTTGAGAAGCGGGTTTCTTTGGAAGCTTAAGGATACGGTCATGTAGATCCCAAAGTGGATGTCTAGATTATTCCTTTTGTTCTAGAATAGGAGATCCTTTTGAGTTCATGTCTACGTAATATTTTCTTATTCCGCTGCAAGTTAACTTTGATCCTTTTGGGATGTAATTGTCATATCATGACATATTTCTTTTGGATGTAATGGTCATGACTTGGTCTATTCTTTTGGGATGATGTTGTGGATAATACGAATGATGAATGAAGTTGACTTACCTATGAATTTTATTAGTTGCTCTCATGATGTGAATGATTTTAGATAGTAATGTCGTCCAAGGTGTATTTTGGGGCAATACAACATGTTTCGAGCAAGCGTTCTTGACCTCGAGGGGAGTTGGGAGGATCACTTACCCTTAGTAGAACTTGTCTACAACAATAGTTATCAAGTGAGCATATAAATGGCACCTTATGAGGCATTATATGGGAGGCATTCCATTCTCTAGTATCTTAGATAGAGATTGGAGAGGGACCTTCCATGGGTCGGGACTTGATTTGGGACACCTTAGAGCATGTGGACATGATACGGAAGTGTTTTCCAATGGCTCAGAGTCAGTAAAAGAGCTATGCCGACAGGTAGTGGAGACCTTCAAAGTTCGAGACTACGTCTTCTTAAAGGTCATATCTAAAAGGGGAGTGGTCAGGTTCGAAAAGCGAGAAAAGTTATCATTGAGGTATATCGAACCTTCGTGGTACTATAAAGGATTGGTACAGTTGCTTACCAGTTGGCTTTATAGCCAAATCTATCGGGTGTTCATGCGATGTTCCATGTCTTTATGCTCTAGAAGTATACCCTAGATCCTAGACATGTGGTGGATTGGAGTAAACTGGTTATTGATACAAATTGGACCTTTGAGGAGGGATCGGTAGGTATCATAAATACCCGAGATTAGGTTTTACATGGCAAGACTGTGAGGCTGATGAAGATATTGTGGTAGAACCGTGGTATGGAGGAGGCAACATGAGAGCACCAGGATACTATCCGTACTACCTATACGTTCCTGTTTGAGGATGGACGTACATGTTTTGTAATCATAGCGTAGTATATGATTGGATACATATGCATTTTCTTATATATGCATGTGTACGTAATTTCAGGGACGAAATTCCCTTAAGGGGGGAGAATGTAAAATCTAAGAAAATTAAAATTTAATTAAAAAGGATAAAACTATAATTAGTTGTTACATTATGGGTTAAAAATTCAAATTTTTTTAGAACTCAGATGACTAAACAAACCTCACCATCATATTCGTTGTCGCGAAATCTAACCTAGTCAATTTTTATTGAGTTCTAAGACAATTAGCTTTTTCATGTTTTACGATGTGTTCGGATATCGCGTGACTAAAATCATAGCGATAAGATTTTATTCACATGGCTCGGAAATAATTTAAAGTTAATGAGATAAAAATAGACTAAACTTAACAGAGCGTGAGATTTAATTGACTCGAGATAAAATTAGACCTATTAAAATGGGGACGTGTGGCTCAATATGAGCCTAGTATAAACTGAAGCTTAAAAAGGGGAAGACTTTAGTCTTCCAAGCTTCTTCTTCGCATGTAATCAACCGAAAGAGAGGGAGAGAGAGAAAAGATTTTCTTCATTTCTTCTCCATTTAGTCCGTTTGATCTATAGAGATTCGTTCGTTGGATCGAGATTAGTAGCATTCGTTTATGAAATATATATATATATATATTTAAAATGAACGTTTGACATGATGTTTGCATGTGAGATTTCATATGCATTTGGATTGAGAGGTGATCTCCATAGAAGATACTCTATTGAGCATAACTCACCCTTTATGGGAATATATTTCAAATTTTGGACAAGCTTCCACTGACGACCCTCATTTAGGCCCGTATTGATGACAAAGTCGAACTGTGGCTCTTGAGTTATATTTTCTAGTCCCTTACATATTTACATTTGGCCTTGTATAATTTAAGTATAAAACTTGAATTTTGTTAAAGGCATGTAATGGGACTCTTATGGACTTTATTCTTTTATGAATGAATGAATGAATGAATGTCGTGAATGTTGGCATTCAAGGCTATATTGATTGAATATTGATTGTTGGGACCCATTGTGGTCAATGGATAGGATTTGCATAGGTGTGGGTTAGGTAGAGCTCCCCGTATAAGGGAGACTCTGCCTAAATTTTGTTGAAATTATTGACCCCTATGAATGGGATCTCACAACGTGTTATTGGGTTAAGAGGTATCACGGGTTATTCCGCTGGTAGATAGATGATCAATGGATTAATTGGGACCTCCAAAAATTGAGGCGTCACATAAACGAGGGGTGATTATTGAGCATATAAAATGAGGAGTTCGAAATCTAATTTTGAGATAAGGGTCGGGATATCAATAATAAGTTATTAGTGGGCTTATTATTAATGGACCATAGGATGTTTATTCTGAATTGGACATAGGATTCCTAGTCCCATTGAAAATCCGACCCACATTTCCCCTTAGGGTCTCTAATGTAGTCTAAAAATAAGCACACTCTCTAGTTCTCTCAGCTATAACCTTTACCTTCACGTTTAGAAGAGGCAAAGAGAGAAAGTAGAGAGAGAATTTGGAGGATTGCAAGCCACATTGCATTTAAATTTTGGCATGAAAGGATATATGATAGAGACCATGAGGTCCATCGAGCCGCTGCTCGATCTGTATCATTCTCGTTCGTGCTCTTCTGCTTATCAAAGGTAAACTCTAATTCCACCTTATAGAGCAAATAGAAAAGTAAAAATTTTGTAATCAATTATACGCTCCATCAACAAATCTTGGGACTATCGTTCCAATAAAATGTAGTTACAAAGCAACACTTTACGTGGAGGATTAAACTAAAAATTAAGTTATCCATCAAGAAAATCAGGGGCGGGGCTACATAGAGTCTTATGGGGGCAACTATCCCCACTCACATTAAGTTTGCAAAAATTTTCTTATATAGGTTTCAATATATTTTAAATTTGTCCCCGCAAAAAATTTCATTCATTTTAATTTGTTTAATCATTTTTTACATTTGAATTAATTTTATTAACTCTCAGTTAAGTGAATTTAAATGTTTAGTAGTTAGATTTAATTCTAGAAACTCTTTGTTCTCCCTCTCTATGTCTTGCTCCATTTATCTCACCGTTGTTACTGTTAATCTATCAAATGGCAAGATTATCATATAATATTTTTATAGTATAAAAATTACTTGGTAACAATTGTAAAAGTAAGATGCTCTATTATTATTTTTTCATTAAACAGTCAAGTTGCAAAAATATTCTCTCATGCGTAGAGTAAAATTGCATACATCTACTTCTTTTTATTATTGTTGTTAAAATAACAATATTTCTAGGATATAATTTGAGAATCTAATATATTATTATAATTGCACGAGCAGTGGGTCTCATCATTTGCTAATTCAATGATAATGATGTATTAGATCTCCAAATTAAATACATGTATTATTATTACTAAAATTTTTACCCCCACTATGATAAGTTTTTGGCTCCGCCCCTAAAGGCAATACCTAAATTGCCTGAAAAAAAGAAGTGAGTTTCACCAAATTCTTCCACCCTAAAGTTTTACTTCTATTATTGACAAAAGAGTAAAAAACAAAAATAAAAGGAAAGTGGAAAGAAAAAAGAAAAGAAAAGGAACGAAGGTTTGCTTGTTATTATTGTTGTGTAATTATTTTTTACCCAAATCCTATTTGCCAACCACAAGAGGAGTAATAAGACTGAATGGTTTATTATAGTTTACCCCCTTAAATGATTGTACTATCTTAAATGATTGTACCACATCTATTTTAGCTCATCTATTATTAGTTTTTCCATATTATCCTTTTAACTATCTATATTGGTTTTATATTGTCACTAATTCACCCAAGTCAGAGCTCATTCCCAGCTCATATACCTCTGTCAGACCAGGGATTGGGGGGCAACTGATAGCACCTTGAATATGCCTAAGGTTGAGCTCGATAACTCAAGTCATGCTCGCGTAAAACGGGAACTCAGTTGTCTATAGACCTCGATTTCAGACCTCTAGCTCCCTGCATCTGCATCTCAACGAAGATAGTATAAAAGACAGTTGGCTTTCACCAAACATTCCCTCGATAACAACAGTCACATATCCAAATATAAGAATCGTAACAGACTTGGCGCTCTCCACAACTATTGTGGAATAATAGCAACCGTTACAATGACGAGCTAGGATCACACTAAGGATCAAGCGAAGCTCAAGGCCATCTATAAATGAGGGCATAACCCCAGTAATACAAACGAGCAATTGTATCCTAATTGAACACTATATGTAAATCTCCCTTTTATCAATATATTCACAGGAACAAGAGACACTCTTGAGAGGGAATAGTTGAGCTCCTGAGTTGGTGAACCACTATAAACTTTGTGTGTATTAATGTAAGACCCCACAATAAAAATTAAACAAGGTCAATATTATCTTAAGATTTCCTCTAAAATAAATAAAATGATCGTAGAGAATTAGAATCATTGTTAGAATATTGATTTTGAAATTTGAGTTTCAAGTATATTGACTTTGGGGTAAATTGAGCTTTGGAGATGTTTAAGTTTAAAAAGAGTGATTAGGTAAGTTTCTAAATATTTTTAGGTCAAAATAAGGTCTCCATTGAATCCAGACAGTCTAAAAATATTAGGAGAGGTAATATGAGGTGTACTAGAAGCTAGGGAGTATTCCGGAGTGAAAACACACTTAGAGAGAATTTGGGTAAAAAGGGATCATGGAGACTTCTTAGAATTTTGGCCATAATTTTTTATCTTGATGTCCATTTCATCTGAAATTTGGATGGTAAATAGTAGACATCTAGGGCTACAAAAGTGTATTTCACAAACATTTTCTAATTAGACCTCCAAATGGGTCAAAACTACACTGTAAGTTGAAACAAAAATCTGGGCAGTGACTACCGGTAGTAACTACCGGTAGAAGATTGTCCAATGTATTCGAACTACCGGTAGTCAACAGGTAGTCGAATTACTCAACGTACCCGAGCTATCGATAGTACCTACTGGTAGTCGCTATAAAAATCTAAAATTTTTAAGTCGCGAACAGCCAATCCTTTCTCTACTATAAATACATTAGGACGCCTCCTTAGCCTCCATTTCACCACTTCTAACCCTAGAAAACCTTAGAGAGGAAGAGAGAAAGAGATAAACACAAGATCAAAGGGGAAAACAAGAGATTCAAGGGTTGATTCAAGATCAAAAACCTAACTTTTCAAGAACACAAGGTAGGAATTTTCTCTCAATCTCTCACATTGAGGCTAGGTATATGTATATATATGTGTGTCTTTCTCTAAATCTTGGATATGTGTTAGGAAATCTTTGATTCTTTATATTCTTGTAATCAATGTCATGTTTTGAACCATGTGATGGTTTGGTAACCATTATATCTTTCTTTTTCATCTTTAAACATTGATTTTTAAAGAAAATGGACTTTTCTCTTGGTATTTCCTTGGTTTTCACTTTCAAAACTTAGTGTTTGATATTGTGCAACAAATTATGTTTATAATGATCTCTTGCTTATTTTCTCTTCAATTATTCTATAGTAATGTACATATGAAATTGGGAATTTTGGTATATGCTTGTTGTTTTGAGAAATTGTGGAGTATGGTATCTCTTGGAGGTGTTTGAAAGACCATGGATAGCCGTTGACCGGGTATCGTAGAGTGGGTAGCCGTGTTTCTCACTCCGTGTGAGTTTGAACTATCCTACCACTTGTAGTGGGGTTGGGCCTTGCGAGGACCAAACTAATATAACTCACGGGTGTCGTATATGAGGATTAGTATACTATGCTTGGGTTGGATTCGCTATTCCTAGTGCATTGGTATGGGACAATGTAGTCGGTATACGCCCTTCCCGAAGTTTGATATCCTTGCGAGGATTTGTGTGTGTGTGGACCAGGATATTCTCGATGTGCTTAGTAATGCGATGTCTTACATCAAACTTGAGATACATTTTGGTTATGATTTATTATACCAGAAATGGTTTCTAAAAGAATTTCGGGAAGTATGGGATTCCGCGAGAACTTGTGGGAAACGATTTATGGTGGAATGGTTTGTTACTTGTATATTGGTTTCACTCATTATGGATATGATTAACTTGGAAATGCTTTCTCTTTGGAATGGTTATATATTGGAGAATTGGTTTTACTCTTTTATTTAATTATTGTTACTGTTTAAACTTGAAATCTATTGAAATGTCACAGTTTTCCTTCAAAGCTATATATACTATTTGTGAAATGTGACCGATCGTTTTTATATATTTTTCTAAACCTTGTTGGAGTTTGGGAGGATTTTCCTATAGAGCTTAGTGTTCACCCCCTACGAAATAATACATTTTTCAGGATATGTTTTAGAAGATGATCGATAGATGACGAACATGAGGTTTGGGAAGCTCTACTTGAGGGGCAGGTGGACTCGGAGGGGGGTATCTAGGCTGTTCTTCTATTTATGAAATTTAAGGAGTATTTTGAGAATATGTAAAGTATAATCTTTCGTTATTTCGCTGCTAGATTAACTCTGATTATCTTGGATGTAATGGCCATAATTTGGCATATTCTTTTGGAACGATGTATAGATATTGTATATGCTGAATGAAATTTTTATTTATGAATGAATTTTATTAGTGCTCTCATGGTATGAATGGTTATAGATAGTAATGCCTTCCAGTGTGAATTTTGGGGGGTTACAATTAATCTCATTCCCCTAGACCAATTCTCAAAGGGCCTAGAAGCTCATACTAAATTACTCAATCTCTATTAAATCCATAATTATGCTATGTCGTGCTATAAGCATCATCAGTTGGTGCCGTCTGTGGGAACGAATGTTTCTATTAAAATTCTACTGATCTTCTTTAGTAATTGATGATTTCTACGAGCAACATGAACAGAAGTCAGAATCCCTTCAACTACTCCTGAGGTCGATCCTCCCATGGTGGATCCCCCTTCAAACAATGAGGTTGAGGCCTTTCGCCTAGCCAACCAGTGCCTCCTCCAACAAAATGAAGAGTTCATAAGCCTCCTCCAACGTCCCAAAAGGGCACACCCAGCCCAGGATGATCCCTCACAGGAGGAACAACAACACATCAACCCCCTGAGAGACATCACTAAGGGAGATGGGCGTAAGCAGATAGTGGGCAATGCCATCATCGAGCTCATAGGAATGAGGACAACGAGGAAGTACAGAGTCAGAACAGGAAAACCCACAAGAATGAATTTCCCAACATCAGCAGGAGAGAAAAGAACAGTATTGGGAGCAACATTTTAAGGAAATTCAACAAGAGCTCAGCCACATGAAAGAGGTTGTAAAAGGCAAAACCCCAACTTTGGTCTCCATCTAAGGCATTATGAGGCATTAGATAGATTGATAACTCGTCTAATTAAATAAAGTGCGTACGTAAGTTTTTGTTAATGACAGTAATATGAAAGGTACCCTTCAGTTTAAGGATGTCATATGCTTTAAATTGGTTAAATACTGTAAATGCCACCTTACCACAATTAGCTTCCAAGTCAGTGGAGAGTCAACCGGTAGGTTTGATATATTTACCCCATAACTCAGCAATATTTTAGGTTAATTGGTGGTAGTAGTAAACTATAACTCAGCAACTTCTTAGGTGAATTGGTTATAGATATACCAATTGACTAATCCGAGTAAACCAGAAGGACAAGTCATTCATGAGGAATACTTGAATTACGCAATAGGTCATCGGTAATATATATATACCAGTTAAATATCCTCAGTGCCTTTGGAGGTCAAGCCATGTCGATGGAACCATAGATATTCAACTGGCAATATTATTATATATATAAGTTAAACAACCCAAATAACCCAGAAGGACAACCCGTTCATGAGGATCGTTTAGGTTTTGTACTACGCATCAGTAGAACATCCTCAATGCTCCGATGGAGGTTAAGCCATACTGATGGGAACACCTTAGATATTTAACCGACAGGTTGATGATGCACCAATGACATAAATCTAGGCACCGCACCGAAATTACGTACATCGTTGTATCATGTATGAAGCGTATAGTACATATATCTATATATATAAATATATGAATAAAACATCAGTATTTCCATAATCTAACCAATACTATACATATGTTCACCCTTCACTGAAGGATATAAGTAACTACTCACACACCATTACTACAGACAAGCGAGGAGAGTAGATAGGTTTCATTACAAAAATAAATAAAAGGCTAACGCTTCTTTCGCAAGGAACAACTGAAATACAACCACCGTTACTATCAATTCAGACAAAAAGGTGGTGGCAGTTCAACTATCCGCAAAGAAAGTCATACAAGAAATGTAGAAATACAAGAGTGCTGGCTTATGAGTAGGACAGACCGGATTTGTATTTGACTTTCTCTTTCTCTCTTTCTTTCTCTATTTGGATTTCTCTTTTAAGCTCTCCCTCGGCAGTCGGCTTATGAAGTGGAGAAGAGGCCTATTTATAGGCATGGTAAAACAAGAGGTGGCAGATGAAGATGAACCGTCATGGAGGACTGTCCGGACGGCACCACCACCGTCCGGACGGTGGTGCTTTGTTGGATGCTCCACTTGTCATGTGCTGACTATTCTATGGTTGATTTAAACTTTGGTCCTTGGTTTTATTCCAAGTTTTGACAGATTGTGGTGTAATTTCTGGTAATTCTGCGTCAAACCCTGAAATTTTAGACATAACACTCGTAAAACTCTAGTTTACGCACAAACACTAATTCATAGTTTTTAACTGGTGTATCTTACAGAATTAATTGTTTATTTATTTAAATTTACGTATTACTTAGGGTTAATCGCACTCCCTAACTTAAACTTTACTAGTCCCAAGTAAATGTAAATTATAAAAACTATTTCACAAAATAAAATTTAAACAGAGGTAAAATCATTTTCGTAGATTTTTTCACGATTGTATTTAGTATATGCAATAAGCCGTTAAACCCCTAGGTGATTTCTAGTGGACGAGTTTTGTCTCGTGAAGGTTTGCAGTGGAGCTACCTACAAACTTCAGTAGTTAGGAGTTCATAACTCATACTTTTCACAACTAAAATTAAATTAGTATTCTTGTGCATTGCTACTATACTTCCTTTTTCTGATAACTATAAGAGTAACATCCATTAACTATAACATTATCTATATATTTTTATAAAAACTTGTGTGTGTGTAATGATTTCTTTTATCTCAAAAACTACTTAAGAAATATTACCATATTTTCTAGTAGTCTTGATGTCAATCATTTCCTGAAATACACTCAGCAAAGCATATATATACGTTATAGTGGCTATTCTCTTAATAGCTACATGTGATTTTAGAATATTGTTAACAAAGCAAATAATGTAAACCCCCACATGTTGCTATTAATAGAATGTTAAAAGAATGTTTAGTAATTTAATATATGTAATGGTGTAGGAATGAACCATGTAGGTTATAACCGTAGAAATGATAACATTGTAAAAATCCAAGTAAATAAAGGAAATCGTTTGTAATGGAACTTGTATCACCTATGTTTGATGTCCAAATGTATTTGGTATAAGTTTGGGTTGGCTTTGGAAAGGTTTGGAATGAATTTGAATTGAAAAACAGGTGAAAAAGGCAAATCCCGACTGTCCACAGAGCAAACCGTGCCTGTACTGTCAGTAAAACTAAGAACTTTTTAAGTCACGATCAGTCGAACCTTCCTCCACTATAAATACATAAGGATGCCTCCTTTAGCCCCATTTCAACACTTCTAACCCTAGAAAACTTTAGAGGGGAAGAAAGGAAGAGAAAAACACAAGATCAAGAGGGGTTTACACTTCAAAGAAGATCAAATCTTCTACATTGCTTTCCAAACTACAAAAGCAAGATAGGGGCTTTCTTCCATTCTTGTTCATTGAGGTTAGGGTTTATATATATGTATGTTTTGCTTCTAAATCTTAGATATATGTTATGAAATACTTGTTTCTTGAAGTTCTTACAAATATCACCATGTTTTGAAGGTGTTTATGGTTTGATAGCCATAAAAACCCTAATTTTTGAGAGATATAGATTTTTCTTCTTAATGTTCACTTGTTCTTGATTTCAAAACTCTAGTGCTTAATTAAGTACAAAAAAAAATTATATATATATTTGATGATCTCTTCCTCATTTTCTTAAATTGTTCCATTGGAAAAAGAAAGGTGGATTTGGATGTGAACTTTGGGGATTTTTGGATTTACTTGTGAGAATATTTTGGTTTTCTCTCTTTTATAGTTGTTGTGACGGACTTGAATTACCTTCGAGAGATGTCGTAGAGTATTAGAGGTTAGTATATCCTAGTGGGGGGAGATGGTTTCTTAACACTTGTAGTGGATTGTTGTTTGTGAGAGCAACCACTATTGTTCACGTACGTTCGAGGCTGAGGGATGGTATACCTTTCCTGGGAAGGATTCGTCAACGCCGTGGGAGACGATATACATCCTTCCTAAAGTGTTTGAGATTGTGTAGTTGTGATGGGTGAACGAGGTAGAATCGTTTGGTAGATTCCTGAGATTCAATCAACATACATGATAAAGGGGATGAACCAACATACATGAGATTATTGTTTATTGTTTAATGTCAAAATGGTTTACTCTTTGGAAATTGGTTTCACTCTTTCATTTCATTGTCGCTCTTGCTTAAACTTGAGATCTTATAAACGATCACTTTTTTTTCAAAAGTTATATATGTTATTTGTGAAAAGAAACCGACTTGTTTTCTGTGTTTCTAAACCTTGTTTGATTATGGAAGGATTTTCCTATAGAGCTTAGTGCTCATCCCCTGCAAACAATATATTTTTTAGATTTCGTGTTAGATGAGGTGCTCGGAGTCGACAAGTAGGCATATTGGGAAGCTCCGTTAGACAGACACGTGGATCCCGAGTTGGATGCTTAGGGTTATACTCTTATATGTGCTAGGCTAGGAAGTTCATTTTGAAATCATGTGAAGTCTAGTATTTTGCTATTCCGCTGCAAGTTAAATTTGATTCTTTTGGGATGTAATTGTCATGGTTTGGCATATTCTTTTGGATGATATAGCAAATATTAGGGACGATGAATGAAATTTTCTATTTGATGGATTTTATTAGCTGCTCTCATGATGTAAATGGTATTTAAATAGTAATGTCGTCCAATGTGGATTTTGGAGCATTACAAATAATATCACATGTAAGATATCTGAAGAACGAATATTTGAATAAAATTGAATTTTGACATAATCTCATGACTGGATATCAACACTATATCAGACATATTATCAACATCCTCTTGTTATGGATATATAAGATTAATACAAATATATGATTTCTGGAATAAAAAAGGACTTTCCTTGGCTTGCAATGTGGCTATTGGTTTAGGATTTAAGAAACAACATCAGTAGGATTCAAGAGCTATTTTTTATATTGTGGCCACCTCTTACCATTTTTCTAAGACTTTATATGTTTATCTTTTCCATTTTTCACTTTCTTGGCTCTTTTCTTTCTGTTGTTCTCTTTAAACAGGTTTTTTTTCTTTAAATGGCCAATACCCTTTTCTTTTCTCTTTTCCACCTTCTCTCTTTTTTGTTTTTCTGTATCAAACTGATTTAAAAGAGGGTGCAAAAAAATTATGTAACAAAGGTAGGTTTAATATATTTTCATGTGGCTTGGGTAATTTTCGGGAGTTATGAAAAGAATTTATTTTCAAGCTCAATCACGGCTAACTAAGGATATAATTTTGTAAAAGAAACGGCTAAGGCTCAAGATTAATCAAACATGTCCTAATATCATTTTTCAGAAATCATATATTTGTATAATTCCTATATAAAAGAATTTTAAAGATAATGCTAATAATATAATCGAACAAGCGCTAATCAAAACAAAATTAATGAGATTATTCAAAAAAAGTTTACCGTAAAATCAAAGATGTTTACTTGAGTAGATGTAGAATATCTCTCCAAGAAAAATTGGCTCAAATTCTTCAATTGATTATACATCTCCACTATAAATGCAAAGAGTGCAATATTTCACAAGGTCTCTGAAATAAAGAAATCTATTTATGCTTTATTAGAGTAAGTTTAAACAAAAATATTAAGATAATATACAACTAAAATATGAAAATTCCATGTGATCAGATTAGGCTACTTTCACAAAGCATAGGAATATTAATATAATTCAACTGTAAATTATATGAAATAATCTTCCTAATTTAAAACATAAGTTCCATATTAATTAAGAAAAATTAGTTTAAACACAAACAATTTCAAAACAAACAAAATATTCAAAACATAAAGTTAAAGTAAATTAAAGTTCAAGTGCATAAAGTAAAAGTGCATAATGTAAAAGATGAGTGAAAGATAGCAAATTATTTTGTAGAATCTCCAGTTTTTAAGAAGTAGAAGGTCCTCCTCCAAAACGATTTATAAATAATTTCAAAAGCTCAGCTTGATTATGCTCATATTCATCCATACGCTGATTGATTTGAGTAATGTCGATCTCTAACCCTAGTAAGATTTGTCTATCAGTTCTGTCGTCCACTGGTACATATGGTTGATCCTCTTGTGGCTGTTGTTCTTGTAGTATGAATTCTTCAGGTGCCTGGAATGACTCCTCTTGTGGTGGAGGTGATGCTTCTTGTTGTTCTTCATGTTGTCCTCCATGACTCTTTTTCAATGAAGTTTATCCAATGGTTCACTATTTTCCATATAGGGTCAATGATCACACCCTTCTTCCTGCATAGCTGAGAAACTATCATTGCATATGGAAGTGAGGGTTTCTTTCTATCCATAGCTAATAACATTTGATCCATGATTAAGTTCGGTAGATCAATTGTGTGTCCCATTCTAAATGCATATAAGAAATAAGCTTGCTCAGTATAAATTTGATTCTTTTGGGCTCGAGGTAGCAAACTGTACACTGTTATCAAATTCAAAATTTGATATTTGTCTGTCAAATCCCCTTGTTTTATGTATTTATTCGGTCTACCCCAAACAAACTCTGGATTATCCGTCACTTCTCTCCCTATGACATTCAAATAAGGTAATTCAATGCAAGGATATTGCAAGTTCTCTGGTCTTTGCATGGGTTGAAACAATTCGGCTATAATAGTCGGTGTAACTTGAAACACAATATCCCGTACGAATACCCGCAATTGTCTTTCCCCAATTATATTAGCATTGCTATAAAATTCACCAATTAAACAGTCATAAGCAAGAGCAAAAAATCTTACATAATGCAAGCATCCTCTATCAGCAAGAATTTGTCTTACTCCTATGTTATCAAAATCCTCACAAATAACTGGCCTTTCGGAAATGATAGTTTTAGGTAGAAAATTAGCATCATACCAGACCTGTTGTTCAAAATCTTCAAACATTATCTTGTTGAAGATATTTTTCCGGTCCAGCTTGTTGTGGAGGTGCTTGAGGTGGTGAAGGTTGATCCTTTTGTGCTAGGCTTGAAGACCCTCTTGTTCTTCGTCTCGAATCCATGTTTTTGTGATTTCTCTTCAAATACTTCGTTTCAATTGATTTCAATCAGTAGATATCTTCAAAATGTTATGGGTAAATGAATAATCAGAGAAGATTTGAAGAAAAATGATTGAGTGTGTTTGAGTGTCTAATCATATATATATACACATATAGAAAGAGAGAGAAAGATAAGAGAGAGTTCAAATTCGGGATCTGTGTTTCATGCCTTCAATTGGAGCGACTGAAAGATAGACAAAGTGATTGCCAAGATTTGAGATCCACAACCTTCAATCGGAGTGACTGAGAGAGATGGAAGGGCTATTGTAACATTGTCGTTGACTGAGAGAGAGAGATGGAGGGTTGTTGTGTGTTGCCCATCGTTGACTTTGACTCCGACAGAGAGAGAAAGATGAAATTAGTGGAGGTGTAGAGAGAGAGAGACGAAATTAGTGGAGGTGTAGGAATCATAGATGAATGCATGAGTGATGAGATGAGTTAGGGTTTTAAAATTAATAATACAATAATAGATACTTCTAGGTGTGTGGTTTTTTTTCCCCTAAGCGTGTAGTCCAATCTAATATATTATCTAATTTATTCGAAGTCTTCGAAATGGCTGGGTCTTAAAACTAATAATAATATATTATGTAATTTATAATTTATCTAAAATTATTATTCAATAAAAGTTAGAGTCGGAATTGAAGTTAGAGTCAGTTTTTTTAGAAAGGATTTCAGACTCCAACTTCGATAGGTGGAGTTCGGGTTCAACCGAAGTCGAATTAAGAGTCTGATTATTGAATTCTTGCACCCCCCTAATTATCATTGACACGTGATATTACTTACTAGTTACTAACAACCAACTAGAACTAGTGGTTCCACTAATCTAACATGGTTGTTATAATAGATATGAAGGTTATTGGTGGTAATGTAATTTGGTGGATCCAGTAGCCCTATTTATTTGATTATAATTGACTAATGATATTATAATGTCATTCCGCTGATACATTAATTTTTGGATAAATTATACCTTGACCCCTTAAATTGGACTCGATCTCACTTTGCCTTTGAACCGTTGAATTTTTTTCATTGCTCACTTTATTATTTAAATTATTTCACATTGTCCCAATGTAAACATCTGCTATCTAAGGTGGTGTTTGGTAACTCGGTACTTTTTTTTAAATTTTTTGCTAAAAAAAAAACATTAACACGTTTGGAGAGTGTTTTTTTTTTTGATTGATCTGTTTTGTAAATAACCCCAAATTTTAAAAACATCAAAAGAGGTGTTTTTGAAAACACGGAAAAAGGAAACACGCGCGCCCCTTTAAACTATTTAATGAGGTCTAGCCTTTGAACTCCATTAGCAGCAAAACAAAGGGTTTTTGTTCATTCCCACTATAAAAGTATTTCTTACCCCTTCTTCCTCTTCACTCGTTCATTTCCCTCGTTCATCTCTCTCGTTCTCTTGTTCATCTCTCTCACAGGCAGTGACAAAGAGCTACGAAGGAGGACAAAAGAGCCAACTCTTTCGCTCTCTTTCTATTGCCCTGATGGGTTATGTTGGGGAGTTTCATGGTTGGGTTTTGTGAGTGGATTAGGGTGGGTTTTTGGTTGGTTTCAGTGGTGGATTGGGGGTGGTTTTCAGTGGGTTTCATTGGTGG
>CM042194.1:16708762-16757743 GCA_023539305.1 Ilex asprella | reverse complement strand
TTTCGATGGTTGTGGGGGTGGGTTTCAGTGGGTTTCAGACTTTCAGTGGTAGGGGTGGTTAATGGGGCTGGGTGGTGGTTTTGGGTAGGGGTCTCAATCAATTTTGTTGAGATACACCTCGCCAATGGTTTAAGGAAGAGTGATTGAAATCGAAGAAAATCAATTGGAATTAATCTAATTGATCATATTTTATTGCTTCACAAGCTTGTCTAATTCCTTCCTTTCATCATAGATCATGGTTTCTTGATACAGCAAGAGGATAATGAAACAAATGAAGAGGTGGGTAGTGGCGTTCGATGGTGGGGTTGACTGGTGGTTTTGGGTAGCCAGTAGGGTTGGGTTGTGTGGCCTGGGTCGTAAATTTTTGGTATATACCAAATAAGTTTTTTATTTTTATTTTTATAAAATTTTAAATATAAAATGATTAGCAAACGTGTTTTATATTTTTAATTTTTATCATAAAAAAAATAAAATTTAATTATTTATTTTTTAAAAAATATAAAAACAAAACCGTTATCCAACGCACCTAAAATAATTATACGGCGTTATCCTTAAATTTTTTTTTGATCATAGCGTTATCCTTAAATATTTTCGAAAGAGAAAGCAGACAACTTAAAAGAAAAAAAAAACAAAAACAAATTAAAGAACAGAAAAAGAGAAACGTTCGTGTGTTCTCTCCATCTTGCGGAAAGCAGACTATTGAAATCGATCTGTACCATTTTGTTGATACTCGTACACCAACGCATACCAGACCAAAAAAAAAAAAACACCAACGCATACAAAGCTCTCTAGAAGATTAAATACCTCGAAAGACTGACAGAGATTAGGGTTCTTGAAGAAATGGATGGTTCAGCTCAGCCCGCCGATACGATGATGACAGAGGCGGCGCCGCCCCAGCAATCCGACCACCAGCCGCCGCTCCCGGTGGCCGGGGGGATCGACAACATTCCGGCCACTTTAAGCCATGGTGGAAGGTTCATTCAATACAATATTTTTGGTAATATCTTCGAGGTCACCGCCAAGTATAAGCCCCCAATCATGCCTATCGGCAAAGGCGCTTATGGCATCGTCTGGTAAATTCTTTCAAATTCCAAGTTTTTGTATGAAAATTTGATTCACTAATCGGATTATTATCAATGTTGCAAAAATTTTTAGTAGTAGCCCATGAGATGGTTCTTGAATTCTGTTTTTTGTTGTTAGTTCGGCTTTGAATTCGGAGACGAACGAGCATGTTGCAATAAAGAAGATTGCGAATGCTTTTGATAATAAAATTGATGCAAAGAGGACGTTGCGCGAGATCAAGCTTCTTCGCCACATGGATCATGAAAACGTCAGTGAGTAATTTTTAGTTCAATGTTTTGTGATCATATTGAAAAATAGATTTTTATTTTTTCAAATTTTACAATGGGATTCAGACCCAGTAAAATCTAGTCTCTGTTGAAAATGCACACCCAAGTACTTGGGAATGAACTGTCCTTCCAAATAAAAATGGAATTAATCATCGGAAAATAAGTAAGGAATCACTCTTTAATGATTCGAGTAGTTAGAAATAAGAAAGAATCAGTTTTTTATGGTTAATGCTTTTTTTGTCTGTCGATTACTCTGTTTTGTGTCAGCATCCATCATATATGATTTTGTGGGAACCACTCTCCTCGCAAATGTGTAATGCATGGAAGTTAACGTAACCTTGATTGATATTTTCCAATTTGGTTCCACTCTTTTTTTGTTTAACCCTTATTTTTTTCCCTCTCTTGTATGTTGGGATTTTCTATGACAATCTCCTTTAGAAGGACACGACAATATAGGGTTGTAGGCCAAATTTCAAACACAAAATGTGGGGCAGCCTTCTTTGATTTGTGTGGATATGTTAATACCCCTTTTTGACACCCAACTCTTCCTTTGCCTTTTGACTACGATCCAAAATTAGAGTTACCATAAATTGCTTACACCCTAGTGATTTCATTTTTTGAATGCATTTCCTGGAACAAGGTTAAAAGTTTGCAAGATGCTAAAATCAGTCTTTAGTTAAATGCCATTACACTTTATCAAAGTCTTTGTCATTACAGTATGGCACATAGTGTTATAATAGATTTCTGAAGTGCGTTAAAGTTGGTGGACTATATTTCATTATTATAACTTGTTTAAAGAAAATTCTATTTCTTCTTCTTAAAAAATAAAAAAAAAGAAAATTCTATTTGCATTAGAAACACTCAATGCATTCATTGTAAGAGATATGCCGACTTCTGTTGTGTCATTTTTTAGATTATATGGTGCAATACATTTTCAATCCCTTTCTACCAGCTAAATGTCCACGTTCTACTAAATACTGATAGGAAAACTAATAATGCAAAGGAACTTTCGGTTGAAGTAGTTTGATGCTCAAATGCATTACAAACCACTTAAAGAAATACATTTTATATAGACTTGTAGCTATACATTTTGGGGCAAATATTTGGATGTGGTTATGATTCAACAAAGTTAGTTGGAATTCAGTTAAATGTTTGTAAAAATCTGTCTAATGATTAAGAATTTTAAATTTGTTTGTTTCTATATGTCAATTGAATACAAAATTGAAGTCCATATGTGGTTTGGACTCACTTGATTGCAGCTTTAAAACCATGGAGTGTACTCATGCTCCAAATGCGCCTTGTGTGCTGTTACGATTTGTACCAGGTCAATGTGATGCCGAATTCTCCTTAAAAAATGTAGTAGTCTAATGTTGTCTTTATAAAAAATGGCTATCTTACTGAATCTGAAAGGTCGACTTTGACAAAAACATAGTTATTTCCCCTTTTAAGAGATAGGGCATTCGTCCTACGAAATCTATGATTATGCTTTTCCCATGGCTAGGAAGGTACTAAGGTGATAAAGTCCCAACTTCCTGTTGGACTGCTTCGACGTGACTCATTACAGACTTCATACATGAGAAGATGAGCCCCAGGCTTGGATGGACCATTCTTCCCTTGTCGGGTTATAATCTATGACCGGGTCAGGGTCATTCATTGTATCTTGCAGCCCAATTTCTGAGTGGGCCCTACTCAGGCGAGTCCAGTAGCTCCAACCTAAGCATGCCTCAATTCCAAGTCCTTGGTTCAGTTCAAGTGAGTCCAACCCAGTTCTGTTCATACCAGTTTGGTTCGGTTTAGTTTAGACCTGATCCCACTTGGTTCCCTTCGGCTCACTCTGGTTCACTCATGTTCAGGTCGTTTATCACCGGTTCTGTTGTTTTCTCACTTGTTCATCTCTTTCAATCTGTTTTGAAGCTGGTTTTGCTTACATCGATGTTGTTCAGGCAGGTTCAGTGGCTTTTCTAACCAGTTCACGTATATTCTGCCTGGTTTAGCTTCTTTTATCACCAGTTCTGGCCTTCATTGGTGCAGATCTGTCTTGGTTCTGCTTTCTGAGGTTAGTTCTCTCTACTATTAGTCCAGGTTCTCCGTCTCTTTACCTGTTTTTGCACTGTTCCGAAGTTGGTAGCTTTGCTTCAGTCACTGTTTGGCCTTTTTTGCCGCCCTCTTTGTTACTGAATTCTAGTTTGTTCAATAAGGAATTTGGTCTAGGCTCTTTAGGAAGTTGCTGGTAGAAATTTGTGTACCAAGGGCAAGAAGGGTTCCCCATGATGAACACTATTTTATCAGCCCAAACAATTGGGGAGTAGTTCTCTTCATAGCTCTAGAGTGCGTCTTGTGGCGAAAAGTTCAAAGTGACTCTATGCTTCGTAGATTCATTTTTATGCATTAGTTATCATATATAAGGTTAGGGGTGTCAGTTTTACCCATGATCGAAACATTCTTACTCAAGACTTGAAAATGACCTGATTAATTGACATGTAAAATAAATGGGTCAAATTAAGGTTAGACACGAATAACACGATTAACGGGTTGTAGACAAAAAATAGGTATTTAATGGGTTCTATAGCCAGAAAATTGTTATTTTATAAGTTTTTCAAAATTTTTATATAGTGTTATATTAGGAGTTGTAGAATTAAATAATTTTATATTGATATAAATACGATACGCCCAAAAAATGACACGACATGAAATGAAAGTAAAATGGCACAAAAATAACACGACACGGCATGATTGGCACCCCAGTATAAGGTGTTTATGCTTATGATTTTATGTTTGCTTTAGGCTTGTAGTCTCTAGATTTTTCGACGGGGTAGAAGAAATTCCATATCAATGTGATTTGCATTTTCTAGGAAAGTTGATAATTTTCTCTATGTTGCATTGCCTTAGAGCGGGGCAACCACACAAATTCTTGTGTTTTGTTTTCTTTGTTATGTATGGTACTTACTTTTGTTTGCCTCATTGAGTCCAAATTTGCATGCATGCTTTAACATCCATAATGCCAATAGTGGCACCATCATACCAGGTTCAGGTAGTGGACATGGGCCTTGCTAAAGACAAAAAGTTGGGCAATTCTACTGTTAGGTTAGAGGTGGGCTCGAAGGATTCGGACCAAGTTGACCTAATAACCAATAGAATGGTCACCGGGAAAGACGGGTTTTCATTTAAACAAAAGCCTTTTTATGTAAAGGCACGATTAACAAAGGTGTTACTTTAGCTGAAAAGATGAAAAGGGAAGGAGGTGATTCTCTTAAAGGCTAAGGCTTCTTCAAAGGTTTTTGCGATGAGGGCTGAGGTCGATTCGCACAGAGAAGCTTTGAAGAGAATGGTGACAAGGAGTGATTCTATAAAAGAACAAAGCTTCAATAGAAACATGCTATGGAATTTGGAGGAAAAGCACATGAACTTGTCCTGTGATCTCATCGATGAAAGGGATTTTGACTAAATCGATCAATAGTAAGCTCTCCATGCTCTCCCCTTTAGGGATGCGAAGGGTGAAGAGTGAGAAGAAGGTCTGTTTAATGCAATGAGGTTTGATTTGAAGCCAACCTTTCCAAGTATGAAGATTCAGTCGTTGACTTTGAAGGTTTGGAAGTAGAAAGCTTTGAGGAGAAGTCGAGTGTGGCTGATTCGTTTATTGGAGCTGGAGAGTTGTTTGATGAGGAGGAGGTTGAATTCAATGCGACTATTGCCCAAGTATGGTTTGACCAAGAGCTTCTGTCCATTAGGAGCCGTACGGCCTTGGATGGGTTTCTTGGGCTTGGAAAGTCATCTCAAATGGGGGAACTCATAGATTGGGAGTGGGAAAGTGGAAAAATTAATAGAACTTTTTTTGGGGGAGTGTCTTGTGTCATGGGAGGGGTCTTTCTCTATTTTTTTTTTTAATTTTTTTTTGATTCTTTAGTTCCTTTTAACCCTGTAAACCCAAAGAGGGATGTTTCTGGAGATATTGGTTTTGGTCTAAAACTACCACACAGATCGAGGGACCACTTGAAGGGATTGGCAAAGGAATAATTGTTTTTGGTAACTTTAATGACACAAAAGTCCAACCAGTAAAGTTTGTTGGAAACCAGGTAGTTAGGGGAGGTTTCATTTTTTTTTTGGGGCGAGGGATATTGGAGATTAGTGAACTTGTGTGCCAAATTAAAGAGAATGGAGGGGATTCCCCCTTGGATGTTTCGGATTCAGTGGGAATAAGAATGAGTTTTTCTTTGATGATAAAGGGTGGAGTAAACTAGGAGATTTTTTTGGTCCCTGTTAAAGGGAGGGGTGAAAAATTGGACAAAAAGAAGGGAATTAAGGACCATAGGGGCTTAAATGAATTAAAAAACTTAGAATCAAGGGTAAACTATGAAGGTAGCAATATGAGGAAAAAATTGGGGGTGAAATTGGTTTTAATGAAAATGGTTAGTTGGAATGAGAGATGTTTAGGTGGTAGGGATAAAAAGAAAGCAATTAGGGAGATGTTAGTAAAATGTGATCCATAAATTGCATTCTTGCTAGAGATAAAAAAACATATTTTTAGCAATACATTAGTGACTAGTATTTGTGGGGTTAGATTTAAGGAGTGATTTATTTGCTGTTGTGTGGGAGATCGGGAGGAATTGCAACTTTGTGGGATGTTAGGTTTCTGTTTGTATTAGAGTTAGTTTTAGGGGAATATTTAGTGTCAATACACTTCAAAATGAGAGAAGGGAGGGACTGGTGGCTGTTTGGAATATTCGGGCCCAGTAGGCTAAGGGATAGGGGTGATTTTGAGACGAATTGGTAGAGTTAGATGATTTATGTAGTGCTAGGTGGTGTTTGGGAGGTGATTTTAGTGTTACAATATTTAAAAGTTGAATGGGGATAGAAATACTAGAAGTGTGAGAGATTTTAATGATTTTATTGGTGAGACAGGTTTGATAGACCTATGCTTTGTTCACATGGCCCAATTTAGAGTCAATGTAGTCTGTTGTAGCCTAGGTTTTTGTTTACGTCTTGCGGGGAGGAGTGTTTTACTTATGTTAGACACGATGCTTTAGCTAGGGCAACTTTGGATCATTGTCCAATCATTCTAGATTCAAATGTCTTTAGGTTGGGCCTAATATCTTTTAGATTTGAGAATATGTGGTCAGAGCATTATTTGCTTTAAGAGTAGTTTCAAGTCTTGGTTGTAAGAGTCTTTAGTGCATGGATGGGAGGGATGTAAGTTTAATAAGTAGTTGGAACATGTCAAAAATAGGTGAAGAGATGGAATAGAGAGGTTTTTGGTGATATTAGGTTGGAAAAGAACAAAAGTTGTAATCGTATTGAGGAAGTGGATAAGGTCGAATGCGATGGAGGGATGAATGAGGAGTTAAGGAAGGAAATCTGTGTTCTAAAATTAGGTTTGAGGAAGTATTGTTTAAAGAAAAGATGTCATGGAGACAAAAAACAAAGATAAAATTCGTGAAAGAAGGGTATAGTAAAGGCTATTTCATTGGGTTGCAAAATGGGAGGAGAAAGAAAAATCTTATTACTAAGTTGGAAGTGGAAGATGGAGTAATTTTGGACTAGAAAGAAAGAATAGTTGAAGAAATTACTGAGTTTTATGAGAAATTGCAAATAGAAGATGAGAGCGTGAGGCCAAGGGTGTGAGGGTTAGATTGATGTCCTATTAGTGAAGGGAAAACGTTATAATTAGAGAGACCCTTTGAGGAGATGGAGGTGAAAGAGGTTATTATTGGATGATTTTTCAATGGTGATGTTCCAAGATTGTTGGGAAATTATTAAGGAAGATTTGATGAAGGTGTTCATGGAGTTGTTTTGAAAATGAAATAGTGAATGCAATATTAATTTGACATACATTTGTTTGATCTAAAAAAATTAGAATTCTTTGAAAGTTAATGATTTTCGATCTATTAATTTGGTGACTAGTTTGTACAAGATTTTGACAAAAATTTATTGGGACATAATTTCAAATTACCAAGGTGATTTTGTTAGAGGAAAGCACATTACTAACATTGTTTTAGTGGCTAATCAGGTGGTTGAGGAGTATATAACTCATGGAAAATAAGGTATGATTTTTAATATTAATTTTGAGAAGGCATATAATTATATTAATTGGGCCTCTTTTGATTTTGTTTTAGAGGGTAAAGGGTTTGGATGGGGATGAAGGAGGTGGATTAACGGTGGTTAGAGTCGATGAATTTTTTTGTGGTGATTAATAGAAAACCATGAGGGAGATTTAATGCTTCTAAGGGCTTAGACTGGGAGATCCTTTGTCACCATTCTTATTTACTTTAGTTACGGATGGACTTAGTCGTTTAGTTGAGAGAGTTGGGGAGCATAATATCATTGAGGGATTTAGGGTGTGTAGGGATTTGGTAAAGGTTTCACATATACAATTCGTAGATGATACAATATTCTTCCTTTCTGGAGAAGAAGGAAAATTTCAGAATCTAGAAGAGGTCATTAAGGTTTTTAGCTTCATGTTGGGATTGAAAGTCAACATGTCCAAAGGGTATGTTGGGATTAATGTTCATGGAGAGATGTTAGCTAGTGTTGTCGGAAGGAGAGGATGTGAGGTTGGAGAGTGACCTTTGAAATATTTTGGGTTGCCTTTAAGGGGGAATCCTTCATCAGTGAGTTTTTGGAATCTCGTTATTGAACAGGGTCAAAAAAGATTAGATGGGTAAAAATCTGTTTATCTAGGGTGGGAGACTTACTTTAGTCCAATCAGTCTTGGCTAGCATACCCATTTATTATTTGTCACTTTTTAAAGATCTCTAGGAATATTACTTTTCGAATTGAAAAATTGATGATGAATTTTTTGTGAGAAGCAAGTGGGGAAGGAAGGACGGAAGAAAGGACCATTTGGTTAGATGAGATGTAGTGACTAGAATTAATAGGAAAGGGGGTTGGGTGTGGGAAATTTGATTAAGAAAAAAAAATACTTTGTTAAGAAAGTGGTTATGGAGGTTCCCAATAGAACAAGGGATGCTGTGGTATGATGTTATCAAAAGCCAATATGGTCTTCATCCTAGTGAGTGGGACTAATGTTACATGGATCATAGATTGATTTGGTATGGGTAGGGATATTTTTTCTAATACGTGGTACGATGGGGATGTGCTTAGTTGGTATGCTATTTTGGATCGTTGCTCGTTTTGTAACTTTTATATAGAACATATATCCCTACACATGTAGTTAATAAGTATTTATTTTATATTTTTGATAAATGTTAAAGCATTCAGTTTAAAGAACATCAAAATAAAGAAATAACAAGTTAGAGTTGTGATTCGGAGTTTGGGCTATGATGTGAGATTACTTTAATCATGAATCAATTTGTGATTTGAGTTATAATTTGGGGTCCAAATTTTGAGCGATATGGATCACGAACTCACCCCGTTTCGGTTCATACGACCATGGTTTATGGTACGCTAGGGGTGTTTACGATCCCGATATCTATGAGTGGATTAGAATGTGGTTATGAGGGGTTTGTTTTGATGTCCTAGAAAATTTATTTCATAAGGTTGATTGGATTTTTTTAGGTCTGTAGAAATGGGAGTGGGGAATGGTGAGTGGTGGGAAAGTTCAGTTTTGGAAAGATACATATTGGGGATTCTCCCTTTTTTTTTTTTGTCTTATCCTCGTCTTTTTAGGTTGTCTAGATCTTAAGAAGATTCCATATCAATCATGTACTTTGTCTCTTCGTCTCATAGGGATTGGTATTTTAATTTCTTTAGGGCATTAAATGATTGGGATTGCATCTTTGTTCTCTTTACTTCAATTTGTGTCTTTATTGGTTGGGATGGAGGATAGAAGGAGGAGGTTGATTATTGATTCTTGATGCATTTTCTTGCAAATCTTACTTTCATTCTTTGATTGATGATCATTGTTCCCCAAACTTAGAACCCCATAAAATGATTTGGAAGGTTAAAGTGTCTTCTGAAGTGTAGGCTTTTGCTTGGATAGTGGCTCTTGAAGCCACGTTGGTGCATTTTGTGTAGGAATACTAATGAAAGTGTGGAATGTGGATCATATTTTTCTCCATTGCCCGGTGACAATGAAATTGTGGTTTAGTCTTTAGAGCTTTGGGGGAATTTGGATTGAGCTGGGTGTTTCCAAGAGGTTGTCTCTCTCTTTTGGGGATAAATTATGGTATGTTTGGGAGAGGTTATAGAGGATCCATTTTGTGGGACCGTGTAGTTATGGCAATACTTATGAGTGGTGTGGTTGGCAAGAAATAACAAAATCTTCGAAGCGAGAGAAGAAAAGATAGAGTTTCTTTGGGATAGAGCAAAGTTTGTGGCGTTCTCATGGACCTCAATGACCAAAGAGTTTAAGGCTGTGCCTTTTTACTTTCTTACTATTGATTGGATAGCTGCATGTAGCTAGGGGCAGTCTAGTGGTGTCATAGGATTATATTGTTTTTCTTTTGATGCAACTCTTTTTTGGATCATTGTAGGTTGGATGTCTTGTCCACCTATTTTTTGTAAACCTTCATTTAATGAATGAAAGTTTTGTTTCTTTTAAAAAAAATAGTGGCACCAAAGCTGGTTTGAAGTATCCACAAGAATGTGTATTAGAGTCATCAATTCTTGTGTTTGGTTTAGATATTATGTATTTTACTTACTTTTGCCTGCCTAATTGAGCCTAAATTTTCATGCATGATTTTATCATCTCTAATAGCAACAGCGCACTAAAGTTTATGGGAAACATCCACAAAAATATGTATTAATGCCCTAGGAATTCTTACTCCCCCCCCTCACCCCAAACGGAAAAAAAAAAGATTTGTGTTTGTCATTGTTTGTCCATCTCCTCAAGTTATGAGTTGAAATATCAACTTCATGCCTCTTTCAGCAAATACTCTCCTGTATCTAAATTCTAACCTTCAAAGGCCATACATCTCCATCTATCACCTTTCCCTGTTCTAGACATGTAGACCAGAATTTCTTTGGATTTTGCATCACTAGAATAAATGGACTTCTGTTTTTCGTTTTTATTTCACTTTTTGGGATGGTTAATCTTTGCAGTAGGCTAGACAAACTTCTTGTACTGATATTATTTTTTGCAGTCAGCTTTTGCACACTTGTACTGAAATTAAATTTTTATGGTCTTTAGGCTTTTTTTTCATCTGCTCATTTATTTATTGAAGTTGTTTTGTGGCCCACAACCAAAAGCTTTACTGGAGGAAAAATTATGTCAATGCTATGGCTTGGTTCAAGTTTGTCATTGACTAATAGTATCATTTGCCTTAATTATGCAGGTTGTTGCAATTAGAGACATAATACCACCTCCTCAGAGGGAGTCATTTAATGATGTTTACATTGCATATGAACTGATGGATACTGATCTTCATCAAATTATTCGTTCTAACCAAGGATTATCAGAGGAGCATTGCCAGGTTCTTTTTTCAACATTTATTCCTGTCAAAGTACCACCTTCATGCAAAAACTCTTTAACTTCTTTGGTACTTCTAAGACTTTATATGTTTTGACTTATAGACTTTATATGTTTTGACTTATAGACTTTATATGTTTTGACTTATAGATTCTTACTTAAGAGGAACTCAATTGATTAATTTGTATTGGTTTTACTAGTGGTTCTGCAAACATCTTGTCCAATAATGCTACCCATATAGCTATTTTTTCTTTCAAACCCAAGGGCATCTCATCTTATCATAGCTTCATTGTTCTTTGTTTGTTCTTCATATGAAACAACGACTTTAATTCCATCGCAAGTATTAAGTAACACAAAATGGTGGATAAAAGATTCAACTTAGATTGCTGTTTATTATCTTTCTGTCTTTTTACTGTAATGGTATGGTAATCCTTGTTGATTACACATGACAAGCAACCAAAGATGCCACGCACCGATTTTTTTCTCTTTTAAAAAAAATAACCGAGCGTGATTAAGACATAAAATCACATCGAACTTACGATAACTTTCCTTGTATTATTATATTCCGGGTACGAGTACATAATCCTCGCATGATCATTTCATATATTTTTGATACAACATAAAGAGAAATAATAATAGCAGACTCTATCCGTTGTCTTTTCAGCCTATCTTCCGGCCCGACTTTATATTTCTGAAAAATGTTAGATAGGGATGAGCTCACCAGCTCAGTAGGATAACGTTTATCAATGACTACCAAGGTTTTAAGACAATGCATAATATAATTAAACAACGAATAATTGCAAGAATAGGGCAAAGTAATGAATCAAATAAATAAATAAATAAATTTCAGCATATATCGATCATATCAATCTGTCAATTTTCTGGTCCACGCAAGAATCGCCTCCGGATAAAAACTTTGGGGTCTCGCACCCTAGGGAACTCAATGCCTTTCTTTCTTTTCTGGGAACACCAATACCGAGAATTATGTGGTGCCACACTGGCTACCACGACAACCAATATTGCTAACCAGTGAATCCAATGACTAGTAGGAATCCTGTGAATCCTCGCAAGGACCACGCATCTACTAACCCTCTGCCCTTGATTATGTGCATCAATAGTAATTTCATCAAAATCACAAAATAGAGTCATATTGGATTCAGACCCAACCGTAAGTAGAAAATCAAATACTAAATAAATAAATAAACATTTTATGCAACTTGGTTTCACTAGATAATTAGGGTCTCGATAAAATTATAACAAGTGCATGATCACAATTTATTTATAAAACCCAAGTTCGACCCCATGATTAAAGTGATATAATATTAAATTATTTAATAAAAAAAAAGATTTGATATGAAGTCCCCAAACATGCATGAAATGCATCAATGATAGTAAAAGATAAAAGAAACTCTACCTCTGTCTTGACTTCTACTCGATACCGTGTACTGTGACAAAAGAAACAAAATAATATTTTAGAATAACAATAGGTAATAAGAGCTCAGTTAAGCTAAAATAATTTTTGGAATAACTAACGAAAAATAATTATACTTAAATTTGATCCAAAAATATTTAATAACGATCAACTTTAAGTGACTGGAATCGATAGAATTACTAAACAATAACTAAAAGAATCTTACCAAAAAAATTTTTACTCACAAAGGCTAACTCTTAGGTCAACAAAGTTTTGACCAATTTTCTTTCTCTCTCCCTTCCTCTCTCTCTCTTTTTCCTTTTCTGCTGTGCCGTTCAAAGGCCCTGGGCTTGGCTATTTATAGCCAAAGCTTTGGCCCCTTATGTAATGGCTGACGCCATGTTGTTCGCATCACTTGGACAGCTGTCCGTTCCTTTACCATTCTTTTTTTTCTTAGTACATGTTTCCAAATCTTGCAAATCTAGAATAGGACATTTGTCCTTTCACATAAATAAATAAATATATATATATATAGATATGAATATATTTATTTATTATATGATTACGATATTTGACCTAAGTTATAGTCATTTGACTCGTTTTTACGTAAAAAGTCTATATTTGAGGTCCATTTGTTCATAAAAAATATATTTTATTATATATATATATATTAAAAAAAATCTCAATTATATAGAATCAAAATTGATGGCCTAATTAACGCGTTAAGGATAAATATATAGATGGGTCGTCACAAAAGACATGGAAGAGATGTTGCCTTCCACTGGAAAAGGCCAATCCATGGTAGAAGAGAATGTTCCATCAGACCAATTACTCATTCTGGATGACTGTGTATTGTTTTCTATTACAAAAAGTAGGGGACAAGGTTTTGAAAATCAGCCATTACTGTGCGTAACGGCCATTATGTAACAGGTAAGGGCAGCCTCCATTCCCATTACTCACTTATATCTTGCTTGGGATTTTTTCGCACATGTAACGTCAGATACAGATCCATGTAACAGCCCATTATGGGTGATACGGGGCGTTACTACCCAGAAACTTAGTGGCCGATAAGAACTGATTGGATCAGATTTTTCACTCAAAATCTAGATTTTCATCAACAAATTCTTCGTCGCCAAACCATAGATTAGCTGAAGATTGGGTGTAAAAACCCCGAACTTGAAGATGAAGCCGGTGGTGGAGAATTTCCTCATCAATGATTGATTTTTGACGGAGAGCCATATGATTACAAACACAGAAAGAGAGAAAGGTGAATGGGGTGGCGGGAGAGGCGGATGTGGAGGAGCAATTTGTACAAAGATGCTGAGGCGGTGTTCGTGTTGGTGCGGGCCAACTGTTTGCATCTAGTAGAAGAGTAAAGCCAATGAAGAAACTGGTCACTTAGAGGGCATACTGGTCACGTAGGGCATATCCATTTACTCTCTCTTTTCGTTGATTGTATGTGAACCCACCCCACCATGTAGTGAATGGAAAGAATAAAGTATACAATTGAAGAGTTAAACAAATTTGGCAATACAGATGAGTATTATTATTCTTTATCAAAATTTCTACACAAACCAATTATTTCTTTTTGATGGTTTTTGTAGTGTACTTGATTTTATTTCAAGTAACCAGTTCATAGATGGAATTGAAATGCTTTGTGTATGTATAATTTTGCTTTTTTGTGATAATGAAGCCATTTCTTTTCATACTGACAATGTATATTCACTGAACATATAAGAAACATTGATAGTCTGAAGGCATGAAAAATCACTAAAAATTCTGTAATTGAGGTTTTAGAGTTGAGAGGTGTAAACATTTATCTAGTGGGTGAGGTGTGAATTGTTGAAGCCCACCATAGTTTCAATTCACACTTTCGATTTCCATTACCATTACATGACATCCCTCTCACCCCACGTCCATTACTCGTTATTGTTACCATTACCGCTATTTAAAACTAGGGCTTCTTACTACCAAATATATCCTCCCATATCTGTCTATAAGCACTAAGTACCTCCAGAAAATGCAAGAAAAGCACCTCGAAGTAGTGAACAAGTGATTCTTTGATGTTGTCGGTTGAAAAAAAGTCTCCCAACTCGACTGAGACCTAAATCTTCGTTAATCTACCAAGTAACCAAGAAATTTTCCTCATGTTACTCTGAAAGGCACACTTCATGGGCTTTATCTTCAGCTCACGTATATGCTATTAGTGACGATGCCGGTGGTTATGGGTATGGATCCACAGAAGATTATAGCTTTCTCAGGGGTTTAAACAGTTGCTGGCATGTTGATTTGCCTCTTGGTAATGGGAAATAGAGTCAGTCCTAAGCTTGCTTGTGCTTTTTCTTACTGCATTTTTATCTTCTTTTAACCCTTTTATGACATTAATTTGTACAATAATATCTGCAAACCGGTACTATTGCAAAACTGTATCGCACATGATTGGCAATTGAAGATGCAAAACCAAAAGGGTTTTATTTGTTAAATAATTGCTGAACATTTAATTTGTTTAGAAGTTTGTTGTGATAATAAAAAGCAGAGGAAAAATGGGCTGTTTCTCACAAGAAAAGTCAGATAAAATTGAAGCAATGTATAATAAGCAGAACACAGTGATTAGTTTTGTATAAAATATTTACTTGGGCAGCAACATGCAAATGCAAAATGTTGAAAAGTAATGATTAGAACTTCAGAGGCTTGAAGCACATCTATTGTCATGTCTTATTTCATAGAGATAGGTTTCTAAAGCCTAAAGGAGAGGGAGTAAGAGGCATGGTGTCCGCAAGACTTCTCCCTATCCGATACACAAAGACAGCATTGTCCTGTCTGATACATCTGAAAACACAGGCCAAAATCTCGTTTCATCCGTCTCAGTTTCGTTTCATTCCTCTCAGCTTATGCTCTGTTTGACCATATTGACAAAGATTTTGAAAATATAAATTGGGGCTACAATTAATTGAATCAAATTTAAATGTCACATAATTAAATTACTTTACCTTTCAATCTTGTAGATATTGCAGGTGTTATATCCTTAAACATATGGTTTTTCAAATCTGTGGTTGGATATATGACAGTTAGACATGATAGCAAACTAATCTCAGTCCTCAAAATGAGAAGATATTTTGAAATATCCTGTCTCCGATGAAGTTTTGTTCATTTATTGTGACCAACCAAAAAGAAAACAAAAAATTGTGTCCTACCAATTTGACATTTTGTGGTTTATTTTGTTTTATACGCTATGTTGTCATTTTTTCTTTTAATTAATCATGGTAATTAGCTTGAAATAACTAATTTGATATTTTGTGCAGTACTTCTTGTATCAGATCCTCCGTGGGTTGAAATACATACATTCTGCAAATGTTCTGCACAGGGACTTGAAACCTAGCAATCTTCTTCTCAATGCCAACTGTGATCTAAAAATATGTGATTTTGGATTAGCTCGTGTCACCTCTGAGACCGATTTTATGACAGAATACGTTGTTACAAGGTGGTATCGGGCTCCGGAGCTCTTGCTAAATTCTTCTGATTATACGGCAGCTATTGATGTATGGTCAGTGGGTTGCATTTTCATGGAATTGATGGATCGAAAGCCGTTGTTTCCTGGCAGAGATCATGTGCACCAGCTACGGTTGCTTATGGAGGTGATTATATCCCCATAATGTCTCTTTGTTTCCTTGGAAAATATATTCTTGTATGATAATCCTTTATGTTAAGACTTGAAAGAACCATTTATTGCTAACCGGGAGAATGTGTGTATTATTTTTAATAAAAGGATGCATAATGGTTTTCTTTTAGAATAATGCTACAAAACCCAAATGAAACCCAAAAAGTTGCAACCCAAATATATATCGTCCGTTTGATGAGTGGGTCCTATTATTTTTTTCAGTGGGAGCCACTCATCTCACACTCATCCAAGGGATGACAAGTATTTGAGTTTTAACTTTTGGGTTTCATTTGAGTTATGTAGCATTTTCCTTTCTTTTAATCTCATTTAAATGTTTGCATGAGATTGTGTTGTTATACTATTGTATAGGAAACATACTTAACGAGGGGTCTTCATAAACAATTGTGAAGCAGCATATTTATTAGGGCGAAATGGCGAATGATATTTTGCACTCTCACTTTACCCCCAAGACTTCCTGTTTGAGCACATTACACACTCAATTTACCAATATTGTTCCAATTTGCGCCTTTTGTCAGTCCTTGGTTTGAATTGATAACAGCAGCAGGACGTGTGACCAACACATGAGCTTGACTGAGGGGTATTTCCAGAAAAGTTGTCAAACTAAATCGTTCGATTCATGGATATCCTAACACCTGTATGGTTTACAAACACATGCACGGTACAATTCCAACCAAGGATAATCCCCACTCTGAATAAATATATCCTAGGGTTCTCTGTATGTGTACACATGCACGTATGTGACTCTGTAGTTGGCTGCATGTGGCCATGAGTTCTGGTGTGTGGTCATGGGTTTGGGTGTGTGAACTGTGGGAGGTTTGGTGTTGGTGGTATGGCCGACAGTGGTGAATGACTGGCAGTGAAGGGGGGAGAAGCAGGAGAGAAGCAAATTGTTATTTGGGACAATCTCCCAAAAATATCCTTCAGAAATCCACTAAATTGTGGTTATATGTGAGGATCCTCTTATGATTTGAATATAGGAGTAACAGAAGGGGGAAATTGGAAGGGCATTGGTAGAATAAAGGGTGCAATGTGGTAAAACTTTAACTCTTGGGGTCAATGTAAGAATACATAAATTCTTTAAGATTCAAAGTGGCATTTGCCCTTCTTATTATTACTGGCCACATATTTTGCACATACACAGATTAAATGGCAGTATTGTATCTTTTGAACTGAAATTAAGAGATCTTGGTTTTTGCATCCTGATTATTGGAATTCTAAAATCAGTATAAATTATGCAATTATTAATAGAGGCTTTAATAACATTGTCCATGTCAACTTTGGCTGAAGCTTGAGAACTTGGATACGCATGTAAACGTGCATTAACTGGCAATTGGACCAATCTATATGCTTATGCTGCTTTCAGGCTTTAGCATTGTCTCACATTATATAAACCATGAAGTTATGAATGTAATTTTACATGAGCTCCTTACTTGATGTTAATGTGTGCTGTTGTAGCCTTCCAAAACCTTTTTTCCTTGAACTCTTAAATAATGGGCATACATGATTATCCATGTTTGAGTAAAGAGTGTAACACCTTGCATCTGATTGTCAGAGACATCATATGCATAATGTTAGCTTGTATTAGTAATGCTCCAGACGTCATTTTTCATTCATCAACATTATTAAGAGGCTCTCCCTTTGCAGCTGATTGGCACCCCGTCAGAGGCTGAATTGGGGTTTTTAAATGAAAATGCAAAGAGATATATTCGGCAACTTCCTCCTTACCATCGACAGTCATTTACTGAAAAGTTTCCCCAAGTCCACCCTGCTGCTATTGATCTTGTTGAAAAAATGTTGACATTTGATCCTAGACAGAGGATTACAGGTGAGAAACTTCCTGGCTTTGGCAAATATTATATTATAATTATGCATGTTATTTGATAAATATTCATTTATTTATATTGGGTGTGTACTAATAAATGTGTATGATGCATATTGCTTCAGGATGCAATTTTGTTGTGCCTGACTGTATGTGGTATTTGTAAGGCTTGTACAGTAACAATTTACCTCAAATCAAAAAAACATACACATAATCCTCAGTGGTTATGGACTAAGGGGCATCAACTAAAGGTGATGGCGCAACCATTGGTTGGATGGAACAATACAATAAACTTTGGAAGCTTAGGCGAAAGACTAAGAATTTTGGTCCAAAGGGAAATGTAATTGGTAGTTTAATAGGATTAGTTTTATTATTATTATTTAATAAGGAATATTTGTTTGAGTAAGAGTATTAGTGAGAGTTTAATTAGGGAATTATTATAGACTTTATTATGATAGAGATTTGAGAGTTTGGTTATGAAACTCTTAGAACTTTAGTCGGAGAGTAGTTTTTATTTTGGTAGGGACTTGACCTATAAATATTGATGTAATCCCCACTACTTAGATTGAGTGTGTTATTAATAGAATTATTTCTCTAGGGAGAATTTTTTGTTTTTTTTGACCTAGTCCTTGCGAGGGTTTTGTAGCCCTTCTTCTTTTCTATTATCTTATTTCTTCCTCTTCCGTCCTACATCAAGTTGTTATCAGAGCAAAACTTCGATCCATCATCCAGCTATTGTTATTTCTCTCTGTTCGCAGACATGAAATTCACTTTTCAAGCCAACTTTCTTGCTTACTGATGCTGTCCAGACTGTTGCTACGAAGTTAATAACCTTGTTTACCACTATGATCTTGGTCATCAACTTTTAGTGTTGCTTACTCTCTCAGTCACTATTGAGGCAAAGATCAGTGGACGATTGCTGAAGTTGTTAACCGAAGGAGACTTATAATCAACACACCAGGTATTTGTGAAGAAGACTTATTCACTGGTTTTTACAGATTGCTCCAACCTGTCCTCTTTAAACCTTGACCCAATACCCATAACCCAAAAACTGTCCAGCCCAATACCCATGACCCAAATACTGTCCAGCCCCAAAAAAACTCAAGCCCATATTAACCTTGGCCCAACTCAGAAACTTTTTCAACCTATTAAAAAAATATATCCAGCTCACCCCAAGGAAAAAAAATTCCCACAGGCTGAACCAACCTTTTAAAATTCCAGTTTCTACCTCAAAAGTTTCAGAAATTACATTTTACCCTCTAAACGTTTCTGAAATTACAAATTGGACTACAAAAGTTTCTAAAATTTTAGTTTTGCCCAAAAAAATTCTGAAATTACAGTTTGGATGCTTTTTCTGATTTTTTTTGCACCTTTTCAAGTTACTATATCAAGATGGTCTCTAATGCAGAACTAAATGCTAGAGTGGAGGTTTTATCTGAGTCACGAAAGGCCATGAATGATAAGATGAATTTGCTAGAAACATCCATAATATCACTAAAGGAGATCATGAAAGCTTATCTCTTAGGTAAGGATAAATGAGTTGAGGAAAACACTTATAATTATTCATCTTCTTCATTCATCAATCCTCAACAAGTACTTGTATAAGCCCTTACTGTGACGCCCCAATCCGGGGATCCGTTGATCACATATTAATCCGCGGAATACCTGTGGATGCTAATTAACCTGACATCGCGGCACCACATCCCCTTTACCGGGATTTTAAAAAATACAGAGTCTATAAGTTTTTGATTGATTGAATCATCCGAGGTCTAATATACTACCTTTGGTACTCTATTATTGTACATTTATAACATTTGAAGGAAGGAACACATAGCCCAAAAGCTTTGCAAAACAGTTTTTAAATTTCTGATTTTTAGAAAGCCTACTGGTTCGCGTACCCTACTCGACAACGCTGTACCGGTACGGTTTGTTCAGATTTGCCTGTTTCTCATTTCTAATCCATTCCAAACCTTTCCAAAATCAACTCAAACTTATACATCATGTATTTGTACATCGAACTTGATTAATACAAGTTCTATTACAATCATTTTCATAGATTTACATGTCAAAAACTATGTTTTTACAAAAATTTTATCAAACCAAGGTCAAAGGCCACAAGTCGGTCTCTCTTACTCCTTGTATCCCCAAATGAGAGCTCTCCACTGGCGTATATACCATACCTGAAATGTTTTCTCGTATAGAGTGAGTCACGCTCAATAGAGTATCTGCTACAGAGGCTGCTCCCCACCTAGATGCATATGGAAATGGAATGTACACATGCACAAACAACCTTTATCCATTTCAAACATGAATATGTAATTCAATGTTGAAACTCTACTATGTCATGCCATGATATGAGACGACACTCACTCATGCACTTTAACTTGAGCCCTTACCGGCTCTCACAACACAATACAATATATGTGTGTAAAACTTTCATCATTGATGAAGTACATCCGATGCTTGTTTGAAATAAAAATCATGTGTTTGTAAAATCAAGTATTGTTGGATGTTACACATCCAAAAGTACGTTTATAAATCAAAATCTTGTGTCTTTGTTAAGCAATGAATTTTGAAATTGCACCGCCGGCTCTGTACGCCTAATTCACTGTCTTAGACTAGCACCGACGGAAGTGAATAAACCAATAACCGGGTCTTGCACCCGAAGGATCTTCTAGCTCTTCTTGTTTTACCCGACACAAGTTTTTCATGCAACCATGTGACTTAATGGGACCTTTGACCCCAACTTACCGAGTCCACACATCAATCACCAAATGTGGTATTTGATCAACCATGCACACACTCACACTCACACTCATGTCTTGTGACCTTGAATGCAATGGCTTCATGAAAATGCAATTGCAACATATACCATGACAAACTATGTCATATACATACAATTTTCATGAACCATCACCATGTTAATATATCATATATCATAAAACATATGTCCACATGTCAATAACAATGCGTAAGCTTGTTACTTTAATTATATCAAAACAATAGTTCCAATTACTCAAAATATTTTATCAAACACATTCAAGGCACCAAATCATGTTAAATATATATCATGCCCAAAATTTCACCAAGTTATAAGAAATTTCACAAGTAACTTCCACAAATCAAAATCAAGTTAGAAATTAGCTTAAACTATTGTTATACTCATTTTCTCATTTCCATAACAATAGACAAGTTATAGGTTATATATATACCTAACCATCCCCTATGGATACCATAGATTAGAAATGAACCAGAGTAGAAGAGAACTCTGCCTTTTGAAGCGTGAATCGAAGAGTAGAGCTTCCAAGAACACTAACACACCCTCCAAAACTTTATTTTTCTAAATCTCCTCCTTTAGATCTTCGGTGAAATCTTTCGTTCTTGGTGTGGTTGCGTAGCCTTCGTTGAGGTGATCGATTTTAACTCTTGGCTTGACGGATTTCGACTGACAGAACTCCGAGAATCGACGAAAGAAATCTTGGATTTTCTCTTTTCTCTCCCTCTTTCTCTCCAACGTTGAAGACCAACTAATTGTAGAGATATTTTGTGCAAAATATCTAATTTTAGTCTCTATTTCTCGTCGATTTTGCTCTAAAACGATTTATTTCATCTCAGTTTAAGTTCAAATTAATTTTATTCGAACTTTCATCCAATTATAAAAATTTTTATAATTTTTATTTTTTGGAGATGGTGGTGAGGTCACCCGACCCCTTGTTGTCTCATAAAACGTGAAAAATTCGATTATCTCGGAATTCGACGAAATTAATTTGGGTGACTAGATTTCGCGATACGAATCCAACGGTAAAGTCCGTTGTGTCATACGAGCTCTAGAGAATACGTATTTTAAATCCGCATTATAGTGACAAATTAATATTTTGCTATTTTTCAGAAAAAGTTTAAATTTTTCCGGGTTTTACACCTACACCCTGAGCTTAAGTTCATGAATAATTCTAATTGTTTGATATTGATAAAAGAGTTAAGTTAGAAGTTGGAGATTTTCATGGGGATAGTAATCCTGAGATATTCTTTTATTGGTTACACAAACTTGAATTTTTTTTCAAATGGTATCCCCTGACTGAGAAGAGGAAGGTATTCTTTACGGAATCAAAATTAAAGGGTATAGTAAGACTTTGGTGGGTAAAGTACCAACAAACCTGTTTTGTTGAATCATGAGATGATATGAAGACTACTATGACTCGTTACTTTGTGCATACTAATCATAAGCAATGAGCTCATCTAATGTTCACATTTGAATTAACGACATATGTCTGTTGAGGAATACACAAAAAGTTCTATAGATTAGCCACCCAATTAGAGTTTCTTTATATTGAGGATGCGATGATTGCCATGTGTAGGTAAGGACTTAAGTCACAAATTTCTCTGGGTTGCAACTCATCTTTACAGCATGATAGATGTAGTTTAGGATGGAAGATAGGTTAAGAAAGAGAACTTCTATGAGATCTTATATGTCACCTATAACCTGGATGGAGAGCTATCGAAGATGAAAGTCAAGGTAAGCCCACCAATAAACCTCAAGAGATTACTTTTATGCCAAAAAAATCACCCTGGATTAGTGCTAATTCTTCTTCTCAAGAGAGTGCTAATTCTAAGATGAAATGCTTTAATTGTCATGGTTTTGGCCATCTTTTTTTTTAGTTGCAACTCATCTTTACAGCATGATAGATGCAATTTAGGATGGAAGATAGGTTAAGAAAGAGAACTTCTATGAGATCTTATATGTCACCTACATAGTTGTTAGTATCGTACGATACGCGATACGTATCGTACGATACGTCACGATACAGGGCTAAAACGATACGGATCGTAGTTCTGTATCGTTTTTGCGCTGTATCGTCCGATACACGATACGTTTTTACGATACGATACGTATCGGTACGATACGTGCGAAAACTGTTTTTTTTTTTTTTTATAGAATGACTTCATTTTGGGCTAGGTAGACTATTTTTATTTTTTATTTTTTTTATGGAACGATGTCGTTTTGAGCTAGGCAAGTACTCCAACAAACATGTAGTCTTGTACAGTGGAAGAAATTATGTTAATTTATTTACAAAGCCAAATTTTTTTTAAATTTTTTTGTATCAAAATTTTTGAATCTTAATTAATATTAATTTTTTAATTTATTTACAAAGCCCAATGATGTTTTAAGTTTGAATTAGTGAACTATGGTTGTGAACTTTGCATTATAATGTTAGTGGACTATGTTGATGACTTGAATAATTGGTGAAGTATTAATGAAATGCTATGTTTTTATGAATGTATAATTATTTTTCAAAGGTATATATATTTTTTTATTATTTATTTAAAATTGCACCGTATCTTACGATACACGATACGATACGCGATACGATACACTATTTTTAAAAAACGATACGCCTTCCGATACACGATTTGATAACTATGGTCACCTATAACCCGGATTGAGAGCTATCGAAGATGGAAGTCAAGTTAACTCCACCAATAAACCTCAAGAGATTGCTTTTATGCTAAAAAAATCACCCCGGGTTAGTGCTAATTCTTCTTCTCAAGGGAGTGTTAATTCTAAGATGAAATGCTTTAATTGTTATGGTTTTGGTCATCTTTTTTTTCAATGCTTTACTGTTAAGAGATATCTTATATGCTATAAGGGGTATTTATGTACTTTGAGTCTTATTATAAATACACGGGGTAAGGGAGATCGACCTAATCGGATTCTTGGGGTTTTCTCTCAACAGCCACCATATTCTGAAAACTCTCTCTTCCTTTATATCTTTTCCTTGTTTCTTTTTTTATATTCTAACATGGTATCAGAGCTCGATTCATCGTAAGTTGATATTAGTTTTATTTTATTGTTTTTCAATAACGTAAATTTTGTTTATTCCTCCCACAATTTTTTTTTGTCGTTTTTTGCTGAATCCTAAAAAAATTAGGAAAAAATTTCAGCATGATTAACTAAGGTTCATATACTCCCAGAATTTTTTTAAAATTTTTTGGATTTATTCTATGTATTTTTCAAATTTTTTTAATTTTTTGATTATTTTTGCAAAATTGCTTATTCTAGCTTGTTTGATGCAATCTAATGGCTGTAATAGTTCCCTTGGGATCCGAAATCACCTCTTGTGCTTACCTAATTATTGTTTCATCCATTTTGATGGTTCTTTGACTAAATCTGTTGTGTTTCTTACTTTTTTTTCCCAAAACAACAAACTTTTGTCACATATTTTTAGGGCGCACTTGGACTTAGGATCGTGATGGACAATATACGGGACATGGCAATGCTTATTTTTTTGTTATTGGAAGAAAAAAATATATTCTTGCTTGTGCTATAGATGCGTGTACAGTGCAACTAAAAAAGAGTTTTTTTATTGATTCAGAGACCTTATCTATCAGATGGTATTCTTGGCCCTACTCCTGACTCGCTGGAGTCGAGTTCTTTTTAGTGCAGGAGAATTGATGGCGCAACCATTGCTTGGTTGAACCATATAAATCGACTTTTAAAGCCTAGACAAAAGACTAGGAATTTTGGTTCAAAGGCAAGTGTAATTGGTAGTTACATTCATCATCGGAAGACTAAGATTTAAGAGTTTGATCATGAAACTCTTTCAGAATTTTAGTAGGGTAGTAGTTTTATTTTGGTAGGGGACTTGACCTATAAATATTGATGTAATATCCACTATTTAGATGGAAGTGTGTTATTAATAGAATTGTCTCTGCTGAGAATTTTGTGTATTTTTTGACCTAATCCTTGTGAGGGTTTGATATTTTTTCTTCTTTTCTATTATTTTATTTCTTCCTCTCCCATCCTATATCAAAAGGGGTATCAATTTAGTATTAAAAAACACTTATACCTCCATCTCTTTTCTTAAATTCTTCGTGTTATCTTCCGAATAGTTTTATACAAGCTTAAAAACTCAACTTGATGCATAGAAATGGAAGAGAGAGAGATGAATTTTATTTTAGAGAGAGAAGATAAAACATCTATTATGTGTGGGGCTGCAAAAATCATTTTGACATTTATTTTTTTAAAAAATATTGACTTTTGACCTTTGACCTTTGAGTGTACTTTCATAGGTTATCTAATGGTTTTAGTTTAGCTCAATATCATAGGGGGCTATGAAGCATGGACACTCTTGAGAAGGTGACGTATCCGTGTCGAACACCGACACTCTTCGGATACTCTCGGACACGTATCTGATACTCTTTTGTTCGTGTCCATAATTAAATGGAAAAATTTTAATTTTAGACTTGTGTTTGACATTTATTTGGTGACGTATCCGACATTTTTTTAGAAAGTATCTACTAAACAATAAATGTGTTAAAATGTGATTAACAAAGTTTAAAATTTTGATAACATATAATTACTATGATACTAGACATGTTAAAATTGTACTCCAATTATAATAATAAAAATAAAAGATGCATAAAAGTTTAAAAAAAAAAAAGAATTGAGAAAATAAGAGTAATTATTTAAATTATATATTAGGTACACATTGTTTACAAAAAATATTGATGATTATTGACTATTATGATGATGCTTTAGTCTAAGAATTTACACAGATAACAACAAATAATATTTATTTATTATAAAAAATTGAATCTTTTATGAATTGTATATTATTATCACTATATTTGCTATAAATTATAGAATATTTAATAAAATATAATTTTTTGTAATGTATCCCTATGTATCCGTATCTTACTTTTTTAAGAAATGTCGTGTCCGTGTCTCGTATCCGTGTCAATGCTTCTTAAATAGAGGGTTATGTGTAAGTTTTTGAAGTAGAGAGAAATAATGTGTTACTGGCCAAGCCAAAGGGATGCAATCTATAATTTTCCCTTTTATCATTTTGCCTAATATTGTCAATCAGGGTTTAAAGTATCGGCCCAGACTGATACGACTCGGTCATGACCGATTCGATATCGATATACTACGATACATAAATATCACGAGTCATCCATGACTCGGCAATGAATCAGTTATAACTCGATGGTATTTGCTCGACTCAGACTCATATCGTTTGAATCGGGCGAGTTATATCGGACTTGGACCGATACCGGTAGAAACTTCAGCAAAATCTCCAAAGTCAAAATGGTAAGGGGAAAAAGGAAATGGAGAAGAAGATCTGAGACTCAAATGGGCATTTTTCAAACCCTAAGTCAAAAAAATTCACAAGCAAATTCATCCCCTTTTGCAACTACAGAAATAGAAGAAAAATTGAAATAATTACAAGGCATACCTGTTAAAATAAAGACACAAAAAACATTAGCATCATCGTAGAAGCTCCCTCTTTCTTCTTCTTCATCATTGAGAAACCCTAGCATAGCAGATGAGTCAGAGATTCAGATCCCTCCCAGCGAGCCTTCAGCGACCAGCATCGACTCCTGGACCCTCTCTCTCTCTCTCTCTCTCTCTCGCATGTTCTCGATTCGTTGATGAGTTTAAGTCTCTCTTTCGCGTATGTTCTCAATTCGTAGTTGCTTAGAATATGTGAGGCTTTGACTTTTTTTTAGGAATGAGACCCAAAAATTTATTTTCCTCCCCCCCTTTTTTTTTCTTTTTTCTTTTGGTTCCCAATAGTCCCACAATTCAAACTGTTTTGGTCCAATTTTTTTAATTATATTATTTTTAGTATTTACCATATAATATAATAAGAACTTAACTTATTAAGTTTGCTTTTGTATATGTAATGGAAGATTTAATAATTAAATGTGCATAATCAAAAAAATACATATAATTTCTAGTTAGATATACATTAAATAATTAAATGAATAATTTATTTATAAGTAGATTTTCATTTTTAAAGCTATTAAGTTAACCATATATATACACATATTTTTATAATTTTTAAAAGGATTAATTATACTGGAGGTCCCCAAAGTATAAAATTTGTCTCATATTGGTCACCAATATTTTAATTTTATCATTTTGGTCTCTGAAGTATTTAATATGTTTCTATATGGTACCTCAATCAGATAACGTCCAGATTGGTAACGATTTTTTATCATAAACTTGTCACGTAATATTTAAATATGAACAAAAAATAATTTTGATAATATTGGTAGCTTTTGACCAAAATTTGAAGAGATTATGATCAAAACTGTGTAATTTGGGTAACTATTTAATCAAAATTTAAGTAGAAATTTGGTCAGTAGTTATTCAAATTATTTTTTTGTCTATATTTAAGTATCACGTGATAAGTTTATGATAAAAAATGTTAGCAATCTGAACGCTGTCTGCTTGAAAGACCATACAGAAATATATTCAATACTTCAGGGACCAAAATTATGCAATTGAAATATTGAGGACTAAAATGAGATAAACTTTATACTTTAGGGACCTCCAGTACAATTAACCTTTTTTAAAAATTACAAGTTAAATTATATTAATATTGAACATAGATGATGACATATTTTTCGGTAACGCCCTTATTATTCTTTTTTGCAATGATTAATGTGTTAAATAATGCCTTTAAGGGATATGATGCATGCATGATGATATTTACATTCATTACAATTTTTTATCCTTCTGTATAGCATTTTGAGCGTATTGACCGAAACAACGCTGCGACCGATGTGTCTTAGTGGTCCTCGAGTCAAGGTTTGATACCGCGACCTTGAACCATGTTGCTAACCTAGCTAAGTTTCATCGTTTAATGGGATGGATGGCCTCACTAGTGCTTCCTTTATTATAGTCATGGGTCAAGTACTAGTTATAGTGTCAAAAATTGTTCGTACTTTACAATGAACCATCAACTATTACAATTTAGAATAGTGGACATATAGCAGAAAAAAATGCACACGCAGAGAAGTGAAGCCTGAAAAAGAGGCACAATAAAACTCCAAAGAGGGGGATATGAGAAGTTCCTTGCCTTTGACAAGCATTGGTTCCTTGTCCTTTAATTGAGAAAATTAAGGGTGGCCAACTAGTCTAGGTGTAGTTAGTTTGCTGGTGCATGATCTTCTCCATGAGTGTTATAGATTGTTAAAAAGACCTTGTATTACATGTTTTCAAAATATTAGTGATGCTTTTGTAGATCTTTCCAGAATAGTCAAAAAAGAAGATTGCTTGATGTATTCAATACAGACATAATTCAGAAAAACAACCTGTGATGATGAGAGGACAGAGGCATATTGAGTTATTAATGTTACTTTCCTCCATAGAGTGAGGCATCTCTGTCCTTTTTCCTTTGCATCTCCACGAAGGATAACTTGTGCTTTCTGATTCTCTTACTGCTTTATTGTTTTTGGTTTTTTAGACAAAGATCGCACACGGATATTAAGACATTCATGATGTGATAATTTAGGTGGCCCTATTTGTTGTGTTTGAAAAAAGCACATAAGTGCTACTTGTGATACTAAAAAAAGGACTGAAAGCCTGATATGAATAGTTAAATGTGTTATAAACGCATGGCAGAAGTCTTGGTCTTGACAGTCAAACTCTTAAACTAATCTTGTCTCATGTCTTTCATTGAAAGCTTATTTCATGTCCGTCTCCCATGAAAATCTTCTCTGGTCTTGTCTCGCTCTCTTTTTTCTCCTCAAATCAGATAATGGTTTTTGGTTCAAGGTAGCACTATTGACCATCGCGGATGGCACTAAAAACATTGGTTGTGGCATCGCAAGACGATGTCGGGCAATAGGCCCAAAAAGATAAAAAAATTGGGCACAGTGAGAGATTCAGACTATATCGGGTGTTACAGAATTGTATTGATCCTATGGTGCTAGTCAGACTCGACCAAGTCAACTGAGACATCTCTCAGTGAGCCATGCTTTAAGTGAGACTCATGATTAATACCGAACATGGAGGTATATGGAAGGATTTTGGAATAGAAAGTGCAGAGATGAACATGACTATCAGACTTGACCGATTCTTTGAACACTGAATCAGAACAACTTTTTGCTATTCTTGAGACTACCTTCTGTTCAAAACAATTTTGAGCTTTATATGATGTGACAAAGGAGGCCACTGCTAGATAATAGTCTCTTGCCATAAGATAATTGTCTTATTTTCTCAAGTCTTTTTGTGATAAAAATGTACAGCCCAGTTCCAACTAGCTGATTCCCAAATCTAGATCTTATGGTCTTAGAAACATTCCAACCCATTTCCAACTACGCTTTGTCAAGCAAATAGGATGGAAATGAATCCATTGAATAGTCTGCCTGCAATGTCTCAGGATAAATTGGGGATTCTTTGTCCATGAAAAGAGCCATGAACATTTGTTCTCGTTATACAGATTCAAGGGAATAATAAATTTGGAAAAAAATTATGACCGAAGTTTAGGTGCATTTAAGTGTTGCAAATAGGAATTAGTAGAATTTGTGACGTTAGCCAGGTATCTCTTGATATTGCAAGAGATTACCATTGTCTAATGATATATCTCCTTTTTATCAAATTTTCTATACTTTTTTAATCATGTTATATATGTCATACATATGGAAATTTGTATGCAAATTCTTCCAAAGAGCGAGATATTAAGAAATATGTATTCCTCAATTTATTGTGATAATTATTATGCTTCTCCACATTCAGAACCTTGACCAGGTAAGCGAAGGGAAAAAATAACTTATAGTGGCAACTGGAATATAGACCTCCTTTAAGCGAGTGTATTTGCAAAGAGCAAGACAACAAAAACTAAGAGCCCAAACCTCCTTCAACTTTATAGAGAATCCTAGCATTAGTTTGTTTAACTACCATGAGCTGGATAAGTTTAGAAATCCATTCATATGGGAACAGTAACTTTACACCACCAAGTGGAAGATGAAACGACTTGAAATTTACTATTGGTGTTTTAAAATCTAAGTCGCCATTGATGAATGGTGGCCATTATTAGAACATCTTCAGATTTACATCAGCAATCTATTTTTAATATTCCAAAGAAAAGGTGAAAACTTGCTAGTTGCAGATAATGAATGTTCGTCCCTAGTTTAAGTAGCAAAAGGTCAATAAATAATTGACTGTGAATGAGTCTTGATTGACTCATGACACATCAATTCAGTAAAACCATGATTCCCTACATCACTGTAGTCAACAAAGCTGGACACATGAACTATGAAAATATATATTCTTGAGGTAAATACTGTGGCTGAGTGCTAAAAAGCGTAGAACTTTCACCTAATCAACTCCTTTGCAATCTTGGCATTATCACCTTGTATTGGAGTTGTCTCCCAAGAAAGTTTGATGCCCGAATACAATCACGTTCATGGACTATTATATCATCCTGTCATTCTTAGTGTTTGAACTTTTGTTGGAACCAAGCTGTAGAATTAGCATCTTTAGCCAAGGTTTTACCTCTGAATAATTGCATCAGATGTGTAAATGGGTGTCTCTGTAATTGGTAGGAGATTTCACACAATACAATAACTTACAGGACAGAGTATGATCAGAGCTCAACTCCAGTCTTGGTGTATAAAAAGTAAAAGTGGACTCTAAATTTGTTTGGCTGTGCCTACGTTTTTGTAAGCACTTCCATTTTGGGGACATATGACTTTTAATGCAGGTGGGCATGGCAAGTGCCATTTAACTCAAATTGGAATGACACCTTTTGAAGTAATTGGCGCTGTAGTACCAGCAAGGGGGGGGGAGCCAAGATTGTTCCCTAGTGGGGGCGAGCCGAAATTCATTAATAAACTAAAAATATAATGATATAATTTTTTCACAAAAAATATTTATGCTTAATACTTTCTTAAATTACAGATTCATAAGTATAAGAAGAGATGCAAACCATTTACACGAGTTTCTACAAAAATAATTTAGATTAAATTCAATCTATGACAGGTCTAGTAAACCGAACTTAGATAGAGACATAATTTAATCTATCACAAGCAATTTATTTAAGCCGAATCAATTGAAAATTGAAGCTGAATCTTAATTCATAATAGGCAAATTGCAAGTAATTTAATCCAAAATGTAATCAATGCAAAAATCTGAAGTAATCAATCAAAACAAAGAACCAAGTGTGTCCATTTTTAGGCATCACTCATAGCCTTGGTAATTGACTAATTGTGCTCATTGTGCCTCTTTTCTTACCAAATTATTGTTTGTAAAGTGTTTGTTAAAAGGCCATTGTGAACACACTAATAGATTGCTCCTCATAGTTTCGTTTGTTTTCTCGTAGTTTACACACTATTTTTCTCTCATTGATAAAAAGATTGAATAAATTATAAAATAGGGAAACACGTTGTGCGGTGGATCACCCTCACGATTATATACATGGGGGACTATTGGCACAAACTAGAGGGTGGCGGTGAATATGTTAATTCAAATTAAGTTTGAACAATCACCAATTTTAACCTGATCTACCACAATTACCAAATTAAAGATGAATTTGTCAATTACGTGCTTGAGCCCCTTCTCAACTGAAAAACTTCGTCATGTGATTAGATGTAGTTAATCAATCAATTAACAGTCAATTCACCACAATCACAATTCCACACCCAAAACCCTAATTAATGAATGAATCAAATAAAATAATTAAAGTGACAGTTCATCAAACACTGTGTGTGCAATTGCAAGTGCGTGTACATGGGAAATTAAAGTAATCAGTAAGGACATCCACACCACCCGCAATTTGTTTACTTGAAACCCCTTAATAGGGAGAAACAACGAGAAATCGCTTAGGGTTTACCAAGAGTTTAATCCACTATACTCAAAATCAATTTACACATGCTTGAGTTTTATACTTCAACCACTTCCCATGGCTAGATGCTCCTTTCTATCATAAATCTTTTCTACGGATATCAACCACCGAAGACTTGAGTAGCTTTACTTGAACTCGCTCACCGTAATAAACCGTATAGGCCCCTTGAGCAATCTTCAAGACCTCACACCCAAGAGTCTCAGAATGCACACACCAAATTGAGTTTTGTCTCTCACCAAGTAAGATATTCTTCTATAATGTGTGAAGTTGAATAAGAAAGATCAAAATGGTTTAGCCTTTTAATCTTAAAGATCTAGGATTTCTTGAAGCTCTCAATAAAGGTTTTGGTCTCTTCTAACTCATTGAGGCTTACCCTAGGTGAAAATTGTAGTCCAATATATATAGGCCCAAAAAATAAAGTTTATTTAGAGTTCAAGAAAACTTAAATTTGCGACCAATCGTTTGAACTGTGAGGGGACGATAGTCTATAGCAGTGTTTTGAAAAGCGCGCCTAGGCGCTCGCCTAGGTGAGAAGCGAAGCGAGGTGAGGCTATCTCGACTGGAGGACCCCAGGCGAAGCGAACGTGAGTGAAGCGAGAACAAAGCGAGAAAAGCGTTCGCTTGACGCTTAAGCGCAAGGCGAAAAAGCGACCGCTTCAGCGAGGCGAGGCAAAGCGAAATTATTTTATTTTTAATTTGAACTGTTGGATTGACCAATTGGAAAAAAAAATTATAATATGTGATACACCGAATTATCCCATTTTCCCTTAAATACGACCCCAAAACCTAATTTTAATCACATGCTCCTACACAATCGCGATCGACAGAGGCGACAGAGGCCTCTGCTGACTCCTAGGCTCGATCGACAGAGGCTATCGCGACTGTTGGTGACTCGTGGGCTCAATCAACAGAGGCGATCGCTGGTTGGACTCGATCGATAGAGACGATCGGAAGTACTTCCTGTTTGTGCTCGATCGACAGAGACTATGCTTCGCTGCTAACTCCTGGGCTCGATCGACAGAGCTTGGGCTTCCTCACTGTGCTTCGCTGCAGACTCTTGGGCTCGATCGATAGAGACTGTAGCTGGACATGATCGCTAGACTTCCTCACTCCTGGCATTGATCGACAGGTTAGTCTTTTTTTTCCCTCTCTCTTCTATTTCTCTTTTTTCTTCTCTTTTCTGTTCCTCGCACAGATTCTGCTTTTTTTTTCTTTCTGATTCTAGTTTTTTTTTTCTGACTGTGCTTCCTGATTGTGCCCTGATTTTGATTTTGCTGTTTTGCTGTCCTGAAATGTGATTCAGTACATGTGTATAAGCCTACGAATGTACATAAAAATAGATTTACAAAAACACAGTTGTGGTTGATTGATATACTTTAACAAAAACACATTTGGTTGATAATTGGTATGTGAGACATGATTCTGCTGTATATGTTAGATATACATTATATCAGTATATTGTTTTAGTATACTGTTTCACCGTTAAATATTCATATACTATTTTGTTCCTTTGAATGTAGTGTGATAGTATCCTCATTCATAAACAAATAAATGATTTTTTTAGTTGCTTGAATTGTGTGTCTTATGTTTTTAAATATTCGGATTTGGGATATTATTAGTGTTTGTTTGAATTTAAATGTTTAAGCTATGAATGTTATTGAGATTTGAGATATTATTAGTGTTTGTTTTAATTTAAATGTTTATGATTTTACTTGCATTTAAATATTTAGTATGTATAAAATTATAACTTAGATATTTAGAATTAATTAAAGTAAAATATATATTTTTTTAAATTTCGCTTCGCTTCGGTTCGGTTCAGTAAAGCGTGTCGCTTTGTTTCTCGCCTAGGCGTTAAGAGCCTTGGTCGCTTTGGCTCGCTTTACGCCTTAAATAACACTGGTCTATGGAGTGAAAAATTAATTAATTTAGACCTCCAGATGGTAGACCACTTAAGCTGTCTCAAGACCGCTCAAGTCGTCTCCCAAAACGCTCGTGTAGTTAGAGAGCGGTCAAAGAATTGTCTCCACTAATTTTCCAGTTCATTGTCCCTAAGTGTTCAGAAACCGTTCAATCTGAAGGTGAGCTAACCGAGGGTGGTCCCTAATGAATTTTAAGCTAAAAACCAAGAAAAAATTGGACTTATTGAGCACTAAAGGGTATTGTTCAAAAAGGGTCTGATAAATGACTCAACCTCTATCTTTTCAAAACACATTTAATTTTTTTTTTAAAAAAATTAATGAAAAATCCTAGGAGTCATATACGAATATTTTTCAATTTCATTTTCATTAACCCTAATAATCTTAAGTCTAAAATTAAATCAAGGGATCTAGGTCTCTAGGTCCATTACCTTTGTTCTAAACTTGAAGATGCACAAAGAACTCATAATACGACTGTGTAGCTTGAATTTCTCCCTTCTTTTATGCTTACAGATCTTGATCTTTGAAGTTTGGTGACTGAAATTAAGTTGAAATTTACAACAAAATTTTACGAAATTAGCCAATTATAAATATATTCCTAATACAAAACTTATGAAAAGTTAAGAAATCTTTAGTGGTTTATTTGGGTTGCACTCTCAAAAGATCTGATAGAATCTTCTAGGGCACCCTTTGGGGGCGGATTTACATTATATAATTGCAGTGCCAAATCAATTATAAGGAAGAGAGACAAACACAATATTGATGATAGAATCGATATTGAAGCCTGTGTCATTTTCTTGGGAAGATAGAGCAAAGGAAGAAATGCAGAGGCGTCAGTCGTGAAGTGCTTGGATTCCTGAAGTGATTGTTTGATTTATTAAAGGTTTAGCTAGTTTCTAAATTGTAAACTTGACCCTTAATTTTACACAATCTTTCTATAAGGGCAAGTTTTGAAAACTTTTAAAACTAGGTCCCAGAATTTTTTAAAATTGTATTGGACAATGAGGAACGGCTAGAATGCAAGGCACTACTTGCATGAAAATTGGAAGGGTAAAATACATTGATAATCCCTCAAGTATGTGCTTTGTATCGGTTTAGTCTCCAATGTTTGAATTGTGCCAATTTGGTCCCTAAATTTCTCAAGTTGTGTGACTTTGGCCCAATCGAGAATGATTGTATAAATTGACTAATGGAAATGTTTATGCGACCACACTTGAGGAGTCACTTTGGCCTCTAAACTTTGTGATTTGTGTCATTTTGGTTTTTCAAGTTTACAGTTTGTGTCACTTTAGTCCCTAAAGTTTCTAAAGTTTTCAAAGAATGTGCCTCAAATGTGATCACGTGACGATCTCCGTCAATAGCCGTTTTTTATTGGACCAAAGTAACATGAATTAAAAAGTTGAGGGACCAAATTAATACAGTTAAAAGATTGGGGACCAATCTGACACAAAGTTCATAGTTTGAGGACCAAAGATAAAAGTTCCCAAATCCAGCACATCTATTTATCCAAAAACAGAGAAGGGTGCTGAATCTGAAAGATAGTCCAGTTTTTTCAGTGATAGCAACAAACAATGTAAGCCCTCTAATGCCCTGGCCTAGTAAGAGGCACTGTTGTGTATTGACTTGCATAAAGAAAGTTTTTCTGGGCGAGTTCACAAATTAAAACCACTTAAATGTGTTGTTTTGGGTTATGTCAATGCTGAATAGTACTATCAAAAGCTCTGAACTTTTTTTTCTTCATTGTCGTCCTATTATATCCAACTTTTCTATTGTACTTTGGATCAATTCTATTGTTTTTGATTCTTTGCTTCTAAATTTATTGCTTTCAGTTGAAGATGCATTAGCACATCCCTACCTAACGTCGCTCCACGACATCAGTGACGAGCCTATTTGCATGACTCCTTTTAGCTTTGACTTTGAGCAGCATGCCCTGACTGAGGAGCAGATGAAGGAGCTCATTTATAGAGAGGCTCTTGCATTTAATCCCGAGTATCAGCACATGTGAAGAATAATTTGTCATTCTATTATTGTGGTTTTAGTTTGTGTGTTCCCATGCTCTATCTGAGTCGTTAAGTCATTTCTTCATGTATATAGGTTTCAACCGAGACTTGGATTGGCTCTAAAATTTAAACATTTGATCACGGGCATAATTTGACTATCAAAAACAATTGAAATGCTGTTTGTATCACGTGTTTTGCCATTCTATTTGTTGAAAAACTGATGAATGAATTTCTAAGAATGCATGCTTACGTATTCCAATCCTTTTTGTTTGTCCATTTAAAATTGAATTATTTTGATTTTTTCCATGAATTATTTAGAGTAGTTTGGTAAATTTTCAATTTTCTTTTTGAATCAATTGTGATCCCGATCCATCCCCATCTCAAAAAACCTGAAAAAGTCGGTCTAGGACCGGAGTTTTGAACCAACAGTAGGAATCCTAGGATTGATAAATCTTCCTCGATTACAATTGATACAGCCTACAGGAATTCTGTATTTGTTTCATTCACATAATCTCTCAGCGTGTTTTTCGTTCTTCAGCATGCAGCAACTTTTACAGCATTTTTTTCCCTTTAGCTTAGGTTTGCATAGTTGATAAATACCCCTTTTAAGTATATTCCTAGATGTCCCTTGCACCTAATGGTCTTTCCAATTCAGCAGTTGCTCTTCAGGACAACAGACTAAAGTGAGGTTAGGTTGCGAATGATTCTGTTTGAATATTGACACTGTTTTATTATCTAAAAAGTAGTGTTTCTTCGTTTAATGCTTCAATAAATCCCACGAGAACTGTTTGGTTTAGGCAGGTTCATTTTACCTTGCAAAATCTCCGTACAAAAACTATAGTTAGAGTGCACAAAACAATGAAGTCAAAAAATTTGAGATCTATCCTAAAAAAAGTCGTTATCATTTCTAAGAAGTTGAGATAGATTCTAATTTTGCTGATTCACTTCCAAATTTAGTCTGTTGAGTTTTAAGTTGACTTGATTGGATCATAACTTCCGCTAACATAGAATTTATTTTACCTTTTATAGTATGATTTTTCATCGCTTTAAACATATAAATCCTCTTACCGTGGTCTTTCACTTACTTTTTTTTTTTTGGAGGGGGGAAGGAGACTTGAACTATTGACCTCAAAAAAGCAAAATTTTTACAAGGCAATGAATACCATTGAACCAAAAGCCTTGTTAGTGGTCTTTCACTTACTACGAACCACTTTATTTTCAAAATCTCATGTACATCTCTAGAGTAATAAACGTTTTTGCCCCCACAATTAATAGAAGTCTTTATTATCTCAAAATATGATTTGCAAGTTTATTTTGTTGCCCCAAATTTCATAGAAATGATCTTTCTTGTTTCAAGACACCTAAAAGAGAAGGAATACAATTTTTTGAATTGTGAAGATTATGATAAAGTTTCCATGTGCACTTTTGGTCGAAGAAGAAATTTTAATACATAAATGACCTAACAATTATAGTCTTAGTATGTGCAATATGCTATCAATAATAGCATTTTGTTCAAGCATAGATGTGCTGCTCACAACCGCAATGCACTTTTTTGATGCATGTTCAAAATGTGTAATTTTTTTTTAATTTTTCTCTGTAGATAGTGACTATTGTAATACTGTCAAATATATGTGGTTTGACAGTATTAAGTCACTTCAAGGGACTCTAAAAAAACTGTGGTTTGGTGGGTCAAGAGAGAGTTTTAGTCTCGAACTCGTGGAATCATTATAGAGAAAATCATAAAAATGGTCTCTTTGAAATAAAAAAAAAATCAACCTTCACGCTTGTCATTCGAACACACTAGCCGAGAAGTATTATTAGTAAATAAATATTTCACTATTTACAAGCCAAAAAAAAAATGTTTTGCTAGTTTAATTCATTTACCCTCGTAAAGAAGGAAAGCAGTCACGTGCAGTTATAGTAAGTGACCAACACAAAATGGTAGTCCATGAGAGCAAGAGTGGCCGGCTTATGGCAAAATGATGAAATAGGATGGTCCTGAAATACAAAAGAGCGTTCAATGCCTCGATGGCCCCTCTCCGCAAGTCACTGGACAAGTGTTCAGGTTAATATTTTACTCTGGAAAACTCACGAGAATGGTACCATAGATACAGGGTAATAATTATGTGGGTGTTACAATCAATTCTATGAATAAATTAGCACAAAATAAAGTCAAATTATAATAATCAGTTTAATTAACTTTATGTAGAAGAAATAGTGTGAACTCTCTTTAGCATATTTCTCACGTGCACTATCCTTCGATTTTCAATGAATTTGATGATAACGAGGGCCTGATCAGCGTGTTTCTTGATTTTTTATTTTAATAAATTTGGTGAATTTGATGAAGACAAAGACTGGACCAACGTAATTCTCATTCAATTTGATGATACTTTTGGTGGATTTGGGGTGAAGATGAGGGCTTGATCAGCGTGATCCTCGATCTTCAATCTTTGAGTTGGTAGATATTTCAAAAACGAAAATCGAATTGACGTGGTTCTCGTTCTTCAATTTGACAATGACTTTGGTGAATTTTTTCACCGTTCTTTGTGTTAAATGGATTGAAGATGATTTGAATCTCTTGGAGAAGGACATTGTTGGTTTACTCTTCTCCTTAGAGATGGATTCACAAGACCTCAGGTGGAGGTAAGATGGACTTGAACATAGTTTTATTGGTCTTCCCTCCTTCGAAGCTTCTCTTCCTTCTTGGCCTCCCCCTCGGCTTCTCCTATACCCTATTTATAGTGCTAAAAATAGTTATCAATACAAGGATATTTTACGTGAATACCCTTGTATGGCCTTAGATAGTAGGCCACCCATATTAATTTACTTTTATGGGCTTTAGTTGGTTTATGGAATTTAAGTCAAACCTAATTTACTTTTAAAAGTTCTTTTGACTTGGACTTATAGAATTTAGGTCCAATTTATTTTAACTTGACAAACATTGTTAATTAAATTTGAGCTTGTATTATTTGGACTTATGGAAATTAGGTCCATAGCAATTTAATTAAGAAACCCATTAGATTTGGGCCCACTAATAAATATTATTTTATTTGTTAATTTTTAATGTCTACCAACACCCTCTTGAGACCTATTTTGTTATTTAATATTTTATAAATATGTAAATGAGTCTCGATTTGTATTTTTATTTTTTCTAATCCATCTAGAAATCAAAATAGTAAAGAATCCAACTTGTATGTTGTTTCCTAGTCCTTCACTCACATGGATTTTTAATTGATCTAGGATACAAATTATCAATTCCTATCGGTATTCAAACACAAGACCCAGGCCAAATACAAATATCTTTCTTTCATCAGATTTCTAATCCGTTCAGAATTAAGAATATGATAGATTTAATTGGAGGATGGTTGTGTTACTCATGACCGAGACCTTCATTGTCGTCTTCTGGACGTTAAAACTTTTGTTCTACTCAAACACAGAAACCTAAAATATAGACTTTCAATCCATGTATATTTTGAGTAATTAAGTTTTTTTTTTAAAAAAAAAAAAGTTATAGAATTAGAATTTCTTACAAGTAACTTTATATTTGTTGACTCCCAATCTACCTAGAATTTAGAGTTGGAAGTCATTTTTTTACAAACTCATAGCCTCAGAGTGTTCATGTCTTTGAGATTATGGATGTTATCCACGTCAAGAGATTGGGTTCAAGCATGTCGGTATGGCTTTTCTTTGTCTTATTTGTTATGAGTTTTTTTTTCCCTTTTATTTTTTTGGACGAACATGCACATAGAACACACAAACAATTTACACAACAATGCTTTTTTTTTCCCTTTTATTGTTCATCTATTTTTTTGTTGAAAGATTTAACCATGCAACGTGCAACTTTCTCATCATGCTGGTATGATTTCTTTGTTCAATAGAACTAATCTTCAAGTTTCATTAACAAGGATCTGTTCTCTGCCCCTTATCTTTAACCCCTTTTGTAAGTTTTAGTTTGTCTCGTCTTTTTTCTTTAATTATTTCTTTTGTTTAATTTTTATTTTATTTTTGTCTTGTTTCTATTACGCATCATGAACTTTTAATTTTGTTTTCCGTCGGCTACCATTTTTAACTGGTTCTTTTCATGGCTATCATGCGTGACCCCATTTTTCTTTATTTTCTATTTTTTTGGACAATTGGTAAATTCCTCTTGTGACTTTGTTTTTTTTTTGCTTTGTGTTTGTGTTGTTTTTATTGGTTTGTATTTTTATTCTCATTGTGGGCAATTTTTTTACTTTTAACCCATGCAACCTCATAGGTATATTTCCTTTTATAAATGCAATTCTTAATTTTTTTTGTCTTATTTAGGCAACAAGTTTAGGTTTAGATGTGCATCATGCACACCACCAAATTACTTTCTTGTAGTAAGTGGACCTCGTGATATGGTGAATTGAAGAATCTATATACCTATCAATTTTTGATCCCATTATCAATTCGTGTGACAATTTAAAAGTGCCCTACAACACCAAATTTCTCATTCTTACATATCGTAGCCCTTGCGACGGAGTAAATTGAAGAAATGGAAGACCCAATTTTTTTTGAGCCTATGACCAATTCTTGTAGCAGTTTGAAAGTAACCTACACCACCGGATTCCTTTCTTGTAACAAGTGGGATATCTCCTCTTTGGTGAAGTGGATTGGAGAATTAAAGAAACGTTAGTTCTTTGAGCCCTGTGACTAGTCTTTCCATGAAAGAAGCCTGTAGCATTGCACTTCACCTTCGTGTAGCCTGTAACGCCCCAAAATACACCTTGGGTGGCATTACTAGTTAAAACTCTTCACCTCATGAGAGCAAAGAAATAAATCCATCAATAAAGAGAATTTCATTCATCATATTGAATATTTACAACATCATTCAAAATAATAGGTCAAACAATGACCTTTACATCCCAAAAGAATCTAACTTAATCATGCAGCGGAATAACAAAATACTAATATGAACATTATCTTCAAAATGTGTCTCCTACTCTAGAATCGAAAAGCACAGTCTAGACATCCCCCTCTAGATCTACCTGCTCATCCACTTGAGCTTCCCAAATTACTTGGTCATCTATTCCAAGCTCTTCCTCTAAACAAAAATCTGAAAGTAGACATTATTTGTAGGGGGTGAGCACTAAGCTCTGTAGGAAAATCCTCCCAAACTCAAACAAAGTTTTGAAAGCATATAAAACAAGTCGGTCTCATTTCACAAATAGCATATATAACATTTTGAAGTAAAATCACGACATTTTAATAGATCTCTAGTTTACGAACAACAATAAAGTCAAACTGAAAGGTGAAACCAATTACCAACAATGAGCCATACAATTTTCAAAAGTAAACCAATCCTCCACACATGATTTAATATTGTCCTCTTTTTCATGATCATCCTTACAAGGAACCTCTCACACTCAAGGTTTTGGTCTCTCAAGCATCCTTACAAGGAACCTCCCGATAAGACCACATATTGTCCTCTTTTGGCATGAGCATCCTTACAAGGAACTTCTCACCCTCAAGGTTTTGGTCTTTCAAGCATCCTTACAAGGAACCTCCCGATAGGATCACATATTGTCCTCTTTTGGCATGAGCATCCTTACAAGGAACCTCTCACCCTCAAGGACTTGTTTCTTTGGCATGATCATCCTTACAAGGAACCTCTCACCCTCAAAACTTATTTCTTTGACATGAGCATCCTTACAAGGAACCTCTTACCCTCAAGGTTTTATTTCTCAAGCATCCTTACAAAGAACCTCTCTCTCATTTTCATCCAAACAACCATGCCCTAAATGCAATACCAACAATTTTCTCAAATAACCAACCATTTCACAAATCCTCAATTTTTCACATGTATTATTTCCATAGAGCAATCGAAGAAAAATACAAGAGATCATCAACAATATCATTTCATTACTCAACATAAAGCACTAGAGTTTCGAAATCAAACACAAGGAAGAATCAAGAGGAAAATCCACTTATCTTAAAAACTAGAGTTTGAAAGTACGAAAAAGAGATTTAAGAGCTATTCTACCATAACTTTGTTTAAAATATGTTAATCTTTGTAAGAATACCAAAGAATGATAGTTTTATAGCACATATATTTGATCTAAAGTCAAAAAAATACATATAGACATAAGCCCTAGCCTCAACGTAAGATAAAGAGAAGAAACCCCTACCTTGATGTCTTGAAGGACTAGGACTTTGATCTTGTGTTTCTCTCTTCCTCTCTAAGGTTTTCTAGGGTTAGAAGTGGTGTAATGAAGGCTAAGGAGTCATCATTACGTATTTATAGTGGAAGGGGGACCGGCTGTTCGTGACTTAAAAATTTTAAATTTTTACAGCGACTGCCGATAGGTACTACCGGTAGTTCGGGTACGCTGAATAATCGACTACCTGTTGACTACCGGTAGTTCGAGTACACTGGATAATCGACTACATGTTGACTGCCGGTAGTTCGGGTACACTGAAAATCGACTACCTGTTGACTACCGGTAGTTCGGGTACATTAGACAATTTTTCTATCGGTAGTTACTGTCCAGATTTACCTACGTCACCCATTTGTTCATTTTCAATCCATTCCTAACCCTTCCAAAACCATCCCATACATGTTTAACAAGGTTTTTCACATAGATCTTGATACCTACAATTTCTATTGAAAATATTTTCAAATATTTACAAGTCAAAACTAAATTTTAGCTAAATATTTACTATTATCAATCTTAACACCTGCAAAATATTAAATCACATCAATGATTTGCCTCACTCGTATTTATTTCTACTTTTAAAATTTATAGGATTTATGCATACCTCATCACCTATACTATCATTTGAAACTTAATTAATAAACAATTATATAACTATATGAATATAAACATGTGGGGGTATACAATCCACCCCCTTAAAGAAAGTTTCGTCATCGAAACTTACCTCAAGTAGCAAACAAATATGGATACTTCTCCCGCATTTTCAGTTCGGGTTCCCAAGTAGATTTATCCACTCCATGATGTTGCCACAAGAATTTCACTATTCGGATGACTTTGTTGCGAAGTACCTTCTCATTGGTATCAAGATATATGGCTCCATCTTGAACTTCAATGTCCTCCAAATCTAATACATGCGTCGCATTCGATTGACACTTCCTCAACATCGAAACATGGAACACGTCGTGTACGCTTGATAATTTAGCTAGTAGCCGAAGTTAATACGCCATTTTGTCCACTGCTTTGATCACTTCGAATTGTCCGATATAACTTGGAGCTAATTTTTTCTTCTTGGCAAATCTAAATACTCCCTTCTTGGGTGACACTTTGAGAAACACATAGTCGCCCTCTTGAAATTCCAATGGCCTTTGTCTTCTATTCGCATAGCTTTTCTGTCTACTCTACTCCACGCGTAGTCTCTCCCGGATAAGTTGAATTTTCTCCGTAGTCTCCCGAACAATTTCTGGTCCAAACAAGCTATTCTCTCCCGCTTCTGGCCAACACGTTGGGGACCTACATGGTCTTCCATATAATGCTTCATATGGAGCCATTCCAATACTTGCTTGATAGTTGTTGTTGTATGCAAATTCAACCAATGGTAGATGATCACTCCAACCTCCCTTGAAATCCAACATGCAAGCCCGTAAAATATCTTCCAAAATTTGTATCACCCTCTCGGATTGGCCATCTGTTTGGGAATGAAAGGCGGTGTTGAAGTGAAACTCTGTCCCCATAGTTTTTTGAAGATTTTGCCAAAATTGCCCTACAAAATGAGAATCACGATCCGACACTATTGAGAGTTCTTGGCGGACTTGGTCAGTCTATCAACGATGACCCATACAACATTATGCCCTCGTGAAGTCTGTGAAAAGTCCGACATGAAATCCATGGTGATGTGATCCCATTTCCACCCTAGAATAGGCAAGGACTGTAATAATCCCTTGGATTTTTTATGCTCGATTTTTACTTGCTGACACACCACGCACTTTGAAATGTACTTAGGCACATCTCGCTTCATTCCTCTTCACCAATACTGGCGCTTCATATCCCTAGACATTTTGGTACTACCCAGATGTATGGAGAACTTTGAACGATGACACTCGTCCAACACTTCTTCCCTCACTTGATCGTTCTCGGGTACACATAGTCTTCCCCGAAATCGTACTTCATCATCGTGCATAGACCAGTTCTCAATAACCTTGTTTCTCTGCAACCTATCACGGATAGCTTCCAATTCTGTATCCAATCGTTGCAACTCCCCAATCCTTTGTCGAAGAATTGGTTGAGCTACAAGATTAAATAAACATGGTCGATCTCCTTGTTTATCCACCAATAGCTTGAATTCCTCCAAAACATCAATTATCTTTCACCTATCTATAGTAAGAGCATTGATTTCACCCCGAGACTTCCTGCTCAGTGCATCTGCTACCACATTCGCCTTCCCCGGATGGTAGTTGAGTGTGAAATCGTAATCCTCTAAATATTCAATCCACATTCATTGTCGAAGATTCAAGTCCTTCTGGGTAAATATGTATTTAAGGCTCTTATGATTAGAAAATATTTGAAATTTCTCTCCATATAGATAACACCTTCACAACTTAAGAGCAAAAACCACAGCGGCCAGCTCCAAGTCATGAGTCGAATAGTTATGTTCGTGAGTCTTTAATTGCCTCGAGCCATAAGTAACTACATTACCTCTTTGCATGAGCACACATCCCAAGCCTCATAACGAAGCATCGATATAGACATCGTATCCTTCCCCACTACTCGGAATGATGAGGACAGGAGCTGTTGTCAATCTCTCCTTCAAGGTGCGAAAAGCTAATTCACACACTTGAGTCTATAAGAATTTTTTTTCTTCTTCGTAAGGCACGTCATCGGCATTGCTAGCTTTGAGAACCCTTCAAAAAATCTCCGATAGTAACCTGCTAAGCCTAGAAAACTACGTACTTCGGTCACGTTCTTCGGTGGTTCCCACTTCATCACTGCCTCAATCTTTGTGGGGTCAACAACTACACCCTGTTCCGACACAACATGGCCAAGGAATTTCACCTCCCTCATCCAGAACTCACATTTTCTCATCTTAGCATATAACTTAAGCTCTCTCAATGTCTGAAGCACAATCGTGAGATGGCGTTCATGTTCCTCGTGGGTCTGTGAATAAATTAGTATGTTATCAATAAATACGATAACAAACTGATTTAGATATGGTCGAAATACCCTGTGCATTAAATCTATGAAGGCTGTTGGAGCATTAGTCAATCCAAACGGTATCATCGTATACTCGAAATGACCATACCGAGTACGGAAAGTAGTCTTAGGAATATCTTTCTCCTTGATTCGCAATTGATGATACCCTGTGCGAAGATCAATCTTGGAGTAATACTTAAAACCCCTCAACTAATAAAATAGTTCATCAATTCATGGCAAAGGGTATTCATTCTTCATTGTTACTCGATTCAGCCTTCTGTAATCTGTGCACAACCGAAGTATTTCATCATACTTTTTCACAAAGAGGACCGAGGCTCCCCAAGGAGAAGTGCTCAAACGGATAAACCTAATGGTCAAGAGGTGGTCCAACTGCTTCCTTAGCTCCTTTAACTCCAAAGGTGTCATCCGATAAGGAGCAATGGATATGGGTTCGGTTCCCAGATAAAGATTATTCCCGAATTCAATCTCTCTTTGTGGGGGTAACTCTGGTAATTCGTCAGGGAAGACATCCGAAAAATCTGATACTATCAACACCACATTCGTAGGAAATTTGTCCTGATCATCTCCCATCAAGCTAGTTAAAAAACTCAAATGACTCCCCGCCTTAGCTTTCAAGAATCTACTACCCGTAGTAGGAAATGGATGGGCAGAATTTAGATCGTTGACAAAGCTGAAAACTATCCCTCCCGGTTATTGAAATAAAATTCGTTTACGGAAACAATCGATTACCGCTCGAAAAGCGGACGACAAGTTCATTCCAAATATAACGTCATACCCCTTCATGTCTAATGCAACAAAATTTACAATTAATTCTTGCTCTCCAATTCGAAGCACGCAACCTCTACACACCCGGCTAGTATTCACCCGTTCTCCCGTAGGCATATCAATACACAAAGTATGTTCTAACTTCTCAAAATCTAGTCCCAAACTAAGAACATAGCTAGTACAAATGAATGAATGAGTTGCACCGGGATCAAATAATATTTGGGCCCAAGAATTATAAAGAAGAACGATACCCTCCACAACTATATTGGGGACATCTTCCTTTGGTTGGGTCAAAGCAAATACTCTCCCTGGAGTGGCACCGCCGGGGCTCGAGCTTCTAATGGTCTCTGCGGTTATAGTGGTCTCAGTGGTGGTGGGTTGTCTGCTTGTACCTGTCCTGCTGTCTGGACGGTCCTCTGAAGTGAAAAAATAGGACAATGCACCAGAATATGTCCCACACCTCCACATACAAAGCAAGATCGTGGGTTAGTGTCTACTTCCTCTGGTATACCTCCGGCCCCTCGACGAATCTAAGGTGTAGGTCCCACTACCTGGTCTGGGCGACGATAAGGTTCTGCTCTCTGAACTCCACTACTGCTAGCCCCAGTCTAGATTGGACCTCCCCTTGCAAAGCTCTGTCGTCGCTGGGTGTCCTCCATGTCCTTCTCCACTAGTGTAGCTCTGTCAACAAGATCTCCATACTCCCGGATCTTGAGAGCTACTAGCTTCTTCATGATCGTCAGCCTCAAGCTCTGCTCAAAGCGTTTGACTCTCTTGGCCTTGGTAGATATAAAACCGATGGCATATCTAGATAGTTCGTCAAATTTTCTCTCATACTCAATCACAGTCAAGCTACCCTGGCGAAGAGCTAGAAAATCGGCCCTCATCTTGTCCAGAACGGATTCTGAAAAGTACTTGTCTTGAAAGATTTTGTCAAACTCCTCCCAAGTGAGTGCATTTGTAGTTCTCCTTCTCTTCACTGATTCCCAACAGTGGTTTGTTTCCCCTTCTAGCAAATATGTAGCTAAGATGACCTGAAGATCCTCGGCTACTCCCATGCCGTCACATATCTTCTTCACCTGGCGGATCCATTTATCCGCATCCAAGGGGTTAGAGCTCCCTTGGAAGGTAGGTGGGTGTTGCCTCAAAAATTCTTGAAGAACTATCGTCCTTCGGGTGCCGTCCTCATTACCCGGCACTTGAGCTAGAGGGTTAGCTCCCCCGTTGTGGTTGTTCCCATTCTAGTGTTGTACCAGAGTGGTTAGCTCCCTCAAGCATTGATAGATGTCATTCATGACAACGGGAGGTGGTGGATTTGCTTGACCCCCATGACCATGCCCACGTCCACGTCCTCGTCCACCGTCTATCCTGTATATCAATTTATAATTTAGCTTCTTGATGTGCAATACATGGTTAGGATGTCTATATCTTAGCACAAGGCTTGTATAAAATTTAAATCAATAATTTCGTTCAACCTAATTCTACCTCTCTAGTGATGACACATAACCTATAGCTCCCATGTAAGACCTAAAGCCTAGGCTCTGATAGCAAAACCTGTAACGCCCCAAAATATACCTTGGGTGGCATTACTAGCTAAAACCCTTCACCTCATGAGAGCAATTAAATAAATCCATCAATAAAGAGAATTTTATTCATCATATTGAATATTTACAACATCATTCAAAAGAATAGGTCAAACAATGGCCGTTACATCCGAAAAGAATCTAACTTAATCATGCAGCGGAATAACAAAATACTAATATTAACATCATCTCTAAAAGGTGTCTCCTAGTCTAGAATCAAAAAGCATTGTCTAGATATCCCCCTCCGAATCTACCTGATCATCCACTTGAGCTTTCCAAGTTACTTGCTCATCTATTCCAGGCTCTTCTTCTAAACAGAAATCTGAAAGTAGACATTATTTGTAGGGGGGTGAGCACTAAGCTCTATAGGAAAATCCTCCCAAACTCGAACAAGGTTTTGAAAGCATATAAAACAAGTCAGTCTCATTTCACAAATAGCATATATAACCTTTTGAAGTAAAATCATGACATTTTAATAAATCTCTAGTTTACGACCAACAATAAAGCAAACTAAAAGGTGAAACCAATTACCAACAATGATCCATACAATTTTTAAAAGTAAACCAATACTCCACACATGATTTAATATTGTCCTATTTGGCATGAGAATCCTTACAAGGAACCTCTCACCCTCAAGGTTTTGGTCTCTCAAGCATCTTTGCAAGGAACCTCCCGATAAGACCACATATTGTCCTCTTTTGGCATGAGCATCCTTACAAGGAACTTCTCACCCCTAAGGTTTTGGTCTCTCAAGCATCCTTACAAAGAACCTCCCGATAGAACTGTAAAACTCGGGTAAATTTATTATTATTTTTTAAAAAATGTTTAAATGGTAATTTGCCACTATAATGCGTATTTAAAATATTCATGTTCTAGAGCTCGAATGACACAACGGACTTCTTCATTTGATTCGTATCACGAAATCTAGTCACCCTGTCGAATTTCGTCTAATTCTGAGATAGTCAATTTTTTACATTTTTCGAGTCGACAGGCGTCCGGTGACCACAAAAATGATTTTTTATTAAAATTTTGAGAGTTAAAAAATAATTTGAATAAAGTTCATATAAAAATATTTGAGCTTGAACCAGAGCGAAATTTAATCGTTTCGGGGCGAAAATATACTCGGAAATAGAGGCCGTGTGGCGCGTTGTGAGCCAAGAGTTTTGGACTATAAAAAGTGGTTAAAATCTGATTTTTCAGAAGGTTTTTCTGCTGGTCTGGACGTTGAAGCTGAATAGAGAGAAAAGAGAGAAAGACAAGGGTTCTTAACCTTTCTTCTTGCGATCTAGGGCGAAGCTTTGGTCGAATCAACTTGGGCCAAGAACAAAAAGTGTTCTCCTCGATGAAGGCTACAAGACCATACCAAAAATCGAAGATTTCACCAAAGATCCAAAGGGGAAATTTTGGAGAAATCAAAACTTTGGGCTTGAATCTTATTCTTGAAGTTTCCTACGGGTATTTTACGCATCAAGAGGTAGGATTTCTCCTACTTGGGTTGATTTCTAGCCTAGAATGCCTATGAGGAATGGTTGGGGGTATACACATATATATTCACCTATGTATATAGATATGGTTATGAAAATAAGGAAATGAGTCTAGAAAGGACTTAAACCAAATTCTATCTTGAATTTGATATGTGAAAGTTATTTAAGTAATTTGATACTTGATGTTATGTGGGCAAATTTGAGTGATAACATGATATGGTTGCCTTGAAGGTGTTTGATAAAATTCCTTGTATGGATTAAAGTTTTTATTTTGATGTAATTGAAATAACATGTTTGAGTTTATTGAGATATATGAACATATGCTTATTGATATATTGAGCATGATGATGATTTATGAAATTTATATACATATAATATAAATTTTCATTGAATATGAGGATAAGTGATTAATGTTATACATATGACATTCATTACATATGAGACATGACATGAATAGCAATGGTTCATTACATTGCATTTGCACGGAACATCTCATTACATGGGTGTGTGCATGATTATCGTCAATCCCTCACTTGGTGATTGACGGGTGGCTTGGAAAAAGTTAGGCCGAAGGCCTAGCAAAGTCGCATGGTTTTATGATAAATTGGGTTGGGGTTAGCAAGAAGGGGCTAGAAGATCCCTCGGATGATAGACCCGGTGATTGGATACGTATTTCATTGGTATAAGAGCCCATAAAGTGTGTCGGTGTACGCAAAACCGTTGGTGAAAGTCCATGAATTCCGTGTATGTTGGGTGCCTTTGGTGTAAGTCCATAAACATCCACCCCAAGAAAGACCCTAGATTCGTAAATGT
>CM042194.1:16663335-16708362 GCA_023539305.1 Ilex asprella | reverse complement strand
GTGTGTCGGTGTACGCAAAACCGTTGGTGAAAGTCCATGAATTCCGTGTATGTTGGGTGCCTTTGGTGTAAGTCCATAAACATCCACCCCAAGAAAGACCCTAGATTCGTAAATGTCATTGGTGTGTAACCTGAATGACGGATTCACACATTGACACATGTATGTGTGGGAGAGCCGGGAAGGGCTCGGGTTGATGTGCGTGAGTGAGTCTCATCTCATTTCATGGCATGACATGAAAGATTCTAATATTGAATGCATATTCTTGCTTGGAATGTGATGGATTGTTGAATGTTGCATGTGTGCATTCTATGTGCATCTCGGTGGGGAGTAGCCTCTGTAGGAATTATTCTATTGAGCGTGGCTCATCCTATACGGGAATACATTTCAGGTGCGATGTATGCGCCGGCGAATGGCTCACAATTGAGGCCCCACGAATGAAGAAAATTCGACTTGTGGTTTTTAATCTATTTCTTGTAAAACTAGACTTGTAGTTTAATTTTGGCATGTAATGTATGTAAATATTAGCCATGTTTAATGCATAGGTGTGATGTGTTGATAGGTCACAGTGGTGCATGACAGTGTTACACTTTTATACGTCATGTTACACTTTTACACGCCATGTTACACTTTTACACGCCAAGTTACACTTTTCTATGCCATGTTACACTTTTATACACCATGTTAGACTTTTACACGTCATGTTACACTTTTACACGTTATGTCACACTTAATACGTTGACATAGGAACCCCGATTTTGGGGGCGTCAAAAGTATGGATAAAATGAACCCGGTGTGGTCATTATTTTATGTCGGACCTCGGATGGGTCATATGAATGTATATTGCATAGGTTGTGTTTTGAGTATAGCTCCCCGTAGAAAAGAGACTCTGCCCAAATTTTTGTTAAACTAAGGACCCCGATAAATGGGGCATAACAGCGTGATATCGAGTTACTCGGTATCCACGGGTATTCCACAGGTTGATGGGTAATCAAGGGACCCCCAGATTTGGGAGTGTCACAAAGACCACATATTGTCCTCCTTTGGCATGAGCATCCTTACAAGGAACCTCTCACCCTCAAGGACTTGTTTCTTTGACATGAGCATCCTTGCAAGGAACCTCTCACCCTTAAAACTTGTTTCTTTGGCATGAGTATCCTTACAAGGTTTCTTTCACCCTCAAGGTTTTATTTCTCAAGCATCCTTACAGGGAACCTCCTGAGAAAGAATGAGCATCCTTACCGGTAGTTTGGGTACGCTGGATAATCGACTACCTGTTGACTCCTAGTAATTTGGGTACACTGGAAAATCGACTACCTGTTGACTATCGGTAGTTCGAGTACTTTAGACAGTTTTTCTACCGGTAGTCACTGCCTAGATTTACCCACTTCACCTGTTTTTTCATTTCCAACCCATTCCTAACCCTTCCAAAACCAACTCATACATGTTCAACAAGGTTTTCCACATAGATCTTGATACCTACAAGTTCTATTGAAAATATTTTCAAATATTTACAAGTCAAAACTAAATTTTAGCTAAATATTTACTATTATCAACCTTAACACCTGCAAAATATTCAATCACACCAACGATTTGCCTCACTCGTATTTATTTCTACTTTTCAAATCTATAGGATTTATGCATACCTCATCGCCTATACTATCATTTGAAAATTAATTAATAAATAATTATATCACTATATGAATGTAAACATGTGGGGGTTTACATAACCGGTGTAGGCGTATATCCCTTTTTGATGGGGTGGCCCGTGACCAGTCCCTACAACAACTCGAGAGTAGTTAGCGACAACAAATTTCATATTCTTGTAGCCAATTGAAATCCCCACTTTGAAGGGGTGGATTACAAAATCGATGAAATAACAATTCTTGAGCCCTTGATCAGTGCATGCAGTAGCTTAAAGCACTAGACTTCATATCCCTACAGTTAGTTGATATCCCCTCTTTGATGGTTCTTAGGTTAGTGACTAGTCCTTGCAACAAGTTGAAAACAATTTATAACATCTGACAGTAGTAGCCAACAGGACCAATAGTCCAACAGTCCAACAAACCACTTAGGTGAGTTAAGGTGAGGTTGAGGTGCTACTTTTGCATGAGTTTGTGACTTTTGTGCCAATTTTTTGTGACTTTTGTTCCAACTTTTGGTGACTTTTGTTCCAAAAGTTAGTGACTTTTATGCCAACTTTTGCTGACTTCGGTGTCAACTTTGAGTGACTTATGTGCTAAGAGTTGCTAACTTCTGTGTCAACTTTGAGTGACTTTGTATTAACTTTGAGTGGCTTTTGTGTCAACTTTTAGAGGCTTTTGTTTTCAAGAGTTTTTGACTTATGTGTTGACTTTGGGCCACTTTTGTGTCAACTTTAGGCGACTTATGTGTCAACTTTAAGTGACTTCTGTGCCAAGAATTGGTAACTTCTATGTTAACTTTGGATGACTTCTGTGTCAATGTTGGATTACTTTTGTGTCAACTTTAGGTGACTTATGTGTCAAGATTTGCTGTTTTCTGTGTCAACTTTGTGTGGCTTTTATGTCAACTTTTTGTGGCTTCTATTTCCAAGAGTTGCTGACTTTTGTGTCAACTTTAGGTGACTTCGGTGTCAACTTTAAATATTTTTGTGCCAAGATTTGGTGACTTCTGTGTCAACTTTAGATGACTTTAGTGTCAACTTTAAGTGATTTCTTGTAACGCCCCGATTTTTCTCTTCTTTTCGGAGACGTTAATTGATATAAAAACACCCAAATAAAAATAACAGAGCGCTAATTGTCCCAATAAAATTTAATTTATCAAAATCATCTTCCAATACAAATAATGCCGTTACCATAAATAAATCTCCCAATACGAATAAAACATCAATTACATCGATACCTTCTCATATTTAACACTCTGATCATCTCGTTTCGATCTCTTCTCTAAAATCAACATGAAAATATTAAATAAAGCGGGGAAGTATACAATATGACGAGGAAAAATATGTTCAAGGACATTGAATAATAAATAATCGAGTATCACAAAGTATCTCAATCAACATATACAAATATCAACCCGATCTCACGGGTCTCTTGGCTGGCGATGCATCAGCTATTGGTTGTCACGATTTCGTCTCAATTTCTACAGAAGACGATCAATGAGATCAAGAACACGATCAATGAGACCAAAATATTTAACGACATTCAATCAAAATTCTAAAATCACGATAGCACAAGTTAGAATACAAATCAGAGGATAATCAAAGAAATACTCTTTGCAAAGTGATTTAAGAAGAGCATATTGCATACCACCCTGTATCTCAAATGACTTTGATAACTTTGATTTTTGTTTCATTCTTCTTACTCTCGATTTGAACTAAATACACCTATCAAATTTTTTTCTCTCTCATTTGGTTTGGCATGGAGTCCCCAAGTTCTTCTTCCTTTCTTCTCTTTTTTCTTTCTTTCTCTCTTGCTCACCCTCACTCACGGTTTCTAATAGCCAGAACACAAACACACACACACACACACACTTGTTTGTCTTTTGAATACACTCACTTTACTACATATTAAAGTACACACACACATTTTACTACACCTTAAGACACACACACACATACACTTGGCACACCCACACCCACATAAAATAGCTCACCACCTTAGTCTTGACACTTGTATAAAGATATTTTATGCACTTTAATAATTCTATTTGCCTTCCCCAAATTCTTAAGTGATTTCAAAATCAACTCAATACTATTTCCGTACACCAAATTCCATCTAATAAATAATTTCACATAATTACAATTTGTTCCCATAATTATGCTTCAACTACTTCTAAAAATTTGGGATCTCACATTTCTATGCCAAGAGTTGATGACTTCTATATCAACTTTGAAGTGAAGCCTTAAGCGATTTCAGTGGCGGCAGCCTTATGTGACTTATGTGGTAGCCTTAAGCGACTTCTATGACAACCTTAGGTATTTTTGTGTCAGCCTTAAAGTGACTTATGTGGCAGCCTTATGTGACTTTTATGACAATCTTAAAGTGACTTATGTGTTAAAAATTTTATTTTGGGTGACTTTTGGTTCAAGAGTTTATTTTAGGGTGACTTCTGTGGTAGTCTTAGGTGACTTCTCCCAATAGGTGGATTGCATAATTGGATAAACAAAAGTTTTGAGCCCATAAACAGTCTCCTGAGATCAATCCGTACAGTACTTTGAGAGCATTTTACAACTTCCAAGACTCTAAAAATCAAAGAATCAATATAGTAATCTGTTGTTGCTCCATTGATAGAGTGATGTGCTCTTTCAGCTAGTTGTCATCAAATGCAAGACCTTTGCCAACTAGGAAGTCGGGAAATTTGATGTTTGGTAAAACTCCACCGATAACTCGAAGTTCTTCTTTTTTTTTCCTTTTTGGTTGAACCCATCATAGTTTTGGTTCACAAGACCAAAGAGCAAAAATAGATTTTGTTTTTTGGTTATGCCGCATAGTTTCAACTCATGTGGGCTAGAACCAAAAAATAGTTTTTTTTTTTTGGTTTATGTTGTACACAATTTTAACTCATAAGGGACAGGAGTAAAAAATAATTTTTTATTTGGATTTATGGTGTACACAGTTTTAACTCACGTAGGCTAGGAGTAAAAAATAATTTTTTTTGGTTTATGTCGTACAAAGTTTTAGCTAATACGGGCCAGAAGCAACACGCAATTTAGACTTGTGCCAAAAGGAGCATGCTTGCTTTTAGACGTAGAAGAGTTTCAGAAAATTTCCATTGATCAGACTGATCCTCAAGCTATCTTTGTAAACTATCTTGTATGTGAAAGTTTGCCCCCTTTCTTGAGGTATAGATGGAGCTAGTTTGAATTCATCTACTGAAGATGATTCTTGTGATTACCTTCTTCTCTGATGTCTGCATTATGCACATTTTTCTACTTTTTGTTATTTTTTTAGGGTTGTTGCAGATTGGCAAGGAAAAATTTGGATATTATCATCAACATCCTCAATTGTTTTTGCAAACTTGGAAGCATGATGTCTGCACCGCCTCCTTTATTTCTTAACTTTCTCGAGAGAACTTGGTTCACTTTGGTAAACTAGTTCTCTGAGCCATGTAAATACAAAAGCCTTTTGTAGAGCATCTTAAGAAGGAGCTTTCATATTCAATCAATCAAACATCGTTCCTTGACCATCTTGTTTACCAAGTCAATAAAAAATGGAAGCACGAGGTTGTGTGACCTCTTCATCTTTACCCTCACAGACTTAAATCATGGTGGGGCTTGATGAGGCCTTCCTTAGCTTGATTGGAATTGGTGAAGAAGAATATCTTAAACCAAATTTGTGTTGTATAAAAGACTCTCCCTTTGTCATTCCTTGCATTACTGTCAACTCATGAACATTTTTAGTTGGTAGAAATAAATCAAGTTTTCCAAGTTGGTGTGGTTCACCTTTGCCATATCCTACATTTTTAAAGAGTTTTTTAATGCAAGGATCAAAACAACCATCTTTATGATCTCTTGCTTCCTCCACTACTGAAGCTTTTACAAAGCTCCTTAGAGGTAAGTCAAAGATTTTTCAGTGTTTATAACTGAGTTACGGGCAATGATAGATCTTCCGTCAAAACTTGGACGTTATTATTCGAGAGCTGTTATTGTCTTTCTCTTGACAGTCTAGCCTTTGGCATGATGAAAGGAAGGGCCTCTGAGACGATTTCTGTCTCAGAGTAGAGTTTGACATCTGCAAAGTGAGATTCTTTCATTGAGAAAGGTTTTATCTCAGCAATGACTCGCCTCTCTTCTCCATCATGGCAATATTTGAAGCATTGGTGCAATGTTGATGAAACAACTCCTGTCTCATAGATCCAAGGTCGTCCCAACAACAGCTTGTAATATGTTTTGAGTCGATGACATGGAAGCAGGCAAAAGACACAAATTCTCTGGTTTTTCTGGGCTTGGGGTAACAGACTATTCACAGTTATCAAGTTCAATATTCAGTATTTGTTGGTTAAATCCCCTTGTTTGATGTATTTATTCGGCCTCCCCAATACATACTCTAGATTTTTTGTCAATTCAATCCCTATATCAATCATATTTGGCAATTGAGTGTAAGGGTATTGCGGGCTTGGATGTCTCGGGAGGGAATGGAAAAAATTCACAATAGTGGCTAATGTAACTTGGAAGGCCACTCCCCTAATAGAAACATGGAATTCCATATGCCTAGTTTCTTACATATTACTATAAAACTCACGGACTAGACATTCATAAGCTGGAGCAATAAACTTGACATAATTTAACCAATCATGCACAATGATTTTGTCTAATACCAATATGCTCAAAATCCTTGAAACTTCTAACAAATTTTGATCGATAAGAACATAGAAAATATTATGTGTAAGTGTTTAATCGAAAAAAAATTGAAAGAAAATTGATGGGTGTAGTGGATTTGAGGAGAGAAGGCAGAGATGCCCGCTGTTTTTCGTATTCTGGCATCGAGGGAACTCTAAAAATTGTTGAACTTCACGCTTCTGGGTATTTAAATAGGTAGTACCATTTGGATGCCACCACCATCGTCCGAATGGTGAGGATCCATTGGTTTTGCTTTTGTACTACATGCTACAAACTATTGGACTTCCTTCTATTTTCTGCTTCAATTTATTTTCATGTTGTTTCAAATGTGAGTTTAATTCCACAATTACACTACTAATCCACTAAAATTCCTCATTAACTACTAACATAACACAATTAACCACTGACATATTAATCTACTATCATAACACAATTAAACTACTCGCATAACATTTATTCTTAAAATCATATTTACATTTATACAAATCAAAATTTATTCATCCCTTGATCAATTTAATCTGAATCTTCTAAATCAACACTATCAGTGAACCGATTAATCTCACATCTCACGTATCTTGAAAGCATGGGACTGGAATAAGATGGTATCTTAGGGTATTCCTTACTCTGCCCATACGTAATCCAGTCAAGACGATCTAACGCTCGACGTAAAACTGGTTCTGCACAGTAATTGTATTCTCTCAAATGCATTAAACGAACGCACTTCACAGAACCACTGAAACAATTCGCTTGCTGGCGTTTGGCAAGGGAACTTTTTCAGCACAAGGGTTTTGCTTAATGGTCGACAATTTCTAATGACCCTTCCTTGTGCTATGATCAAACAATGTATATCTTTTGAAAAAATGCGCAGCATGCTCATACTAAATCAAAACAATTGTGCATCCATTTTTTTTGAATTTTTTTTGAAATTTTTGAAAATTGACTCGCTATCCAGTTCTTTAAAGTTTGTCAGTCACAAAGACAAATATGAATTTTTTCCTCCCCCAACCTAAATTAAACATTGTTCTCAATGTATAGCATAATGAAATAAATATTAGACAATTGCAAATAAGATCTGGAGGTGAGACAAATCCGTAGTGCAAAACCTAATATGTAAGACAAACAATTAGTACTACTATTTACAATCAAACACTTATAAAAACTTCTCAAAACACATACACTGGTTCCATTAGCTAAATGGAACTCACATCTTGAACAAAATTATCATGATACAACTTAAGCCTTTAACCATTTACTTTGAAGATATTTCTAGACAATGGGTTCTCAACTTCAATTGCCCCATGTTCGAAAACTTGCTTGACAATGTAGGGGTCTGTCCATCTTGACCTTAACTTACCAGGAAATAGATGAAGTCTTGAACTGTATAACAGGACTTTCTGAAAAGGCTCAAAAGACTTTTGCCTATATTATTATCATGAAAATTTTTAATTATGGACTTAGCATTTTCATATCCTTCATTTCTCAACTCTTCTAATTCATTAATATGAAGTTTGCGAGATGCACTTGCTTTATCAATCTCAAAATTCATCATTTTGATTGTTCAGTATGCTCGATGTTCCAATTCCATAGGCAAGTGACACGATTTACTATAAACTTATCGATAAGGAGATATCCCTAAAATAGTTTTGTATGCAATACGGTAAACCCAAAGCGTATTAGTTAGTTTCAAAAACCAATCTTTGCAGTCCAGATTTACTATTTTTTCTAAAATGTATTTTATCTCCCTATTGGTCAATTCAGTTTTTCCACTTGTTTGGGGATGATATGGGCGGATATTTTGTGAGAAATTAAATATTTTTTCATCAAGTTTTTAAAAATTTTATTACAAAAATTTGCCCCCCCATCACTGATAATAGCTCTAGGAATCTCAAATCTTGATAAAATATTTTATTTTAAAAACTTGACCATTGTGCAGTGATCATTATTTCGACAAAGAATTGCCCCTACCTTTTGGAAACAAAATCAATGGCAACTAAAATGTACAGATAACCAGAGGATGGGGAAATGGTTCCATAAAATTGATGCCCCAACAATCGAAAATTTCAATGATCAAAATAGGGTTTAAAGACATCATGTTTCTTTTTGAAATATTCTCTATTCTTTGACATCTTTCACAATTTAGACAAAAGACATGTACATCTTTAAAAAAAGTGGGCCAATAAAATCCACATTACAGAATTTTAGCAGCGGTTTTCTTTGAAGAAAAATGCCCTCTACATGCTTTAGAATAAAAAAATGAGATGACCTGACCAATTTTATGATTGGGTACACAATGCCTTATTATTTGATCTTTACAATACTTAAACACATAGGGATCTTCCCAAAAGAAATTGGGTATCCCTCTCAACAATTTATTTTTGTAGCTCTAGGTATAATGAAAAGGAATAGTACATGTATTCGCATACCAGGGTACTTTTGTAACGGGAAACAGTTGTTTATCTAGAAAAGTTTCTCTGGTTGGAATGGATTCCTCCTTTGTATCATAAGTTAGCCTCGACGAGTGATTAGCTATCACATTTTTAACTTCCTTCTTGTCTTTGATGATCAGATTAAATTCTTGAACCAACAGTATCCAACGTAGGAGACGTGGTTTAGCATCCTTCTTTGTGAGAAAATATTTCAAGGTTGCATGGTAAGTATAAACAACAATTGAGGATCCAACTAAATGCGAACGAAATTTATCTAATGCAAACACAACACAAAAAATTCTTTCTCTATGGTAGAATAATTCATTTGTGCATCATTCAAAGTCTTGCTTTCATAATAAATTACATATGGTTTCTTCTTTTGTCTCTGGTCTAACACAACTCCTACTGCATAATCACTGACATCACATATTAGTTCGAAAGGTAAGGACTAGTCAGGAGGTTGCATAATTGGTTCAGAAATAAGCATGTTTTTCAGTTTAGCAAAGTTTAATTAACATGCATCATTCCAATCAAATGGTTCATCCTGACAAAAGAGATTACACATGGGCTGAGATATTGAACTAATTTTTTTAATGAAACTTATGTAGAATCCTGTATGACCTAGAAATGATGAGGCATCTTTTACAGTATTAGGTGGAGGGAGATTGGAAATCAAACCAATTTTAGAATTATCTACTTTAATTCTCTTTGCAGAAACTACATGACCTAAAACAACACTATGTGTGACCACGAAATGACATTTTTTCCAATTCAACACAAGATTTATTTCTTCACATCGAGTAAGAACTTTTTCAAGATTTTTCAAACATAGATCACACGAATTACCATACACAGAAAAATCATCCATAAAAACTTCTAAAAATCGCTCCACCATATCACTGAAAATGCTTAACATCCAACGCTGAAAAGTAGCTGGAACGTTACACAATTCAAAAGGCATTCTTTCAAAGGAAAAAGTGCCAAAAGGACATGTAAAAATGGTTTTCTCTTGATCATCAATTACAATTTCAACCTGGTTATAGCCGGAATATCCATCTAAGAAACAATAGTATGAATTACCGGTTATTCTCTCTAAGACTTGATCTAAGAATGGTAAAGGAAAATAATCTTTTCTGGTGAGTGAACTTTTGATAGTCAATACACATACACCAACCAATGACTATACGCATAGGGACTAATTCATTTTCTTGATTATGTATAACAGTAACACCAGATTTCTTTGGCACTACATGTGTGGGGTTGATCCATTTACTATATCATATATAGGATAGATAATGTCAGCATCTAACAGTTTAAGAACTTTAACCCTAACTATTTCTTTCAAATGCGGGCTCAATCTTCTTTGTGGTTGTCGGGATGATTTAGAATCTTCTTCTAAGTATATGCAAAAAGTACATAATATCCTTTATATCTGCTATTGACCAACCGATAGCACTTTTATGATTCTTTATGACCTCTATCAAATTCTTTTCCTAGATTTCTAACAACTTTGAAGATATTATCGCTGGATGAGTTCCATCCTCCCCCAAGAAGACATATTTCAAGTAAGTCGGGAGTGGTTTCAATTCTGGCTTAATAACTTCAACACTAGGCTTTATAGACTTGAGTTCTGCAAGCAGTAATTTTTCAAATTTTGGACTCCATGTTTCAATGATTTACACATCTACAGACTTATCATTATGTATAGATTCTAATAAATGTGACTTCTTATTTATACACTCCTTTTTCAAAAAGACTTTCAGTTAGCAACTCAATGCAATTCACCTCACTCATCACCCCCTCTTCTTAGGGCTATTTTTCCATGTTAAACACATTTAATTCCACGATCATATTTTCAAATGAAGGTTTCATGATTCCACTCCTACAATTAATCAATGCATTTGATGTAGCAAAGAATGGTCGACCTAGAATGACAGGAATGCATGTAGAAACATTCAGAACTGACTGAGTATCTAAGACAATGAAATCAACTAAGAAATAGAATTTATCAACTTAAACTAACACATCTTCCATAACTCCTTCTGGGGTTTTTGCAGATCAGTCTATCAATTACAATGTGACATTGGTGGGTTTTAACTCACATAATTCCAACTTTTTATAGACCGAGTATGGAGGCAAATTAACACTGGCTCCCAGATTCAGCATGGCTTGCTCAATCCAAAAATTTTCGATTATGCATGACACTGAAGGAATTTCAGGATCTTTGTACTTACGAGGGGCCTTGTGCTGGATGATATCACTAAACTTCTCGGTTAAAAATGCTCTTTTTTGTACATTGATCTTTCTTTTGACTGTGCAAAGATCCTTCAAAAACTTGGTATAGGATGGGACTTGTTTGATTGCATCCAACAGGGGGATGTTAATCTTTACTTGCTTGAACAATTCAAAATTTTTAGAATGATTGGTTAGAGTTTTAAGTTTCATGACTACTTGAGGAAAAGGTGACGGAATAGGACAAGAATGTTCTTTTTCCTTTGGCGGTTCTCGTTCCTTTTCGGTTATAGGTTTAGGCTAAACTTGACTCAGGTTTTGGCTTAGGGATTAACATGTCTCTAATGATTTTTTCTATCACCTTACCACTTCTTAGTGTGAAAATTGCTTAGACCTGACTTGGAGATGGTTCAGAAGACACAACATTGGCCTGGTTATGACTTTATGGGGGTTTGGGTTGAGATAGAAATTTTTCCATCTCTAATGTGCTCAAGAACTGGGTCAATTTGGCTAGATGACTCTTAATGTCTTCAATACTTTGTGAGGTTTGTGCTTTAAAATCATTAAATGCATTGGTATTCAGAGTATTGAAATTCATTTGGCTTTGGATAAACTGGTTCATGGTGTCCTCTAGACTCCTTTTGTGTGGGGGTTGATATGGCTAATATGACTATTGAGTTTGGAGCTGATATGTCTGATGAGTTTGGGGCTGACCTGAAGGTGGACCTTGTGGTTGACTCACAAGCTGTGTATTTTTTCAACTGAAATTTGGGTGATTCTGCCACCTTGGGTTATAGGTTTCGTAATAAGGATTGGAATAGGGTTTGTTAAATTTAGAAAATGACATTAGACTGTTCCATCAAGACCTTTTTGAATGCAGGAATGATTGGACAGTCTCCCGTAAGATGTCCTGACACTGCACAAATTTTACATGACTGCTCAATGGTAGACACTACAAACACTTTCTTCATTTTTTTTCATTTCTAAAACTTCTAGCTTTCGGGATAAGGTAGCCATTCTGGCCCTTAGGTCATCATTTTCTTTTAACAGATACTTCCCTCCTTGGGATGTAGATGACTTGGTTTCAACAATGTTTTTAGAGGCTGAGTCCCACATTTGGAAACTCTTATCAATGGTATCAAAAAACTTGAATGTCTCCTCGGGACTCTTATGAACTCTCCCTGAGCTATCATTTCAACAAACTGACGCAATGCAGACAAGAGAACATCATAGAAAAAATCTATGAGAGTCCAACTCTCAAATGCATGATGTGGAAAAGCTTGAAGAAGATCCTTAAATCTCACCCAACATTGATAAAAAAAATTCCCTTCTGTTATCAAAAAATTCATGATTTGACGTCTCAATGCATTAGTGCGATGCACAAGACTTTTTTTTTTTTGCAAAACTCAGTTTGTAACACTTGCCAACTTGAAATAGACTGCTAGGCTGTCAAATAATTTAGCCACTACTTGACTTTATCCTTCAAAGAGAAAGGAAAATTTTTCAATCAGGCCATTTCAAAATTATCTTGCAAGGCTCCACAGACTTCTTCAAATTATTTAACATGCAAGTATGAGTTTCCACACTCCACACCATGAAACTATGGTAACAATTGTATTGTCCCCGCCTTGATGTTGAAATTTGGAGAATTTGTAGGAAAAGCAAAACATGATGGGACACTAGTGCGTGCAGGATGCAGATATTCTCTTAATTGTCAGACATTCTGAACTACCTCCTGTTTTTGTTGATTATTATGTGTCATGCTTAATTTAAATGATACTTTTGACGAAGATGAAGATGACAGATATGAAGGACTAAACTGATTTACAGACCCTACTAATAACTTAACATACATAAACTATGAAAATGTAAACTATGAAAATGCAACAAAGAGTAAATATACATATAAAAACAAACTAAACTTTCCTGTTTGATTTCAAATCAACGTAACTCCCTGGCAACGGCGCTAGAAATCTTGACTCACATTTGGCCTGAAATAGTGGTATACACCCAAGCATAAGTTGTTAGATTACAATATAATACTCGGTTTAAGTCCGAGGGCGAACTCACAAGGAGCTAATAATGGAAATAAAAAACAGAACGGTGAAGTTGTTACAGACAGAATGTAAGGAAATAGCTTGTAGTGCGAGCTTAGAACAATTAAAACAAACTTAATTAAAACTGTGAAAATGCGATAATTAAAAAGATATCCTTCAGTTCGAGGATTCCACATGCTTTATACTGGCTAAGTTATGGAAATGTCACCTAGCAACAATTAACCTCCATTTTACTGGAAAGTCAACCGGTAAGTATGATGCGTATTAAACCATATCCAGCAACTGATTAGGTTAGCCGATAGGTATATTTCTATGCAACAATCAAATAACCCAAGTAAATCAGAAGGCAAGCCATTCAGGAAGAATACTTGAATTACTCAGTTGGCATCTCTGTACCATGCAATAGTTAAACAACTATAGTGAACCAGAAGGCAAGTAATTCAGAAGGAATACTACAGTTATTCAACTGGCAGGTTGATGATTCACTTATGACGAGATTCCGATTTATGCATTGAATCAAAAGCATTACCTATGTCGAGAGTTAACTCGTCTATGACCAATTAATCAACTATTACATAAAGTTCAATCATGTACATCACTGTATCATCCATGAAGTACGTAATTAGTAGATAATATGGTATATAGCATTAGGTACTACTCAATGTTCATATCCATGAGCATATTATAAATGTAACTATCTATATAATAAAACAGGAGTGTGTTTGAATTTTATCTCAGTCAAATTTTCTCCCTCAAAACTATCATCAATCACTTACCTCACTTATCATTCTTTTGTCAGACTTAAACGTTAAATCGCATCACTCATTTCTATCACATGTTTAATCATTTATATATTTTTTCTTTAAAAATATCACATCACTCATTTCTATCATATATTTAATTATTTAATATTTAATTAATTTGAAGTCAATATATTTTAAAAAAATTTAATATAGTAGGATCAATTTTTTGGACGTTCGAATTTTATATTTTATCGTGTCTTCAGGCACGGAGAATAACTAGTCCATCAATATGAGAGAGATATATAACATTAAAGCATAGTTAAGACATCAACATTTTCATAACTCAAACAATATCATACATATGTTCACTCTTCACCGAAGGGTATAAGTGGACTACTCATGCCCCATTCCTATAGATGAGCAAGAGGTGCGAAATAGTTCCATTATAATACAAAATAAAATACAAACAATCATTCCCCGATGAAGAGTTGAAACATGACCACTCTTAATACCGGTTATGGCACAAAAGTGGGAGAAGTTCAACCCACTAAGTAGAAAGGAATAACATAAATATAGAACAAAGAAAAGCTGGAAAGCTAGCTGGAAGTAGATCGGTAGGGTTTCGCTATACTTATCTCTTTCTCTCTCATTCTCACTCTCTGGCTGTTTCTAACTCTCTGAACTGACTAGCGAACCCTCCTGACTTCCCTCCACTCTCTCTGACTGAACTTCCCAGAATGATGAAAATGAAAGTTGTTGAGGTTATTTACAGAGGCTCAGGGGAGGTGCTCGAGGCGGCAGAAACATGGAGGGCCAATCAAGAGAAGCTGTTGCATAAACTGGCCAATGGGAGAAAAGGTGGACTCGTTTAACTCATTTCATTAACAAAATTAACCTAATAACCTAACTCATTAACGCACTAATTAGGGTTAATCATTCACTACCTCCAAGATGCTTATAACGAGTTATATTAGGATTGTCTAAAATAAGGAGAGAAGTTTCTTTCATTGAGCTCACGACTTAAATGAGTGAAGACGAAAAGAAAACATTTCATGTGGACTTAGTTAAGTCTAAGGCTCATATTTTTGGGCTTGAGGAGGAGAAGAAGTCCCTTCATGAAAAGGTGAGCTTCCTTAAGAGAGAGCACAATGGGATTTTAGAATGTAAGAAAGGTCTTGAATTTAAACTTATCAAACTTGATAGAGACGTATATGAATCACAAGAGCTCTCAAAAGACTTTCCCTAATCTTGACAAAATGTTGGCTTTAGGGAAAAGTGTTGATGAAAAGAGAGGATTACAATTCATTAATTAACCGTTGACAACCCGTCAACCCGCAAAAATACCGTGGATGTCGCATAACCCGACACCACGTTAAAAGTATCCCTTAATTGAGATTATAACCTATAATGTAACTCGGGTTCTAACATTCATTTAATCCAATCCAAGTCCAAAAAATCATGATTCATACCCCATTAGGGTCCCATTTAGTCATTAAAAGGAAGAAAATTCAAAGCCCAAAGTTTGGCAAAACAATTATAAAATTTCAGATTGTTGGAAGAGCTACCGGTAGGTGTTTATTTATCGGCTACCGGTAGTTCGGGTCCACTGGAAAAATACTACTTGTTGACTACCGGTAGCTATTGCCTTTTGGACCACAAATACCTGTTGACTACCGGTAGCTGTTACCTTCTGGGCTACGATTACCTGTTGACTACTGGTAGTTAAGCCCAGATTTTGCTCATTTCAATAGTTTTTCCTTTCCAATTCATTTCAAAACTTCTCAAAACTAACTAATGCATGTACAACTCGACATGACCTCATAAAACGTGATATTTACATTCCAAATATAGTTCATATGAGTTCCATTACAATCCATACCAAGTTTTACATACCTAATTCACAAAACACAAAACAAGGCCACATGCCGGCCCTCTTCACCCTTGGTGACCCAAATGTGCTCCGTCTACTGGAGTATACTCCGCACCTGAAATGTGTTCTCGTATAGGGTCAGCCAACGCCAAGTAGAGTAGATCCTATAGAGGCTACTCCCCCCCCTAGATGCTCATGCTCATGCAATATTCACACACAACATATAACCCATCATTCCATACAAGAATATGCATTCAATGTTGGAATACAACCATGTCATGCCATGAAATGAGATGATACTCACTCATGCACTTCAATCCTAGTCCTCACCGACTCTCACAACATATGCAATGCACTTGTGAAATGAATCGTCACTTGACGAAAAATTCATCCAATGATTGTTTGAAAATAAAAGTTGTTTCATTTTAAAATGAAATCATTGATGGTTGTTACTCATTGAATGAGTACTTTATGAATCAAAATCTTGTGTCTTTGTTGGGCAACGAATTTTGGCATCCCAACCTCCGGTACCGTACACCATGACACTTTTCTGGAATTTCACCACTGGAAAGTACCTAAACCATGTGACCAGGTCTTACACCCGAGGGAGTGTCTAGCCCTACTTGCTATACCCGACACAAGTTTTCATGCATGCAACCGTGCGACTCAATTGAATCTTCAATCCAATTTTTTTCGAGCCCACCCATCAAGAACCAAGTTTGGTGTTGATCACCATGCACTCTCACAGCCACACTCATGCATATAGCCCATGAATGTGATGCCATGATCATGTCCAACATGTAATGAATACCACATGAGCAATATTTTCCACACATCATCATAGTCCATGGAAAAAAATTATATCTTATGCATATAAATTCCATACTCCATCATGCTCAATATATCAACAAGCATAAGTGCACATAACACAACATAATTAGCTATGTTATTTCATCAAACAACAACGTTTAAACATCCAAGGCATTTAATCAAACATCTTAAAGGCACAATTTATAAAACACCTAGCATGCCTCAAGATTTCCTAAGTTACAAGAACAATCATGTGTAACTTTCATATATCAAAATTAAGCTAGAAACTAGCCTAAATCATTTCCATGCTCACTTTTTCACTTCAATAACCATATACATATATACAAATCAATACATAGGTATATATAAATTTAACCCTTAGTCTACCAACATCTAAGAAAAAAATAATCCAAGGTAGGAAGAACCCTACCTCAATAGAAGTGTGAAAGACTTCTATAACTCCAAAACCACTTCAAAAACCTTGATTTCCCAATTCTTTCCTTTTGGATCTTCGGTGAAATCTCTTATTTTTGGTACGTAGACATAGCCCTCGTGACGGTGATCGATTTTTCCTCTTGGCTCGACGGAATCCGAGCGACGGAACTTCGAGAAAATCGAAGGAGAACTTGAAGAACTTGTGTTTTTCCTCTTTTCTCTCTTCTCTCTCTATGGGCGGCTGAACAAGGCTGAAGAATAGGATATTTCTGCAAAAATATCCCATTTAAGGCCCTATTTATATTTTTCGAGACTTGGCCCAGATCATGCCAAGTGTCCCCTACTTATTCGGGTCTGTTTTCGCCCCGAAATAATTTATTGCATTCCATGTTTAGCCCAAATTTATGTTATTGATATTTTAATTCAATTATACTTAAATTTTAATATAATTATATTTGAAGACCTTTGTGGGGTCATCCGCCACCTAGTTGCCTCGAACGACGTGCACAAACATCCGACTATCTCAAAATTCGATGAAATTCGACAAGTTGACTAGATTTTGCGAAACGAATTCAACGGTGAAGTCCGTTGTGTCATATAAGTTCTATAGAACATGTATTTTAATTTTTCATTATAATGGAAAAATAACCAGTGTGCCCTTTCTAGAAAAATTTAAAATTTTTCGGATTTTACAAAGGGTAAGCATGAAAAGGAACTGGTTAAAAAGAATGCCCAAACCAAATCATTTGTGTGTTTACTTGTTGAAAGCATGATCACTATAGTCCACATTGCATTCAAAATATGGAAGTCTTAGAAAGAAAAAAAAGCTAATGTATCTAACCAGCCAATCTAAAGCATTGAACAATCAAGTTGTCAATCTTTCCAAGCTTTTAGAAAGGTCAAGTGTGTCCAAGCATGTTCATGCATCATCTTCACATGGACCACATGCTAGAGTGCCCAAGACTTCTACTACCCTCAAGGTCAAGATTGATCTACATATTTTCAGGGAGAAGAGAGCTAGTCCTCCACCAATTCGCCGACCTAACTCGAGCTTTCGGAAGGGAAAACAAGTTTGGGTGTCTAGTGTGGACCTTGAGAAACTCACCATCACAATCTAGTTAGAGGGTCATGGCTCCTAAGAAGTAGGAGATGTGAGAGTATGGACCTAGGTGATCTTTAAAGCATTTCATCGAACACCTGGGGTCATACATTTTGTACACATTGTTTTGTTTTATTTTGTAAGTTTTTTTAATATAAAAATCTAAAAAGACTTTGGATGTGTTGTTAGGATTTATGATAAATGTTTTATGTGTTTTTCCTTTGCTTTAATTACATTTTTATGCATTTTTTCTTGTACATGTTGTGTCAATTGAAATTTTCAAAAACATTACAAAAAAAAATCAAAAAGATTTTTTTTCTTTGTTTTGTGTCATGGTAATTCACACTTTGATTCGCATTGAAATTATTCCATTGTAAAATTAAAGTTGAAATGGGCATTGCCATGAGTCATATTATGGGGATAGAAAACTTAGTGATGTAAGTCCGATTGAATGATTCATTAGCCAACGTCTCTTTCATCCTAGTGTACTTGGATAGTGTTTAACTTTGAAAGATTCAAATTCAAGTACACGCGTGTCATTCACCTTCATACTTAGGAGTTTGATTAATTTGAATATTAATGATCTTAAAGGACCCTAAGTGTTGATGATAGGTGAACACATCGCTAAAATTTATTTAAGTCCTAATCCCTTAAAAGATGCCGAAGGCCAATTGTGAGAAAAGAGCCCAATGTGGCCAAATCTAAAAAATGTGAGGCATAAATAAATGGCTAAAAATAATTGCACTAGAATTGTGAGAGAAATTATACTTCATTATAAATTTCTTATTTCTAAAGCTCATAGAGCTCATGTTAATCATCTTTAGAAACATACATTCAAAGTACATAATTCATAGTCATGTTGATTGAAGCTATAGAGAAGAAGGGATAAAAGAAAGGGGGAGTTGTCAAAAAGAGAATATTTAGGACACTTACTAATCGGTCACGTTTTCACTTAAACAATGCATTAGGATTTCATGATTAGCTTATTAATGATATAAATCTAATCAGAATCTTTTTTGTGTTAGAGGTTGGTTTCATACACTATGCACTTGAATTTATCAAAGTTGAATAAAATTTAATTACGTGTGTGTGAAATTGAACAAAGTGAGGAAACATTGCTCTAGGGTGCATGAAATTGAGTTTTAAATATTTAAATATGTCTTAGAGTAATGTGTGGAGATGATGAATTTTGAATGGAGCTATTAAAATGTGAATTTGTGTAATTTTTATGATTATGTTAAATTGAGCATTTAATGATTAAATTTGAAATTTGTATTTATCTTTGATCCAAATTCATCCATACATTGCATTGAAATGCATTTAGGGTTTATTTATATCATGCATACATGTTGAGATTGTTTGGAGGAGGGTTGAAGTGGACTGGATTGCAAAAAGTAAAAGTGCTCTGGGTCAGACCTCGCTCGAGCGGCCAAAGACCTCACTCGAGCGGTCTGCATCGGGATTTGGCACTGCTTGTTTAAATGACTGGATTTTGACAGGAGTAACCCATTTTCAAGTGATTTAACTTCCTATAGAGTGAGATTTAGTGTTGTTTGAGTTTAGATATGAGTTCATCATACACATCTACACTATTTCATCGATTCATTTGGGAAGAATGCCACCACATGCTGAGAAAAGGGCAAGGATAAAAGTTTGGAGTAGTAGAGCTCGCTTTCAGACACCACAGTACCTAGAGTTCTATAGGAGACAATTTTCTTTACAGACTGTGCTTATGGAGCGAGCGTTAGTCATATTGGGGCAAGTACGCTTTTGTCCTTTCGTTGTTTGACTCAAGAGGGTGGACTGAGCTATTTACAGTCCCAGTACCTGTAAATGTGAACATGATTAGAGAGTTTTACACCCACATTCATGACATTACAGAGGATAGTGAGCACTTCATGACATACGTCCAAGATACGTAATTCAAGTTTTTTGCTGACCTTATTGCCACCACGAGATTATTATCACTTTAGGCTTGATAGTGCTATACCTACCATGGCATCAGTTGCCTCAGTGTTGTATAGAGTCCCTTACTCCGATGGCTGGAACTGCCAGTTGTGGTACCACAAGGACTTGACCAGGGACTATAGGTTCATAAATCTAATTATCAACTACAACATTGACCCGACTACTCATTTTTTCACATTTCCCACACCACGAGCCTATCTTTTACATATGATTAGTACGTGTTTCGAGATAGATCTGCCACATGTGACTTTTTGAGTCATTCGAAGATCATTTGATGTGGGGAGGACTACTAATACTCTGCCATTTGGGTCACTGATCACCCATATTTGTTTAGACAAAGGTGTTGGGGCTTGAGAGTCTGATTAGCTAATGAGACCTAAAAGACTTCTAAGGAAGGAATTTATGAGATAGAGCGAGACCCATGATAAATATACATTTAAACCTATGGATGTTAAGGTGGAGGGTGACAAGATTGAGGCTAAGCTAGGTGGTCCTTCTACTACTACTAAGCTTGGTACAATGAGTCACTCACCACCGTCGAGGCAAGCACGAGGCCATACCTCACATACCACACTCCCTAGGCACCTCCTACAAATATGTTAGATCAGTGGATTATTGATTCGCACAAAACTTTGTATATTCTTATGTGCTAATCATCTCATCTTAATTGCTTTTAGAGATAAAATTATGGGAGTTATGCTAATTGAGTTCTTAACGATGATACTTGGTGGTTACAGTTAAACAACACTAAATGAGGCTTCTTAAGGCCTTCCCAAACCATTTGAGATGAACGGGGATGAAAAGATAGCTCGGGGATAACTCAGGAGAGGAGGAAATCAGAAAATCAAAAAAGCAGCTAAATTGTACTGGTACGCTTACCTTACTGAAGTTCGCCATACTGGTACCATACCGGTACGCTTTGCCTGACATGCCTAAATTCTTCAAAAGCTGCTCTGCTACCTTAAAGGTCCCACCAACTAATCTCCCATGATCCTCTGACATGTCCATCACATAGAACATCCTCTTGGACTTTTGGAGGCTTGGCATTCAATGTGGAGAGAGAGAAAGGGGTGAAGCTCAGGTGTACAGGCTAAGCATGTGCTAGCCTGCGATACCCATCTCTTCAGCCTCCTATTGATAAGAGGCCTTTCATACATCTAGAAGGACCCCCATGCATGAAATTGAAGGCTCTCACACTCCATATACTCAACATTCTTTAGCATTGCAAAGTGTGGGTACCTATGCTTAGAATGCTCCAAGGAAGAAGATGATGAATAGTAGATTGAAAACTTAGATTTTTGCATTTCCTTCATGCATTTTCACTTGTAATCTTCTTGAATACTCTTGTAAGCTTCATTATTTACTTTTAATGTCATTTACTTCAAGTGATTTGCAAGTTTAGTTGAGTATTCTAGATTTCACCATTATTGTTTAAGGTTTCTTCATTTCAAGATTTTAAATTGGGTACTGAATATTTTTTTTCTTAGTTTAAGTTTACTTGCTTTAAGTTATGTTGTATGCTTCATGTCTTCATTATGTCTCTTTATATTATACTTTTTTTTCATGCAAACATGATTAGCTAGATTTTTAGTTGGCTAATTCAAGGGAGACCTCCTCTTAGATTTTCTATTTTTAACTCATTTTCTTTCCTCTCTTAGTGTACGATGGTTCAGTTTGACTGGGTTGAGGGTGGATGAGGTTATGAGTCTTTAATATTCCGTAGACTTGTCACGGTTTATGCTTGGATCCTCACCATCTCGTCCCTAGCTTCCCACGAATCAATCGTTCATCTATAAACCCTCGGAGGAAGATTTCGAGTGGATTGGGCATTCCCATTCTAGTGAACCTTTTGGATTAGCCAACACTTGTTTTATTGTATTTTTATTTACAAACTTCAAACACCAAACACAAACAAAATATTTTACACTTTTTCCTTTTTCTTTTGTTCACAAAATCACCTTTACACACTTGAACTTTTCTTCCTTGAGGCGATGATCTTGGAATACTTTTCAAGTAAAACACGAGAAGCAAAAGACACCTTGCGCTTGGGGAGCAATTTTGTTCACACATTTTCTATTTTGTACATTTCATTTCCACCATCTCCTTGTCCTTTCTTTTGACACCATCCGAGGGAGAGTGACACTCCCCTTCAGCCATACACTATACATTTTAAAGGATGGAGGTTAGAAAACAAGAAGATTTTTGATCAAGCATTTTTAGCGTCGTTGCCGGGGAAGGCAAGTGTCCAACCAAAAAGGTGATTTCTGGACGACGGAGGTAAGTCCTGTGATCTTCATCATGGGATGAGGTACGATGTCTGTGTATATATTCTTATTTGTGTATAATTTCAATTTTTAGATCTTTTGTTGCATGTGAGGACGGGATGAGCAAAACCGATTGGTTAGACAACCCATATACCCTACCAGGAATATTGACCCACCCGAGGATGCGGGTGACAATTTCAATAATGTTGGTGCTAATCCTAATGTTTAAGGGGGTGGGGGAGTGCAACAACCTAGAATGCCCAATCCACGAGTGCATTTTCCCCCACCTAGGAATGACGGGAACAACATCCAAATTGATCCTCCGACAAGGTCAATGTGGGAGTTCCTTCAACCAACTCGTAGCACCACACCTTCATGCATCCTCTTTCCGGTCCAAGCATCTCTGCGTAGTTAAACTAGGGATGTTGCAACTACTTCCTGAATTTCACGGAATCGAGAATGAGAACCCTTATTCATATATTAGGGATTTTGAAGAAATAGTTTCAACCTTTCTCCCCAATCATAATATGGAAGAGATAGCAAGAATGAAATTGTTCCTTTTTTCCCTAAGTGATAAGGCAAAAACTTGGTTGCAATCCTTGAGGTCCCAAACCATAACATCTTGGGACCAAATGATTTTTGTGTTTTTGAATAAGTTTTTCCCGGTGCATAAAACCACGGCCCTAAAAAAATAAATGCAAATTTTTTCGGAGAATCCTAATGAACAATTTTACCAATGTTGGTAAACATACAAGGACTTGCAATAGTCCCTTCCACGCCATGGCTTTGAACCATTGCAATTGGTGAATTTCTTCTATGAAGGAATTACACCGGGCCATCAACAGTTCATCGACATGATGTGCAATAGAGAGTTTTTTAGCAAAGATCCTTATTAGGCTTTAGACTATTTTGATACATTGGCCCAAAATGCACAGTCATGGCACACCACTGACCCAACCGATGTACCAAAGTCTTTGCCTCAAGGGAGTGGCCAACCTAAAGGGGGAGGGATTTACGATTTAAGAGACTGAAAAGACCTACTTTCACAAATTTCTACATTGTCTAGGAAAGTAGAGAGTCTCGAGGTGAATAGGAGACGAGAGGTGTCTCATGTGTCACGGACCGAGGAGGTTTGTTCTATTTGTGAGAGTGTCAAGCATTCCATATCGGAGTGCCCGAGCATTCCGGAGCTTAAGGAAACATACCGTGAACAAGTCCATGCCTTAAATCAACCGAGGCAATCATTTTCTCCAAATTCTAACATTTACAATCTGGGGTGGAGTAATCACCCATATTTTAGTTGGAGGAATGAGAACCTAATCCTGTATGGTTCTAGTGCATATTCACCTTCTGTGCCTCCTAAGCAAGGTCAATACCAAGGCCATGGGCAAGCATCTAGTTCTCAATACCCAAGGTTCAATCAACAAGGGTATCAGTCAAACCCACCACCACAAAATTTTGTACAAAGTCCACCTCCATATGGCTTTTCCAATCAAGGACCATCCAATCCTCCCACTTACCAACCTCCTCATAAGAGGAAATTGGAGGATGTGCTATATAACTTCATCCAAAGCCAGACCACTTCAATAAAGACATTTCAGCCCAACTCACCAAGATCACCAATGTCATAAGGTTATCTCAATAAAAAAAGGAGAAATTTCCCGCTCAACCCCAAGAAAATCCTAAAGGCCAACATGTGGTTGAGTTGGCCGCGCCCACCCAAGAGAGTTATGAGCAACTCAAGACAGTCACCACCCTTCGAAATGGCAAATAAATTGAAAAGATCGTGGTGTCAAAGGTTTTACCCAAGGCCGCATTGCCAATAGAAGAGAAAAATGAGGGTGAGGTCAAAGAAAGTGAGGCCGAAAAAGGTGAGGTGAGTGAAAATAAAGAATAAGATGTGGTTGAAAAATAAAATGTGATTGATGATAGCCTGTTTACTCCTCCTATGCTTGCCCCTTTCCTAAGTCGTTTGAAGCCACCTATCAAGGTGGCTAATTATATTGATATTTTGGAAATGTTTAAGTAGGTGAAGATTAACATCCCACTACTCGACGCCATCAGGCAAATACAATCGTGTACCAAAATTTTGAAGGATCTATGTACGGTGAAGAGGAGATTGAATGTTCAGAAGAAAGCATTTTTAAACGAACAAATGAGCTCAACATTGAGGACTAATACTCCCCCAAAATTCAAAGACCCTGGATGTCCAATAATTGTCATTACCATAGGGAATAGTCGGGTGGAATAAGCATTGCTTGACTTGGGGGCAAGTGTCAATCTCCTCCCTTACTCAGTGTATCAACAACTTCAGATTGAGGAGTTAAAGCCCACCTCAATTACGTTTCAATTGGCGGATCGTAGCATCCGCACACCAAGGGGAGTAGTGGAAGATGTCTTGGTTCAAATTGATAAATTTTACTTTTTCGTCGATTTTATAGTCTTAGATACACATCCTATTGCTAATCTTAGTTCCCAAATCCCCGTTATACTTGAAAGACCCTTCCTCGCTACGTCTAATACTGTGATTAATTGCATGAATGGTCTAATAAAATTGGCATTTGGGAACATAACCATGGAGCTTGATGTGTTCAATTTGGCAAAGCAACTGGGGGATGACGTGGAAGTAAATGAGGTCAATAGAATTGACACCTTGGTTGAGGTGCATTTGGAGTTAGAGAGGATGTTAAAATTCAAGCAGAATGAACTTGTTGATCTTGAGGAGTTGAATGAGCAGGAGGACGTAGAAAAGTTGAAAGTGATAGGAGGTTGGATTCCCACATTTGAGGAGTTACCCAAACAAGAAAAGAAAATTTTTTCATCGAATGAACAAAAGCCAAACTTTAAGTTGAAGTCATTGCCCTCACATTTGAAATATGCCTATCTTGGCAAAGGAGAAACATTTCCAATGGTCATTAGCTCCACCCTGAACATGGAACAAAAAGAAAAGCTCTTAGAGGTATTGAGGAAGCACAAAGGAGCAATTGGGTGGACTATTGCGGATATCAAGGAGATAAGTCATATCATTTGCACCCATCGCATTTACCTTGAGAAGGATGTCAAACCCTTCCGAAAACCTCAAAGGAGATTAAATCCCAATATGAAGGAGCAGTGAAGGATGAGGTATTAAAACTACTTGATGTGGGCATCATCTTTCCGATCGCTAATAGCAAGTGGGTAAAAGTCCCACACAAGTAGTACCAAAAAAATCCGGAGTTATGGTAGTGGAAAATGAGGAAAATGAACTCATACCTACAAGAGTCATAACTGGATGGAGAGCTTGCATCGACTACCGGAAGCTTAATGCTTGCACAAGGAAAGATCATTTCCCAATGCCATTTCTAAATCAAGTTTTGGAAAGGGTAGCAGGGCTTCTATTCTATTGTTTCTTAGATGGGTACTTTGGCTACAATTAAATTAAGATCGCATTGGAGGACCAAGAGAAGACCACTTTAACCTATCCATATGGTACCTTCGCCTATCGTCGTATATCGTTCGTATTATGCAATGCTGTAGGGACTTTTCAATGGTGTATGATGGAAATTTTCAGTAATATGGTGGAGAAGATAGTGGAGGTTTTCATGGATGATTTTTTCGTGTTTGAAGATTCATTTGACGGATACTTGGAAAACTTGGAGAGAGTATTGGAGAGGTGTGAAGAAAAGAATCTTGTGTTGAATTGGAAAAAGTGTCACTTTATGGTGACGGAAGGAATCGTGTTGGGCCATATAGTATCGACAAGGGTCATTGAATTTGAAAAATCCAAGGTGGAGGCCATCTCCAACCTCCCTACACCGATAGCCATCAAGAGAATCTGGTCATTTTTAGGCCATGCAAGTTTTAATCGTCGATTCATTAAGAATTTCAGTGCATTGACCCAACCCCTGACCCACTTATTGTCTAAAGAGGTCCCCTATGAGTGGTCGGATGAGTGTGAGGCATCCTTTAAAAAACTGAAAAGCATGTTTGTCATGTCTCCTATCATGCGACCATCCAATTGGGATCTACCTTTCGAGCTCATGTGCAACGCGAGTGATTACGCAATCGGCACAGTGCTTGGTCAGAGGGAGGGCAATAGACCGTATGTGATACACTATGCTAGCAAAACACTTAATGAGACTCAAATGAATTACACTACCACTAAGAAAGAATTGCTAGCTATAGTGTTTGCTTTAGATAAATTTCGTCCATACATCATTGGTTCGCCTATTGTTGTCTTTATTGACCATTATGCCTTGAAGTACTTGTTATCTAAGCAAGATACGAAACCAAGACTCATTAAGTGGATCCTCCTCCTACAAGAATTTGACTTGACGATTAAAGACAAGAAAGGCGTTGAGAACGTGGTGACAGATCACTTATCCCGGCTTGTGGTGCGGGAGACTAATAAGCGTATTCCTATTCCTGACTTTTTCCCGAACGAGCATTTACTTTCAATTAATTATGTGTGTCCTTGGTATGCTGACATATGTAATTACCTTGCAACAGGACAGATACCACCGCAATGGAGCTAAGAAGACAAAAGACGATTTATAGCAAATGTGAAGTATTTCTACTTTGACAACCCGTACTTGTTCAAGTATTCTCCCGATAAGGTCATGAGAATATGTGTACCTGAGAACGAACAACGAGATGTCCTTGCATTTTGTCATTCACTGGCTTGCGGCAGGCATTTTTCAACAAAAGAAGACTTCTGCCAAAATTCTTCAATCAGGTTTCTACTCGCCCTCCCTTATTAAAGATTATGTTTCGTTCTGTAAGGGCTAACGATTGGGTAGTGTGACCTGTAGAAATATGATGCCCCTTTCCCCCGTGCTTGTCATAGAAATATTCGACTGTTAAGGCATCTATTTCATGGGTACGTTCCCCATATCTTATGGTTATCTGTACATCCTTCTAGCAGTGGACTATGTGTCCAAATGGATGGAGGTCATCCCGCCCAAGACTAATGACCATCGAGTCATAGTCAAATTTCTCAAAGAGAACATCTTTTCGAGGTCTGGGATGCCCCGAGCAATGATCAGTGATGGTGGATCCAATTTCGGTAATAGGTCATTTGCAACTCTAATGTTCAAATATGACGTCACTCACAAAATATCTACTGCCTATCACCCACAAACAAATGACCAAGCCGAGCTAGCAAATAGGGAGATCAAGACCATTCTAAAAAAAATGGTTAACCCTAATAGGAATAATTGGTCTGATAGATTGACCTATGCCTTATGGGTCTACTGTACTGCCTATAAGACTGGTTTAGACATGTCTCCCTACCGGCTTGCCTATGGAAAGGCTTGCCATCTGTCTGTCAAAATAGAACACAAGGCTTATTAGGTCATCAAGACTCTAAACTTCAATTTGAGAATGGCCGGTGAACATAGGAAGTTAGAGCTGAATGAATTGGAAGAGATTTGATGAGATGCGTATGAGAGCTCCAAAATTTCAAAGGAATGAGCTAAAATATTTCATGAAAATTCCATCATACGGAAATCATTTGAGCCCAGATAAAAAGTTCTCTTATATAATTCTCCCCTCTCAATTTTTCAAGAAAAACTTTAATCCCGTTGGGATGGCTCCGATCATGTCAAGGTGGCCTACCCCAACAGAGCTGTTGAGGTGATAAACCCTAAGGATGGCCAAGCATTCATGTGACACCCCAAATTCCGGGGTTCCGTTGATTACCCATCAACCCGCGAAATATTCGTGGATACCGAGTAACTTGATATCGCACCGTTATGTCCATTTACCAGGGTCCATAATTTAACGAAATTCGGGCAGAGTCTCCGTTGTACGGGGAACTCTACCCAAAACCCAACTTGTGCAATATATCTTCACATAACCCATCCGAGGCCCAATATAAAATATTAACCACACCGGGTCCATTTATAAGTAAACATTGACCACACTGGGTCCAATGCTCCATACTTATATCAAAACATGGAAGGTTACTTTAACAATGATTCATATATGTTCTATTACAATCATTTGCAAAGGATTACATGCCCAAAAAATAATTTTCACAAGTGTTGTACATTAACACAAAATAAAGTCACATTCGACTTTCTTCAAGCATGAGGGTCCAAATTAGAGTCATCCGCCGGTGTATTTTTCCTACCTGAAATATTTTTCCGCATACGCCTAGTAAAGTAATTTCCTACAGAGGCTACTCCCCACCTAAGTGCACATGCAATGTTCACATACAACATTTCATAATCATATCAACATTCCAAGTAAGAATAGACAATTCTAGGTTGGATTTCTACCATGCCATGCTATGAAATGAGATGAAACTTACTCATGCATCATGACCCGAGTCCTCACCGACTTCCACAACACAATGCAACGCACTCGTGCAGTGTAACCGTCATTCGACAAAAAAACATCCAATGATCGCTTTATTTTTGAAATCATGCATTTTATAAATAAATCAGATCATTATTGGATGGTACTCATTAAATGAGTATTTTGTTATAAATCAAAATCTTGTGTCTGGTTGGGCAACGGATTTTGAATTTTATACCACCGGTTCTGTATATCATACTACACTTTTCTGGAATTTCACCACAGGGGAGTGTATAACCAAGTCGTCGGGTCTTGCACCCGAGGAGGGGATCTACCCCTTCTTGCTATACCCGACACAAGTTTTCCATGTAATATGCGGCTCAATGGGATCTTTGATCCGACTTTACCGATTCCACATGTCATTCACCAAGAATGGTGTTTGATTAACCATGCATACACACACTCACACTCATGCCTAAGCCCATGAATGTGATGCCTCCGTACGTATGTAATGTAATAAACCATATGGAATGAGTGTCATATGAACCAATTAAACCATACATTTTAATATGTATCATGGACAATTATATGATATGCATATAATCTCCAAAAATTCATAACAACGTCGAAACATCAACTAGCATGTATTAACATTTATATCCAATACAATTTGCAAGCATGTTATATAACACATAATGGCCCACAAATTCAGCCCATGAAAGTGCACAAAAACAGTCCATGAAAGTGCACAAAAACAGGCCATGAAAGTTCATAAAAACAGTCTATGAAAGTGCACAAATTCAGCCCATGAAAATGCACAAAAATAGTCCATTTAAGTCCATAAAAACAGTCCGCAGAGTGGCCTATATGCAGTCCACAAAGTAGCCTAAAAACAATCCGTAAAGTGGCCTAAAAACAGTCCACAAAGTGGTCTAAAAATAGTCCGCAAAGTGGCCTATATGCAGTCCACTTTTTAGCCACTAAAACAGTCCGCAAAGTGGTCTAAAACAGTCCGCAAAGTGGCCTATATGCAGTCCACTTTTTAGCCACAAAAATAGTCCATTTGGACAGCCCACATACAACTCAATTTCAGCGGCTAAAACAGTTCAAAAGCAGTCCATTAGGACAGCCTAAATGCAGCCCTTTTTTAGCCACTAAAACAGCCCATAAACAGCCATATTTCAGCCACAAAACAACCACATAACATTCACCTTTCAGCCACCAAAAACATCCCCTTAAGGTAGGAGTGAAACCATAGTAGAAAGAACTCTACCTCTTGTAGCGTAGATTGAAGTGTAGAGACGTCAAGAACACCAAAAACTAGCCCAAGAACTGGATTTCTCCAAAAAAAATTCTTTGGATCTTTGGTGAAATCCCTTGTTCGTGGTACATACGCGTAGCCCTCATCTAGGAGATAAATTTTAACTCTTGGTTTGACGAATTTCGACTGACGAAACTCCGGGAATCGAAGAAACAAGCCTTGAAGACTAAAGTTTTTTTCTCTTCTCTCTTTTCTCTCTATGGCCGGCCAAGAGCTGAAGAAATGAGATATTTCTGCTGAAATATCTCATTTAAGTCCCTATTTATATTTTTAAATACTTGACTCTAAAATCTTTCATGATAATTCCATCATACGGAAATTATTTGAGCCCGGATAAAAAGTTCTCTTATATAATTCTCGCCTCTCAATTTTTCAAGAAAAACTCTAATCCCGTTGGGATGGCTCCCATCATGCCAAGGTGGCCTACCCCAACAGTGTTGTTGAGGTGATAAACCCTAAGGATGGCCAAGCATTCATGTGACACCCCAAATTCCGAGGTTCCGTTGATTACCCATCAACCCGTGGAATATCCGTGGATACCGAGTAACTTAATATCGCACCGTTATGCCCCATTTACCGGGGTCCATAATTTAACGAAATTCGGGCAGAGTCTTCGTTGTACGGGGAACTCTACCCAAAACCCAACTTATGTAATATATCTTCACATGACCCATCCGAGGCCCAATATAAAACATTGACCACACCGGGCCCATTTATAAGTAAATATTGGCCACACCGGGTCCAATGATTCATACTTATATCAAAACATGCAAGGTTACTTTAACAATGATTCATATATGTTCTATTACAATCATTTGTAAAGGATTACATGCCCAAAAAATAATTTTCACAAGTGTTGTACATTAACACAAAATAAAGCCACATTCGACTTTCTTCAAACATGAGGGTCCAAATTGGAGTCATCCGCCGGTGTATTTCCCCTACCTGAAATATTTTCCCGTATAAGGTGAGCAATGCCCAGTAGAGTAATTTCCTACAGAGGCTACTCCCCACCTAAGTGCACATGCAATGTTCACATACAACATTTCATAATCACATCAACATTCTAAGTAAGAATAGACAATTATAGGTTGTAATTCTACCATGTCATGCAATGAAATGTGATGAAACTTACTCATGCATCATGACCCGAGTCCTCACCGACTTCCACAACACAATGCAACGCACTCGTGCAGTGTAACCGTCATTCGACAAAAAAACATCCAATGATCGCTTTATTTTGAAATCATGCATTTTATAAATAAATCAGATCATTATTGGATGGTACTCATTAAATGAGTATTTTGTTATAAATCAAAATCTTGTGTCTGGTTGGGCAACGGATTTTGAATTTTATACCACCGGTTCCGTATATCATACTACACTTTTCTGAAATTTCACTACAGGGGAGTGTATAACCAAGTCGCCGGGTCTTGCACCCGAGGGGGGAATCTACCCCTTCTTGCTATACCCGACACAAGTTTTTTATGCTACATGCGGCTCAATGGGATCTTCGATCTGACTTTATCGATTTCACATGTCAGTCACCAAGAATGGTGTTTGATTAACCATGCATACACACACTCACACTCATGCCTAAGCCCATGAATGTGATGCCTCCATACATATGCAATGTAATGAACCATATGGAATGAGTGTCATATGAACCAATTAATCCATACATTTTAATATATATCATGGATAATTATATCATATGCATATAATCTCCAAAAATTCATAACAACGTCGAAACATCAACTAGCATGTATTAACATTTATATCCAATACAATTCGCAAGCATGTTATAACACATAATGGCCCACAAATTCAGCCCATGAAAGTACACAAAAACAGTCCATGAAAGTGCACAAAAACAGGTCATGAAAGTTCATAAAAAAAGTCTATGAAAGTGCACAAATTCAGCCCATGAAAGTGCACAAAAATAGTCCATTTAAGTCCATAAAAATAGTCCGCAAAGTGGCCTATATGCAGTCCACAAAGTGGCCTAAAAACAGTCCATAAAGTGGCCTAAAAACAGTCCGCAAAGTGGTTTAAAAATAGTCTGCAAAGTGGTCTAAAACAGTCCGCAAAGTGGCCTATATGCAGTTCACTTTTTAGCCACAAAAATAGTCCATTTGGACAGCCCACATACAACTCAATTTCAGCGGCTAAAACAGTTCAAAAGCAGTCCATTTGGACCGCCTATATGCAGCCCCTTTTTAGCCACTAAAACAGCCCATAAACAGCCATATTTCAACCACAAAACAACCACATAACATTCACCTTTCAGCCACCAAAAAAATCACCTTAAGGTAGGAGTAAAACCATAGTAGAAAGAACCTTACCTCTTGTAGCGTAGATTGAAATGTAGAGACGTCAAGAATACCAAAAACTAGCCCAAGAACTTGATTTCTCCAAAAAAAATTCTTTGAATCTTTGGTGAAATCCTTTGTTTGTGGTACGTACGCGTAGCCCTCGTCGAGGAGATGAATTTTAACTTTTAGTTCGACGAATTCCGACTGACGGAACTCCGGGAATCGAAGAAATAAGCCTTGAAGACTAAAGTTTTTTTCTCTTCTCTCTCTTTTCTCTCTATGGCCGGCCAAGAGCTAAAGAAATGAGATATTTTTGCTGAAATATCTCATTTAAGTCCCTATTTATATTTTTAAATACTTGGCTCTAATCGCGCCACACGTCCCTCGCCTTTTCGGGTCCGTTTTCGTCCCGAAACGATTTATTACATTCCGTGTTTAGACCAAATTAATTTTATTGATACTTTAGTCCAATCACACTTAAATTTTAAAATATTTATTTTTGGAGATCTTTGAGAGGTTATCCGCCACTCGGTTGTCTCGAACAACGTGCAAAAAATTTGACTATCTTGAAATTCAACGAAATTTGACAGAATGACTAGATTTCGTGACATGAGTCTAACGGTGAAGTTCATTGTATCATACGAGGTCTAGACAACACGTATTTTAATTTTCACATTATAGTGACAAATTACCATTTTATCCTTTTTCGGAAAAAAGTTCAAATTTTTCCGGGTTTTACAATTAAAGGTCAATGGTCAAAGACTCAAGCCATTCTTCGAGGGTTCTGAATAGCAAGCAGTGAAGGAAGAATTAATGGATCCTATGTATCCGGAGTTTGTGGAGGACTACCTAGTGTTTAAGTTTTTAGCATACAGTTTCTTTTATTCACTTGTGATGTTTTTATTTTCATGTCACTTACTTTTTTGGTTGTATAGATTGGTTTCTCTTAGATCCAGATCTTGGTGCTTTTGTCAAAAGCTCAATTGCGAGGTATTCTCTTACGTTACTCACCTTTTTAATGTCTTTCATTACATAATATATCTTTTTGTTACATTGAGAACAATGCATCATTTAAGTTGGGGGTTGAGGTGTACCATTTGTATGATACACTAGAGTTTTTGGGAAATTTTTAGTTTTACTTGCATTAGTGAAAAAAATGTGAAATTTTTGAAATTTTTTGATGAAAAATATCTGATGGTTGACCTATTCCTTCATGAAGAGTGTGTGAGTTGGATGACATGTTGATCATGGTTGTGAACTTTGTACACATGAGCATTCTATGGAAGTTGATCCTAGGCATGAGTATCACAGATGTATTAATTTTTGAACTCAACTATATGTGACTTTTGAATGTATAATTTTGGCAATTTATGGATTGGATCCATGTTCAAAGCTTGACATAAATAGTAGAGATGAGTAAGGACCCATGAAAGATTAGTGCCAAATCCTTTTTGTGAGGGAACTTATATTTACTCAAAGAACAATCTTTCAATGTCAAATTTGTTTAATAGTCTCATTATGTTTGTTTCGGTTGGGTGTATTTGGGTAGTAAATTGATTTGTCTTGAGCATATAATGACATCCTATGCAGACCTGGAAGTGATCTTAAGCTATTATTGAATATTTTGAGTCTTTGCCCTTTTTTCTTGTGCAAATATTATCTCTAGTGCCGTGATTGAGCCTAATTTAAATTCGTTTCTATGCCCCACATTTGATCAAGACAAAAAAAGAAATATCCACCTTACCTTGGTTGTTCCTAAAGCAAAAATGAGCGATTGCAAAAGAAGGAAGTGTGGTGTGAAAATTCAAACAAGGGATAATGAATGTGGAACTTAAAGATTTGAAAAAAAAGAGAGAGAGAGAGAGAATAAAAATCCAAGAAAATGAGAAAAAAGGGGTGAAAGAAGAAAAAATGATCAAAAGAAAAAGAAAATGTTAAGGAAAAGAAAGGAAAGAAACAAAAGAAGTGGTGATGGTACGAGAATCAAAATTCCATGAAAAGGAAAGTGTTTTTCAAAACTAAAAGTCTCTCACTCGGAACAACCCTTTTTGTTATCTTATATCCTTCATTTCATTCACCTAGATATCACCCCAAGGCTCCATTATCTTAGGTTAATTGGGATGAAAATAGAATTGAAAGCAATTCAATTATGACTCCTAGGTGATTTTAAAAAGAAAAGATTTTCTAAACCATTTATGAGTTTTGAAAACATACTTTAAGTCACACTCGGACCCCTCTTTGAGCAACACTCTTTAGTGCTCAAGAGGACAAGTTTTTGTATGATTTTATGCTTAGAACTTTGTAGAGACTGATTCATGCTTACTAACCTTCAATAGAACGGTCTTTTTATTACTTAAAAAAAGAAATAGAAAAAGGTCACAGAAGGCAGCACGGGGCTAGCTCTATGAGCTCGTTGGTGCGGTCTCTATGGTCGTTTGAGCGGTGCCTACCTTAATCGTATTTGAAATGTTGTTTTCACTCTAGCGATAATTGCTCTATAACCGCCCCTCTAATTTTTCATCATTCTATTTTTTCATCATACCAAACAGAGCATATGAGATTAAAATTAATCTCAACCTCCACAATTGTCACAATATTACGTACACTTATCACCATAAAGACAGACAATGTGTCATTAACACTAAGATAGTCCAAGCCAGTCAACAAACCAACTCTACATTTGTCCCTTTAACCTAATTCTTGAGATCTACCGTCCTTAGGTATCATCATAGGCAACTTAATAATATTTGGATTTGAGTCTTATCTCCCTCTATGTATATCAGACCTTTGCCTTTATCTAGAGTTTGGTTGAATTTCACATAATAACAAGTGATTAAAAATGTCCGATCTTCAGCACTGCACTACACCAGAATATATGAGTGCTACAATTAACATGTATTTTCTTATTTGTGTGCTCGATTCATCCACCAACTTGTTTCTCATTTATGTTCTATTTGGTAAGAATGATAGAAAATATAAAAGATACAATTTATATCGTTCAAGGAAAGAAAGTAGAAATGATGATACGCTTTCCTTCTTTTGTGTTTAGTATGATGGATAGAAAATAAAAATTTTTTTTTTTGTGCTGGCTAAGATTAAGAGTGACAATCAAGTTATGTCGTGTCAAGTTTGTGTTGAGTTATTGCAAGTTCGTGTCGAATATTGATCAAACCAAACTCAATTCGTTTAACTAATCGTGTCGTGTTGAGTTGACCTATTTATTTTCTTATTGTGTTCGTATTGACTCACATAAACTTTGAATAAAAAATTTAATGCTAATATTCTATTTTCACTTAATTGAATCCATACTCATACTTTTTCTACAAACTAAAAATTAACTTAAATAAATATAATAATAATAATGAGTAAAAATATATTTTTTATATAATAATATTCGGTGCTTAATAAATAGTTACAAATAATTAACATTTTATATCTATAATACTAGTCAAAATGTTAATTTTATATTAATTTAGTGTTATCATACAAATAAAAAAATAGAAAAAATATTTATTCTTAAATAAACAGGTTGATGGCATCAATTTTAAGTCTGACAGATTGTTTGAATATGAACCATTTATATTATATTTGTGTGTCAAGTCATTTTCAAGTTCGAGTCATGTCATTGTGTTGAGTCAAAAATTCACCCTCGAATACATTTCAACACAAATAATTAACTTTTGATCCACTTTCCTTCCAATTTTATAAAAATTAATTTTGGTAAGTTAGATAAAAAAACTCATACATCAACTTTTTCTTTCTTCTTATTTTCCTTCCTTACCAAACATGATGTTTTATCTATCCCTCTAATTTTTCATCCTTATATTTTTCCATCCATCATACTAAACAGAACATTAGCAGCAATCCCACTTGGCACTTGGTGGTAAGTGTTAATAATTCAGTGTTATATTGAATTATTCCAGCAACAATATACTAGCTACGCAATCACAATACCGTAATCACATAAAGCAATACCATGAAAGAATTTACCGAGACTCCATCTCATGCTGCAGGAATGAGGACCCATCAAATAAATATGGGCCACACTCCTTCCTTGAGAAAAATAAACTGAATCATCATACATAAAATAAAACAAAAAAGTGTTGACCATATGCCTAAGATAACAGAAAAATATGCACTCCACACAAATTATAAATAATACTTCCAGAAAATGTTTTTCTCGTTGCATCACTAGTCGGCCACTTCCTCCACACGTGCTTGTTTTCAGTTGACATTAGCAATTTTTTTTTAATGCTGATGCTACCTTCTCTCATCAAGGCAGCAGAATTTAGAGAGAGAGAGAGAGAGAGAGGATGTCAATAATGTCCGTTTAAAATTTCCCTCGATTCTTTCTCGACAACCTGCTTAGCATCATACAACTTTCAGTTCACAGAATGAGATGTTTTCGTAATGCTATTTTGACAAGCAGAATGCAGAACTACGTTCTCTTTCTATAGAGAAATACAGAACTGTAGCATTATCACAGATCTAATGTAATTTAGCAGGGACAGTATGAGACAAGAGTACCAGTGCATGGAGAAATAACCTGCTACACCAACTATTGCAGAAATAAGGCATGAAAAGTGCGTTTTCAGAAAGCCATCAGCTTTTCATACCCCCAAAGAATCGAGAAAGTGGCAACGGTCCACCAGTTTCTTCGTTATCACTGCTAGAATCCTTGGATCTTGACCTATGCCTTTTTTCTTTTTTTCTTCCCTTAGATCTTGATTTTGATCTTCTTGATTCCCTCTTTTCATCATCACTACTCGAAGATTCCGAGGACGAACTTGAACTAGACTCCAAATATCTCCTGGAATGCTGCAAAATTACAAGATTACCAGGATTATATCCATGAAGAAGTTTTTTTTTTTTTTTCAAAAGCATGCGCAACAGGAAAAAATCTTTATAATTTGCTTGTTCCTGGATATATTTTGTCCTCTTGTGGACAATTGGGAATTCTAACATCTTTGAATTTAAAAGGAAGGAATAGTGTGGACAAAATTCAGTAATTTGGAACGAGAACAAGTTATAAAACTCAGCTCAATTTTTTACCTCATCTAGACACAAGATAAAAATGAAATAACTAAAATAAAGTACTTTTTTACCTAATTATCAAGTAGACAAATTTATCAGGTCTCAACCACAGAACCACTAATGATTTGATACCAATACCCTTCTTGAATATGCAGTGCAGGAATCTTAAACATGAAATAGGATGAATTGCAATCAACCTAAAATGAAATCCTGCATATTTCAACAGAATTTCAACTTCATGCCTTGGCTCAACCAAACCAGTACTTCAAGGAAAAAGTCTACAGCAATCAAAAGAGAATCCAAAGGGCCACGGAAATAGAATGATTTCTTAAACCTTTGCATGCATAGAGATATTGGATTGGAGGAGTAATAAAGACAGAAAGGTCATGTTTTCAACAAATGTCAAAGATGGGGCCAACTGGCCAGCGACCCTTGCCCAGGACATCAAAACCTCATGATCCAACTAAAAGCAGTAGTAAGAATAGGAGAAGTAATTAATGGAAAGACTAGAAGAAGTAATTAATGGCATCTCCTTACAAAATCCAAGCTCCTTTAGAAAAAAAAAAAACATTTTACACAAGAGAAGCACACCAATTGTTGGCCTAAACATAAAAAAGACGTTAATAGGAAAGACCTGACATTCCCCTTATCTTAAAAGCAGGCAAGAATACTTCCCTGTATCAAGAATTCCCACTTGTGAATCTGAATATTTGTGCCAAAATGCATTCTCTTATTACTATCAAATGCTTGATCGTTTTCCTTGGTCCACGTATTGGTCAAAAAAATGGGGATTTGGAAAGCAAGCTTGAAGATGAAAAATGGAACTCTAGCAACGATGATGGCAATTAGATCATGTTGAGAATAATTGGATTTGGCGTCATTATATTGTTGGAAGATTGAATTACGAGGACAAGTGGACGAGTGATACATCCTTTTAGTTGTGAAGTCTGCCATTTTTGTGGTACTTGTAGTTGTCAGATTATGTCTCTTAGAAGCTTAACATTAGTTTAAAAATAGTTTGAGGTCTTCAATGTTGATTTTGATTCATTACATGACAGGTTCTAGAAATGTGGCTTATATGTTGCAATACTTTTAAACTCCAGGGCAAAATAAAAATAGGTCATGGGCTATGCTGGGCTAGATTTGGGAGCCCATCTTCAGTAATGGATCTGGGCCAGTAGGGACAGCCTGAAGCAGGGCCAGGACAGGATAGAGCCAGACCTAGAGCAGTTACCACAGGGGTTAGCCTGGCCACAGCTCTGCCATGGCCACCCTCCGTTTCAAATGGAAATCACAAAAAAGAAAAAAAAAACCAAATTCATGAAAGATGCTGGTCAGAATAAAAGATATTAGATTTGCATCGTGTGTTTCAAAGTTACCACGCATCCTATAATCTCAGAAAGACGGGGACAAAAAACCCAAATAGAAAAAGGAATGTGAAGTCACCTTTCTCTTCTTGCTGCTACGCTTCTTTGAATCCTTGTCTTTCTTGTCTGCAGTAACACACTTTGCCATTAACAAATAGCTAGTTTTGTTATATAAATGAAACAAATTCTTCTCCTTTCTCCATACCATTATCCCTATACATACCCTTCTTGTGACTAGATTTACTACTTGAGCGGTTTCTTCCTTGGGAAAGCTTGCTTGCCCTTTCAGCATCTAGCTGAGCCCTGTACTCTTTCATCATTCTATCTTTATCTGCTTCTAACTCCTCCTTTCTTGTTTCTTCTTCCTAACAAATAAAGTTTCCCGTAAAAGAATCAAATAAATGTGCTTCACATAACAATGAAACATTGTCAAAATAGCAGAAATCGACTCAGCAGAACTAAAATAAGGAGAATGCTATAAAACAAGATAATTACATGAAAAATGCAACAAATATCCAGTAAACAACAAGGTTATTCAAGAAGTATATGCTGAACTATGTCCTGTATTGGGGAAGAGGGCAAAAGAAAAATAAAGAGAGCAATATTTTTTCTGCTCAAATAACTCAGAGAACATTAGAAATCCCAGTGCCTGGTCACATTGTTTCTGAAAGTAATTGTAATCTCATTAAAAAGGTCAACACAATGCGTAAAATCATGCACACACATGAAGAGCCTAGAAAAGAATAATAACAGCTAGGTTCTGAGCCAAATCCCTTTTAGATTCCATAAACATGTCGTAAGACTTGGGTACAGCTTATTGAGCCAGAAACAAAGAAAATTTAGCATCGAATATTCTAGTCTAGATAAAGGCAGCCATCCCATTGATGTGTTAGAACATCCACTCAAAACAATTAGCAACGAGTAGAGAGGCCCCTTAATATCAACCAACCTTTCATGGAATACAAGCTCACTTTATAACCTCCTTCACGTGGAACTCGCACTCACATGTGACAAACAAACAGATTAACATGCATATCAAGGAAAACCGATGGAAGACTAGACAGCTCATGTGGTAAGACGCTTCTCCTACAACCGTCAGGTCGTGGGTTCGAGTCACCCAAGAGGGGAGGTGGGGAACCACTGTTGATCCTCATAAAAAAAAAAAAAAATTGACCACCAAAGCCCCAGCTCCGATACATGCTAGACCATCCAATCAAAAATGAGCAGTGGGGCCCTTAAACATATAAACCAACATTGAGTGGTCTGAATTGTTTGGTGTGGGATACAAGCTATTTTTATAGGCAATGCTCATTAGTCTCCACCAATGGACCACAATAGGCAAGTGAGGCTGTTCCCAACCTCTTTGTGAGGCTGCTCCCAACCTCTTTGGCATACTCTACTCTACCCTGACTCTTTCAAACAAGCAGGCAATGCCTCCATGATCCTTGGCAACCCAACTGAGCTTAAATAAAGTCGATCCAACAATAGTCAATAATCTTGGGAAACCGGATAATTATTTCTTAATAGAATTAGTGGAAAAAATTGCCAACAATTACACAGTTTTCAGGCACATTTTCCAAGGCAAATAAACTTCCGTCCACAAAAAGAAGAAAGCTTATAAAGTCCTTTATTTGATAATAAATTAACGTGCCTATTTCCCATTCTCATAATATTTTCAAAAAAGTTAATGAGTTATAAACATAGTTGTTAGCATCGTACGATACACGATACGTATCGTACGATACGTTCCGATACGGACCTAAAACGATACGAATCGTAGTTATGTATCATTTTTGCATTGTATCGTCCATCCGATACACGATACGTTTTTTCGATACGATACGTATCGGTACGATACGATCGATACGTGCAATTTTTTTTTGAAGGAACGATGTTGTTTTGTGATTAGAGACTAATTTTTTTTATCCCTATAGCTACTGAACAGAGAACCATTGAACAGAGAGAAGAGAGAGAGTGGCTAGGGTTTACAAAAAAATTAAAATACCTGTGTCTCACGATCACAGTTTTGAAGCCTTTGACGACGATCATAGCAGCCGCCGCCGCCATCGAAGTATTTAGTCTTGTGAGGATACCAGCCTTCGACTACGATCGCATCGAAGAAGCAGCAGCCATCGACAACGATCGCAACAGCTCTCTGCCTCTCGATCGCAGTCACGATCTTCCCTCTCTCTCTCGTCTTTTCTTTTTTTTTTTCTTTTCTGATCAGAGAGGACTCTGTCGGTGTGTTTTAAAATAGGAAAAATTACATTTAAACCCCTTGAGGTTTGTTATCTAATCACTTAGACCCTTAACATTTGAAATATTATACACAGACCTCTTAAAATTTATATATCCATTAATAAATTACATCTAGACACTCTAAGGTTTGTAAACATATATTTTTTTATTATTTCTTTAAAATTACACCGTATCTTACGATACACGATACGATACACTATTTTTAAAAAACGATACGCCTTCCGATACACGATTTGATAACTATGGTTATAAACTTATAGAATACTTTATTGTCCACCATTGAATAAACATTCCTAAAAAATTATTCATTGATATACTGTCGCCAAGTTTTATTGCATGACTCATTAGTCTATACCTCGATAGTTTATTCAACTTTGTATCTCTCTCTTAGTCTTATATGGTACTAAAATACTTTTTCTCCACTCATTAGGTATTTTTTAGTCATTATATCATAATTAACTAAGTTAGTTAACCATGTTACCCAAACATCCCCTAGACACTTTTGAACCTCAATAGCCATACCATCTAGCCCTAAATTTTTCCCTATCTTCATTTTTTTAAGACCTCCTTTACTTCTGATATCCTAATTCTATGAAAAATGTGTTTTCGCTAATCTCCCTACGATTTTTATAGTCCTTAATGTCTAAGCTCTCTTTATATTGTAATTTAATCACGGTTAGGAAGAAGAAAAAGACAAGATTAGGAAGAGGAGAGAAAAGATGAGGAGAAGAGAGAAGTGTATTAGGTTACAAAACTACACCCTAACTTATATATATAAGCACAAAGTACAAGAATACCTACTTATCACAGTACAGACTCATAGGCTCATCCTCATGAATTCTGAGCTCTCCCAGTAAGTTTTTAAACCACAAGCTCAAATTCCATGAGTTATTGCTCTACATTTAGCCTCAACACTAGACCTAGCAACCATTGCTTGTTTTTTACTTCATCAAGTAACAAGGTTTCCTCCTATCAACCTGCAGTAGCCCAGTTGAGGACTTTCCCAAAGCTCCTTTCGACATCAGCTCCGCAACAAGCACCAATACAAAGAAGAAGACCAAACTATAGCCTATCATCCACAGAACCTACTCAGACTGCATCAATAAATGCTTGTAACTTGAAGTGATCATGTTTGGAGAACAGAATCCCTTTTCCTGAAGCTAATTTGAGATACTTCAAAATACAATAAACAACTTCAAGATAATTAACTGATTGACAACACCATAGTTATTAGTATCGTATGCTACGCGATACGTATCGTATGCTACGCGATACGTATCGTACGATACGTCCCAATACATGAGTAAAACGATACGAATCGGAGGTTTGTATCGTTTTTGTATAGTATCGTCCGATACACGATACATTTTTAAGATACGATCTGTATCGGTCGATACAAACGATTCACGAAGTCTCTGTTTAATTTTTTTTTTTAACAGATCACACAGTTGAGCCCAGAGAATAGAGAAAATGCCAAAAAAAAGATAACAGAGATGAAGACAAACCACAAACCAATCCACTAAACCCACAAATCAACAAAAACACTCAAGCAAAAGCAAATCAAACAAATTTTTGAAATTGAAAAAAATAGCAACACTAACCTGTAAATTTTGGATGAATCCCTAAGTCTCACGATCTCTCTCTGTGTCTCACGATCTCTCTCTTTGTCGCTGTGAGCTGCGACCACGAGGTACCAGTAACCAGGTATCTTCTTCTTCTCTCTCTCCGGCACCATTTTTGCCCATCGTCTCTCACCTCTTCTCTCTCTCTATATCTGTTCGATCGTGGGTCACGAGACTCACAACTGAGTTTTTTTGTTATAAGTATCAAAAATTACATTTACTACCCCACAACATTATAATTTTCTAGTTTTATGGATCAAGAATTACATTTACTACCCCACATTATAACTTTATAATTTTAGGTATACATAAGAACTATTAATTTAATTTGATACCCTTCATTATTTTTTTAATATTAGTAAATTATAATAGTGACTTGAATAATAGGTGGAATATTAATAAAATATTTTTTGAGTCTATGATTTTTTTCAAAAGCATATATATTTTATTATTAATTATTTAAAATTGCATCGTATCTTACTATACACGATACGATACACTATTTTTTAAAAATAATACATTTTCAGATACACGATTTGATAACTATGGACAACACTCATTACACAAGAAATATTTGGATGAGTATGTGAAAGAGATATCCATCAACCCACTAATCTCTGATATCTCTCCTTATCAACTATATAACCAACCCCACTACTCAATCAGTGATTGACCTCAATAAGAGAGTATGTAGGTCTACATTCCAACATGTCCATATCTTCAAAAAGGTCAAGAACATACTTTCTTGGAGATAAAAATGTATTTATCTGATCTAACAACTTCAATCTCAAGAAAATATTTCAATTGACCCAAATCTTTGATTTCAAACTTCTTAGTCAACTGAGCTTTAAGTTTGGTGACTACCGGCACCTCAAGTATTACTATGTCTTCCACATCCACATCCACATACACAATCAGAACAGTTATCTTATCATCAACCTATCTGATGAGCATCGTATGATCAGCATGACTTTGTTTATATCCAAATTAAACATGACTTTGAGAAACCTATCAAACCAAACACTAGGAGATTGCTTGATCCCAAAAGAGAGACTTCTTCAACTTACATACCTTTCCTCCGGTTAATTGGGATAAAAAACTTGGTAGAGTTTCCATATACACCTTCTTCTTCAAACTTTCCATGAAGAAAAGCATTCCTCACGTCCAACTACTGCAGACTCCAACCCAGATTAGTTGCATATGAAAGAAAAGCACGTATGGAATTCCCAAAAAAATGATCCAAACCTAAAAAAAATACTCCTACAATGGTGGAATATCACTAGAGCAATAACCAAAGAGAGAGTAAAATAGCCTTTGTTAGGTAATTTGGAGCAAAAAAAGACTGGACTGCAAAAAAATAAGATCAGCAACCATCCAGCAATCTGAGCAATCATCCAACAACCTGATCAATTAACCAGCAATAGCAGAAGGAAGAAGCAGAGCAAAAAATATGGCTGTTGGCATACAGATTTTGACAAAAAACTCATCACTGCGATCCAAATGCACAAAAAAGCTAGGGGTATCTCAGATCTGTCCTAGGCGAGCCTCAGCAAGTAAATCTGAACCAGAATCAAGCTTCACAGCACTCCGAAAACCAGATCTGAAGACGGTCCACTATAGCCGAAGCTCCAAAAAAGCCTAAAAATCTTAAATTGAGTAATCTTCAACAAACCAACTTGGATAATGTAGATCTACCCTAGTCGAGTCCCAACTAGCGAGATCGAACTAGAAAAATAGCCCCAAAATCCAAAAATACGCAAATCTGAGTCCAAACTTGAAAAAACCCGAAAAACTTTCAAAAAATCAAAAGCTTCCTCAAATGATTTGAAAAAAATTTTAAAAAATCAACATAAAAATCAGGGCTTCAAGCCAATCAATCCATGAGAAAATCAGAATTTTTCGTCAATGTTCATTGCTGACGTCATTCTGTCAGCCACTCCATTTAGATGATTTTCGACAACTTTGAAACTTCAAATTTGGATTGTAGATCTGACACCAAGTTAAATTGTAATGTAATTAGGGTTAGGAAGAAAAAGAAGAGAAGATTACGATGAGAAGAGAAAAGATTAGGAGAAGAGAGTAGTGTGTTAGGTTACACAACTATACCCCAACAAAGAACAAGAACACCCTCAAGCTAAAAATAAAGCATAACTAACAATAAATAACAAATTTTCATTTAGTAACTTTTCAAAATAATTCTTCCGCCTTTCTTTAATATTGTCGTTTTGAATCAAAACCGAGTATTTACTCTTAATAACATCACTCCTTTGCTTTCTCAAATTTTCGACTCGGACTCGCCCACTTTAGTTATTGATTTTCTTTGTTACTTCGAAAGTAGCTGCTTCAGCTTCAGCCACTCGAATTTTCGATATTCCTTTTTATTTCCCATCAAATGAATGGCATCTTCTTCTAGAAATCCTAGCTATTCTTAGCATGATATTGGGAAATCTCATTGCTATTTACTCAAACAAGCATGAAACATAAGCTTGTATACTCGTCCATAGGTCAAATCGGATATGTAATTATTGAAATAATTATTTTCATGTTATACCACTTCATGACTCTAAATAATCTATTTCCTCAATTCTAATAACATCAAAACCG
>CM042194.1:16645313-16663325 GCA_023539305.1 Ilex asprella | reverse complement strand
ATGACTCTAAATAATCTATTTCCTCAATTCTAATAACATCAAAACCGAGTCTTTACTCTTAAGAACATCACTCCTTTCCTTCAGAATGCTTTCTTTCTCTATTCTAATATCAACCAAAACACTTTTGTTCCACTCTTCAAATGTTGCTTCACTAGTTTCGATTTTGGCATGAATTTAAAACTCTTCCATAGTAAATTCATATGTACGACAATTATAAGAAAAAGGAGACTAGAACTTCTTATCTCAAAGTCGATAAATGATTCCAACTAAAGAAGCTCGATTTTTACAAAATTACCAAAATACACTTGAGATGCAAAAATTGGCATGATCACAACTCATGCATGTTCATGCATCATAGGTAGCCCCCCCCCCCAATGTTTTGGTTTAGGAATCAAACCATAGATCTAGACCTCTTAAGTCATAGAAAATGAGCTAACACCAAGGATAGCTGGAGATTTTGGCCTATTAGGCAATATATACGGCTTGTTCAGGTGACTGGATTAAAGTATTACACTGGTTTTGACAAAATGCTGGTTTATGAAATGCTAAGATATATGAAAAATAAATGATTTTGAGAAAATTTGAAAGTCATTGCAGGTGAATTATGCAAAATGAGATTCTTGTTTGAGAAATATGTCTTATACGATATAATGAATCTTGATTTTAGAAATTGAGAAACCTATGCTTTGAACTTTATTACGATGATTTTATGCAATTCAGTGATGAGCTTTGAAAACTGATCCTTGTATTGTACCCTCCACTTATGTATCTACAACTATGAAGTCTTGTGACCGCAAGTGGTACATATACTCCCTTTGGGGCATATGATGGGTGTTTGCCTTTGGGACACGATGCACACATGTATGATATGTTATTTTATGACTCTGCATCCTTATGACCATGATACATTTTGCTCTACATGTGTATGACTACGACACGATATGTTACGATGCATGTTAAACGTCACATCACCCATTGCTCTTGGTATTACAAATTAGGAAAACTTTCAACCACACCCCTTCTAATTTACTATTACTTTAAGTACCCCTCTATTATCAAAAACATCACTGACACACTCTTCTAGTTTATATTTAAACATCACCGGCACCCCTTGCCATTAAACTAATATTTCTAACAAAAAAAAAATTCATCTAAAATACCAAAAATGCCCCTACATAAACCCCAAACAATTTTTCTACATAAAATTCAATTAAAATTCAAGCCGATTAAAATTTATTTTTCTACATATTAAAATTTGAGCTGATTAAAACTCATTTTTCTACATATTGAGCAGATTAAAATTCAATTCGAGCTAATTAAAATTTATTTTATTTTACATATCAAAATTTGATCCTATTAAAATTCTTTTTTTACATATTAAAATTCGAATTGATTTGAACTCTACCTAAGCGGTTAGCGCCGATTAAAATTTGCTTTGATTCGATTAAATTTATATTTTTTTATTTATTAAAATTCGTGCCAATTAAAGTTCGATTTAAGTTGATTAAAATTTATTTTTTACAAATTAAAATTTATATTTTTTTATGTATCAAAATTCAGGAAAATTAAAATTCAATGCAAGTTAATTAAGATTTAATTTGAGCCGATTAAAATTTGATTTTTAATCAGGCAAAATAAAATTTTAATCGACCCAAATTTTAATACGTAAAAAAAATATAATTTTTAATCAATTCAGATTTAAATACATAACATGAATCGAATTTTAATCAGCCCGAATTTTAATACGAAAAAAAATTTAGAAAATAAAAAAAGTCTCATTAAAGATATGCCTAAAAGGGGTGTGGATGAAATTTTTCAACAAATATATCATAGAAAATTTAGTAAAATTACATTCTAATTAACACTTTTAATCTGATAGGGGGTGTTAGTGAAAATTCAGAAAATAGTGATGGTGTCCTTAATGATATGATAAACTAGAAAGGGTGTACCTGAAATTTTTCCTACAAATTAATACGAACAATCTTCCTATGTGCAGTTTTGGAATATCACATAGTCTACAATATGCTGAGGTCAGATCACTGAAGCAGTTATTTTAAAACACTTGAGATCATCTATGTTGGATAAAAATGGGCCAGTTATCACCTTGAGTTAAGGAATTTTGAGCGTACACATATTTATTTTGACCTGGTATTATGGACAGATGGCAGCATGTATGTTTAGTTAGGAACGGACCACCCCCTGATGATGAATTGTTTACTGCCAGTGATGATGTGATCAGTATTTAACTTGAGTCTATGATGATATGTTGATTATGTAATACATGATCATTCTAGATAATATAGGTTATGTGGGTTTTGGATACAAGTTTTCACGTTAGTAGGAGGGGTTGGCGCGACAGCATCCAAGAAGTATCAGACATATGTCTACAATTAAGATTTTTACTTTTTAGTATGGGCACTTCCAATGGGATGTTGGACACAGGTCAGGAGATGTCCATTAAGCAACAATTCTGACAATAACATGGCACCTTCTTATGTATGATTATGTTTCTTAGGTTATAACAAGCAGCTTCCTATTCATCACTTGAACCATTGAGGTAACATCAGTGTCCACGAATTTGTCTTATATTGCCTTCAGTTTCTCCTTAGGTCCTATTCAAATCATGTGAGAAGTAAAGTGATATTGTTCTCAAAATGCTTCTTGATCACAAGATTTTAAAAGTCCATAATCTATTCCTAGTATTCCCAACTGTCCAATTTCTTAGCTGTAAAACTTTTAAGACTCCAATAAGGCAAGAAATTCAATTCATGAGAAGTGAAATAATATTCATCTGAGTAATGAATAAAATTTCGTTTTCGTGCATTATATCAATCTTCTTGGAAAGGGAAATGTTTTGGAAACATTTCGGAAACATCTTGGAAACGAAATGGAAATGGAAAAAATAAAACAGAAATTTGTTTCCGAAACATTTCGAAAGATGGTTGAAAAATCTCAAAAAACATCATACCATTCCGAAACACCTCAAAACATAAGAACTGTGATCTTCAACTGATTCGTTTTTATTTCCCTAAAAGCAGAACTGTTCTGGTCATTTCGGGGGAAAAAAATATTATCCTAGGTCTGAGTTTGATAACACAACTTTGCAACAAAGCAAGAACAAAAAAACACAAATTAGTAAATTTTTCCCTCAAATAATTTACCAATGGAATGGAACAGTAATCATGCTGAAAAAGAACAAAGTAGTTGTGCCCAAAAAGAATGGATACCTTCTGCTTCCTTTTGAACTCTTCCCAAGTAACTGTATGAGAAGTTTTAAGGCTGGCCAAACGAGCCGCTTGCCACTCTGGTGAATGAAAAGAACCATCCACCTGAGACAGTCCTCATCAGAATAGTATGGCAAAGAAAAGCATATATCCATGACTTTGAAACTACACTATTTTCATAAAACCATATCTCAGTATTTGCGACATAAACCAGCAAGAGAAAAATTAGGAACATCAAACATATTAATGACGAAGGAATGAAAAAGTTATTTTTATGAAGCAGCCTTGACCATGTATGAGCTATAAAACATAACACTCAAGAAAACCAGTAGACTAAAACAAATAGCACTGCTGAAAGATTCAATACATGTACTCCAACTCAACAGCAGTTGGGAACAAGCACTTAATTGAATACAACAATTAACAGACCATGGAGTATAAGTGCAACCTGACAGATGTAAGACGTATGAGATTGATGGAGAATCTCTCTCTGTTTTGAACCAATTGAACTATACAAAGATCGGTAGCAAGAGCTCCAATAGAAGTAGCAAGTACCTCCAAAGATCGGTAGCAAGAGCTCATTGGTAGATGAGCAAGGAGAGGAAAAGGAACCTTTATTGTACAAGGTAATCTAAATTCACCAGATTAAGGACGTTTTATTAGATCTCTCCATTCAGTATGAAATCCTTGTCAACACAAATCCAAATCTGCACTCGTTTTACCTGAAACCTGACAAAATTCATAACTTTCTTCCATAATTTAAATTGCATGATGCATCAGGTCTCAAGGTCATTACCTCTGTCGTGGTTGTAAATGAAGAACAGCAATCAACAGTTAAAGTTTCAAAATTTCCGAGGGTAGAGCCACAATTCTTAATTGAATTAAAATAACTTCTACTGTTCTTGAAGTTGACAAGTGTAAACCAACCTTAGAAGGTGAAGCTCAACTAATTGTATGTCTAAATCCAATTAATGGTGGATAAGAAATCCACCCAAAGGATAAGAAGTTAACGCACAAAATAAATTATTGACTGCAAACAGCCTTCCAATTGAGTTGGAAAACCAACAGTGTGTCACGAAACTCCTTTGTAATCACCACCCAAAGGGATGCCAAGAACTTCACTTTATCCCATAATAATTCTTTTTCCTCCTCTCCTCAAAGATTCTACGATTCCTCTACATCCACCTCCCAAAAAAGGGTCACAGCAGCGCATCTCCATAAAGTGGTAAAATAAAAAGATTTCCTTCTCTTGACTTTTAAATGTCAGATTGCACTATTTATTGACAACCAGCCATAACTTCATAGCCATTCAACCAAAAACCTGAAGTCCCTGACCCTTTATCCTACCCTATTGCCTTTAATTTAATATTGAAATTGAAAGGGATGTTTGACAGAGTTTCAAGCAGCTATTTTCTGAAGAGCTGACATTTCATACCTTTAGAACCAAACAAGTCCAAGCCTCTACAATACACAAATTGATAGCCATCCATCTTGCTTTTGAATTACTGTGCATAGAAGCCTAAATAAACTTATATATTGGCAACATATTCAAAGTTTCTGGTGATGTCCTAATCACCACACATTTCAGCTTAAGTTTTTCACAGAAGCTTGTTTACTCATGAATGCACCCATCTAAAGACTTAACGAAGATTTGATGAAAATCATAATTTGTAAAAACAACAGCAACAATACTCTCAACAAAACTTTACTGCTAAAAATAAATGGAATCGGAATGGATTTTGAGTGAAGAGCGATAAAATTCTTGACATTCTGACAACACGCTTAGATTGTTTAATTATGACAGATAAACAGCAAAAAAACAAATAAGTGCTGCCTCAACTAAATTAATGTTAGCTAAGCATCTGTGGTTAGTAAAAAGCTCAACAAAATATCAGATGTTCAAGATACATTCTCGAGAAGGTAAGTTCATCATCATCCATTGTATTATCCTTCAAAAAACTGCAACAATATCAAACTTCTACTACTTAGACATTGAAAGCCTAAAAGATTAAAATTTATAAAGGGAAAAATGGGGTAACAATTTGCTCAAGATGGAGGAAATATGAAACCAATTTAGAGGCAATATAGAAGCACACACATGGGGTATACAGAAGGAGCCAAAACAAAAACAAAAAAAACAAAAATTCTGCAAACTACCGTCCAGCAAAATCTCTCCCAAAAAATCTAGAATCTATAGGGGAGACAACCTTGTAAAAATAAGAGAAAACAAAACTTAACTTCAAAAGTTTGATCTTACAAAGTACTCAAAGGAGCTTGAACCTCTTAAGGATCCTGCCATTCCTGCCCTCCAAAATGGTGTCCACATAGGGAAAAGGTCCGCCATGTCCCATCCGTTGTCATTATTGAACTGTACTACCTCTCCAACTACTAATCAAATCCTCAATAGGTCTTGGCATCACCCATGCAACACAAAACCAAAGGAAAAGCATATCCCACAATTACCTTGCTGCTTTGCGGTGAAAGCCAATGGTTACATGATATCCTTGTACTTCCCATACTTACAAGTTACAACTCCAATTTAATATAACTTCTACCCCTCCTCCTCCTCATATTATCCATTTCAAAAGGGGTTCTAGAATGCTTGTCCAAACAACGAAAGCCACTTTTCAGGTTGCCTTGCTTTTTATATGTACCTCTCATGCTTATTAAATCTTGTTGACTGGTATCATTTGGGGTTTGGTTCCAAAAAAATAGACCAAGTGTCTAGTCACCCAAAAATCAGGAGAAAAGATGCATAATAAGCTTAGTAATAAAGCCACTTTGAAAATAATTGTGTTAATAATGGCGCCGGTTGGAGCCCCTTCATGACATCGAAGAGCCGGTCCTCTTCCATCATATCAAAAATGTCCAAGGAGAACTACAAAAGATTGCCTTCACCTACTCGCGTATGGGGCCTGTTTGCTTCAGGTTCATCAACATGGCAGACCACAATCGGGCAGGAACCCCCTCCATTCCGCCTGAAACTCGTCCCCAAAATGGATCTACCACAGAGATGATAAAATCCCAGGATTGGATGTGTTTCAACAAAGTGGATTAAAAGATGTTTAGCCATGACATTAAAAGTAAGTCCATTGCAGCATTTGACGAGAAATTGAAGAAGGGTTTACTTTGGTTTTATGCTTCTTAGACATAGAAAAACAGGGGAGTTACCACTAATGATTTTATGCCAACTGCTATAATTGGAACTAACTCTGTCTGCGTACTCTTGTGCACAGGTCCTAAGCCTCGATAAATGAGTAGGGCGACATAAGGTAATTGAAAGTCAACATAAAACTGGTCGACTAAATATGAACATGAATCCAAACAATATTTGCGTAAATACTAGGACATTCCCAAAAGCGATGTTTTGTACCTACACCCGGGTGTTTCAAAAAATGGGCAAGGAGCACACCTCATTTTAGTTGCCCAGATGCAATGAAAAAATCGCAAGGGTTCCTACGTCACTAGACGAGTGTGGGTAACGAAGTTAGTCAAAGACACTAAACTTAGGCTAGTAACTTAGAATATAGGAATACTAGCACGTAAAAAAATAGAAATAGTTGAAACTATAATTATAAGACAAATTAATATATCGTCCCTACAAAAACTAGGTGGGTAGGAGATAAGGTGAGGGAAGTAGAAAATACAATTTATAAACTTTATTATATTGAAAAAAATAGACATAGAAACGGAGTAGGAATAATAGTAGATTCACATCTTAACCACAAAGAGGTAATCATACTTAGGAAAGAAGATCATTAAACTTGTAATAAGAGGAAGTATAATCAATATTATTAGTGCGTATGCACCTCCAATAGTACTAGATGAACACATTAAAACTCAATTTTGGGAGGATATGAATGAAGCAATGAGAACAATACCAATAGAAGAAAGAGTATATATAGGAGAAGACTTTAATGGCTATATAGGAAATGATCGGGTTGGATATGAGAAGGTACATGGTGGACATTGATTTGAAGATAAGAATGATGCCGAAGATTTCACCTTATATTTTGCCATAGCATATGATTTTATGATAACAAATACATATTTTAAAATGAGGGATAAAACATTTAATAACTTTTAAAAGTGGATCAAATAAAAGTAAAATAGATTTTTTCCTAACTAGATGAGTGGATCACATATCATGTAATGATTGAGAGTTTAACAACAACAAAGGATAATGGTCCTAGATGCATTTATTAAAAAAGAGATTAAGATTAAGAGGTAATAAGATATAAAAAAGATATTAAGATCCAAGAAGTAGATGATAAAATTTGAAATGTAAAAAGATAGATTTGGTTAAAAACAAAATACTAAAAGAAGTAGTGCAGCATTTAAAAGATGAAACACATGTAATGTGGAATACCTTGAGGTTTTTGAAAAATCAAGAGGTAATGGACCATTAGCATGAGAAACTTGGTGATGGAACGGTCAAGTCCAAATTGCAGTAAAAACAAAAAGGAAATGCTATAAAACATGCAAAAAACTAAAAAAATGAGAGAATTTTAAAAATTACAAGCTTGCAAATAAAGAAACAGAAAAAGAGGTAAGAGAAGCTAAGTACAAACAATTCGATGACGTTTACTCTAGACTAGCACAAAGGATAGAAAAAAAAAGTATAAACTTGCTACATTAAGACAAAGAAAAACTAAATATGTTAATCATTAAATATATTAAGAGCGAAAAATCTTGGGTTTTGATTCAAAACGAAGAAATTAAAGAACAATGGAGGAACCACTTTGACAAGTTACTAAAATGAAGATCATATAGGGAGCTTCAATGTAGATGACTATAGAAATCACAAGGAAATTGGAGAAAATGCATGTTTTGTAGAATATGGATGTCGGAGATAAAAGAGGCATTAGAGAAAATGAAGACACGAAAAGCTTTAGGACCTGAAGTTGAGGTTCAGTAGTGTCTAGGAGATGTCACAGTATCATGGTTAACTATTCAATAAAATTTTAATGACTAAGAAAATACACAACAAATGCAAGAAGAGTATTTTAGGACTAAACAAGAGATATATATAAAGTTGCACAAACTATCAAGGAATTAAACTAATGATTCATACAATAAAACTTTGGGAGAAAGTGATTGAGTGAAAACTAAAGTTTGAAACGACCGTATTTGAGAATCATTTTGAATTTATGTCTAAAAGATCAACAATGGAAGTTATATACTTACTTCGGAAACTAATAAAAAGGTATATAGAGAAAAATAATGAGCTTCATATAGTTTTTATAGACTTAGAGAATGCATATGATAGGGTCCCTGGAAATATATTATAGAGAGTTCTAGAGAAGAAAAAAGTTATTGTTTGGTACATTGATTTGATCAAGGATATATATGAAAATGTAGTTACTCTGGTGGAACAACAACAAAGTGAGACCAATCACTTGAGGCTTACATCAAGGTTAAGCCTCTAGGTGCGTTGATTATGGATGAGTAGACTAGACACATTCAGAATGAGCTCCCACAGTGTATGTTATTGCAGATGATGTTGTATTAGTTGATAAAAGAAAAGAACGGATTAATAATAAACTAAAAATATGGCGAGAAACACTTGAATAAAAAAGAAATTAAGATTAGTAAATAAACTAAACATATCAGATGTAACTTTAATAAAATGAGGAATCCATACTAAGAAGTAGTAAAAATAGAGTATCAAGAGATCTCGAAAGGTAAACACTTTAAATACTTATGGTTTATTAATCATAGAGAGTGTGAGATTAGAGACAACGTTACTCACAAAATTAAAACACGATGAACTAAATGGAGAATTTATCTAGTATAGTGTGTGATAAACGCATACCCATTAAGTTAAAAAGAAATTTCTATAAAAAGGCCATTAGACCCGCTATGTTGTTAAGGAACGGAGTATTAGACAACTAAAAAACAACAAATTCAAAAATTGAACGTGATGGAAATAAGAATGCTAATATGAATGTGTGATAAAACTAGGAAGAATAAAATTAAAAACCATTATGTCTGTAAAAAAGTAGAGATAACACATATAAGAGATGAATTAAGAGAGAATCAACTTCGATGGTTTGAACATATTTATAGATGGCCTACAACGGCACCGGTGAGAAGAGAGATATAATAGTTATTGTCAGTAAGCATAAGGATAGAGTTGGGTCCAATATAATTTAAATGAAAAAGTAATGAAGGATATGATAACTTAGGGTTCAAAAGAAACCATGACCCTTAATAGAGCAAAATGACAAAACATGATTCATGTAACTGACCCAAAAATATTGGAATAAGGCTTTGTTGAGTTGAATTGGGTAGTTACTGTAACTATAAGTACAAACAAAAAGCTGCAACAGCAAGTATTAACCAGTACACTTACATAAAAGTGGTTGTCCATTTACAATTCCAGACAGTTAACAGGCACCCTATACGACAACAACTTCACAAGGTGATAATATTGGATTCTTAGGGATAGGGAGAAAGATATCAGACCATGCCCTAATTCTCTACATGAACATTGGTATTATTGTGCAAAACAGTGTATTAAGTCTGAATCAATCATTGTTTGGAGTTTGCGCAATTCAGAGACGCACTACTTCATATGCACAATACTTCTCCAATTTGATTCCTCCCAACTTTCTTTTTTAACTTTTATATTGGTATTAGCAGTTACCATTAGTGACTCGCAATGAAACAAAAAAAGGGCAATTCAGGTCCACTTAAAAATGACATTTGGACATTTATTTAAGATAAATGACACCATAGAAATCAAGATTTCAAAATATTGTCCAGATGTTCTGCACATTCAGACATCAAACACATATACTGTCAATAATTACTTGAATCACAAAAACCTAGCTTGTCGGACTAAATATTTTGGTTTTCACCGAAACTTCACACAAATCATGAATAGTTCCTCAATCCTCACAGTACATTTTCACGATTTGAAGCATTTTTTGCTGTTTACAAGTTCATATCGCAAGCACATATAACAACCAATTAGCTCTTAACACAAATTGATTCAAATTTGCCGGCCCATTATTGCATGGTTGATTTTCGTGTCAAATGATTTCTTGATTAAACATGAAAAGTTATAGCAAAAAAGGAAAAAAAAAACAGAATCAGCAATAAATATCCTTACTGATTTCAAGACAATAAGTAAGATAGTATGAAAGGGTACAAACCATGCCATCCTCGATCTCGTCGGGCCCGGCCGAGCTCGAACCCAGCCGAGCTCTTTGCATAGCCTTATACGCTTGATTCTTCCCCATCTTTTCGAAGAAACCCAATTGAGAAAATGCCAAAAAGTGCAAGGCAAGATCGAAATATGAAGGATTATATTCGAAAAGCGTATTATCAGACTAACATTCGAAAACCCATTCGAGTGGTACAGATGCTATTTCCTGGTTCGTATTTGGAACGTAGACAGCAGCATGAGGGGATGGGAGACACAGGGAGGGTTTGGACTTTGGCAGGTCTCTGAGATGGGTCATGAGCGAGTAAATAGTCGATGGCTATAACGCCAGTAGAATATGGTACCTAAACCGTATCACCCTTCTCGTCCACCAATCACCTAGCTTGGTATATTATTCATTGTTGGCAAAAAAATAATAATAATAAATTCTTTTTTTTTTTTTTGTGAGTAACGTTGGTAACAATGGCGCCGTTTGGGAACTTCATGTGTTTTGTCTTTTTTTTTTTCATTTTATGGCTAAAAAAATAAATAAAAGACGTTTGGTTAATGTTTTCGTTTTCTTTTTTAACTGCTCCATGCTGAAAATAAGGTCAAAATATGAAAACATCCAAAAGAACGTTTTTGAAGACATCCAAAAAAAAACATGCAGCGGTCGAACCTTCTTCACAATAAAATAACATTTTTTCCCTTACCTTATAAAAAGCCAAGAAGCATTTCAACTCTTTCTCCAACTCCAACGATCCCTCCAACTCTCTCTCTGTCTTGCATCTAGGATCTCTCTCAAACAGTGAAGCTTCGATTTCGCTTCTCTCCGATTTTCAGATCTAGGCTTTATTTTTACAAATCTAGGGATTTTTCTTCATCTCTATTTTGTTTTGGTGTTGATTTCAACATGTGTGTTGTGTTTTGTGTATGTATATGTTTGTTTATGTGTATCGGTGGTGGTAGATTGGTGTTGGCGGTGGGTTGTGTCATGGGTTTTTGGTGGGTTGGGTGGTTGAATTTCGAGGTTGGTGGTGGTGGTGGGTATTGGGTGGGTTGGGTGGTGGGATTTTCGGGGTTGGTGGTGGTTTTTGAGTGGGTTGGGTGGTGGGTTTTCGGTGGTGGTGGTTTTTGAGTGGGTTGGGTGGTGGGTTTTCGGTGGTGTTGGTGGTTGGTTGGGTGGTGAGTTTTTTGGTAGTTGGGTAGTGGCTAAACAGAGGTGGTGGTGGTGATTGATTAGTAATTAAAATTAGTATATTACTATGCCTTTTTGAATACTAATTATATTTTTATGGAGTTTAAATGATGATATTTCAGGACATAAATTGTACAAAGGTCCAAGGGCAATGAATATCAAATTTCGTGCAACACCAGCATATTCTGGAGCAAAATTGGATAAGCTTGGACCAAGGGAAGAACGTTCGAACGTCAATCCACGTTCGAACTTTCTCTTGAATTATTAAAGATCAGACTGTTGAAATGTTGATGCATGGCATGTTACAGTAAAGAAGGAAAACACATAAGTACTTGAGTACAACGTTCTAACGCTAATCCACGTTCAAACGTTGTCCAAAACTATTGAGGACTGGGATAATGAGTGCAAGGGCGGTGGTTCATAGTGTATGGAAGTAGCTTTCACAGAAAAATAGAGACCACTTGAGTAGCAGGTTCAAACTATATCTGGCGTTCGAACGCCATCAAGCAAAGACACTGAACAACGTTCGAACTTTGTCCCTAGACAAGCGATAGAGTAAATGGCTTTCAATGAACTTTGGAGGCCTTACACTATTTTTACACACTCTCTTGTCCTCCACCACCTCCTCCTTGCCTATAAATACTCTCATTGTAGGAGCTTCAAAGAGGAGATTAGGCTTACACTTGAGCAACAATTCTATGTAGCATTAGTCTTAGACTTAAATTTATATTTACTTGCATATAGGAAGATAAATCTTCTTTTGGTTGAGGTGGAAACTCTCCAAAAGTGACTGGCTTTCTTATACTTTCAATATTAGTTTCATTCACTTCCATTGCTTGAGCTTCTTTCTTCCCTTAGATGAGTGAAACTCTTCCACTTTTTCAGAGTTTTACCAAAGTCATGAAGGGTGGAATGTAATTCACTCATTCTTTGTCGAAGATCAGCTCCTTGTGTAGTGTATTTTATCTCGTAACTCCTCTACTTAGAGGGATAAGCATCACTCACTTTTCTAGTTTTATCAAAATCATGAAGAGTGAGTAGTTTCTCATTCACTCTTTAGTAAGAGGTAATGGACATGTATAAATCATCCGAAAGTTATATTTGTGCATTTCGTTTACGCTTAATGCTTTATATTTCACTTGCTTTGTAAAACCCGAGAAAATTTTAATTTTTTTCTAAAAAATGGTAAAATGGTAATTTCTACTATAATATGGAATTAAAATACATATACTCTAGAGCTTGTATGACATAACGGAATTCGCCGTTGGATTCACCTAGACTAATTTTGTCGAATTTCAAGATAGTCGAATTTTTCATGTTTTACGAGACGACTGGGTGTCAAATGACCTCACAAAGGTCCCCAAAAATAAATATTTTAAAATTTTCTTATAATTGAATTAAAGTTTAAATAAAATTAATTTAAAATTAAATCGGGTTAAAATAAATCGTTTCGGGGTGAAAACAGTCCTGAACAAGTGGGGGATATGTGGCTCGATATGAGCCAAGTATTTAAAATTATAAATAGGGTTAAAAATCATATTTTTGGAGAAAATATCTCCATTGTTCAGCTCTCACACGTTGGAAATAGAAGGGAGAAAGAAGAGAAAAGAAAAAAGTTAGATTTCAAGGCTTTGTTCTTCGATTCACGGAGTTCCGTCAGTCGAAATTCTTTGAACCAAGAATTAAAGTCGATCTCCTCGACGAGGGCTACACTTACATACCAAGAAATAAGGATTTCACAGAAGATTTAAAGAGGGGATTTTAGAAAATCAAGAGTTTTTGGGACTTGGAAGGTGTTCTTGAAGTTCTAGCCTTCATTTTATGCTCCAAGAGGTAGGGCTCCCTTCTACTTTGATTTATTTATATCCTATGGTGTCCATAGGAAATGGATGGTTTATTTTGAGTGTTTTAAAACATATCTATTAAAGTTGATTTAATGAAAATGGGTAGGCTCAATTCTAGTGTGAATTGGTAGTTAAAAATTGCTATTTTGTAATTTCTAGGATGTTTTGATAATGGGGTATGTAAAAATCATATATTCTAATTTTTTTTGAGTTATGTGATAAATTTAGGTATGTTATGTGATTACATGATTTGGTGCCTTGAAGGTGTTTGATAAAATACCTATATGAAATAAAGTATGTTAATTGCATGAGATTTGTGATAATATACTTGAATGATGTGATAAAGAGAAATCATATGCTTAAGATATGAATTACACTGGAAAATAAAATGTTGATATGTGTTTATGATATGTTGACATTATGACAAAGTTTGATAGTTATATGCATAAGATATAAATTGTCATAAAACATGTGGACATGTGGTTGAATTGCTCATTTAGAATTAATACATATTGGACATGATATTAACATCACATTCATGGGCATGAGTCATGAGTGTGAGTGTGTGAGTGCATGGTTGATCAAACTCATACTTAGTGATTGATATGTGGTCTCGGGAAGGTTGGATCGAATATCCCCTTTGAGTCGCATGGTTACATGAAAAACTTGTGTCTGGTATAGCAAGAAGAGCTAGATTCTCCCTCGGGGTGCAAGATCTGGCTACTTGGTTCATACACTCCGACGGTGCAAGTCCAAAAAGTGTAAAAAGGCATATGGAGCCTGCGGTGTGATTCCAAAATTCGTTTTCCAACAAAGACACGAGATTTTATTTTATAAAAATATTCATTCAATGGGTAACATCCAACAATGATTTGCTTTTATAAATACAATTTTTATTTCAAACAATCGTTGGATGTATTTTTGTCAATTAACGGATTTATTACACATGTGCATTGCATTCTGTTGAGGGAATCGGTGAGGACTCGAGTTGAAATTGCATGAGTGAGTCTCATCTCAATTCATAGCATGACATGGAAGTTCCTACCATGATTGCAATTCTTGATTGAAAAGATTTTGTTTATAATTGTTGCATGTGCACATTCATATACATCTAGGGTGGAGAGTAGCTTCTGTAGGAGATACTCTATTGAGCGTTGCTCACCGTATACAAAAAAATATTTCAGGTGCGGGATACACACCGGTGGACGACTCTAATTTGGAGCCTCAAGGGTGAAGAGAGGTCGAATTGTAGCCTTTAACCTTAGTTTTTATAAAAAATTTGTTAAAAGCATGTAATATATGTAAAAAAAATTGTAATCAAACTTATATGGACTACTTTTAATATATTCTTGCATGTTTATATGAGTATGGATAAATGGACCCAGTGTGGTTAATGTTTACTCATAATTGGACTCGGTGCGGTCAAAGTTGTATATTAGACCTTGGATGGGTCATGTGATTGTATATTGCACAAGTTGTATTTTTGGGTAGAGCTTCCCGTACAAAGCAGACTTTGTCCGAATTTTGTTAAATTATGGATCCCGATAAATGGGACATAATGGTGTGATATTGAATTATACGATATCCACGGGTATTCCATGGGCTGACGGGTGATCAACAGGCCCCCGGATTTTAGGGGTGTCACGTGCTTATTGAATGATTGACTGCATATAGCAAAGCTAAGGTACTTTGTATAACCGTGAGTACTTTCTATAACATAGATAATTCTTGCATAGAAAGACTCATTGGTTCAAGGCAAGTACCCCCGCTAAATCTTCATGACTACTCTTCAATCTTCACCATTATTATGCTTCATTTAAAGAATGGAATATTCATGGCATGGTTGAATGCCTTGTAGAAACACTTTCTTATTTGTAGACGGGTTGAGTTTCTACACATACAATTCTTGTAAACTTCTAGAAAGACATCGGGACCATGCCCTTAATTCTCACAATCCACCTTTATCTTCTGATTAACTTGTTATTGACACAAGGGTTAACTGAGTTACCAAGCACAAGTATAATAAACCGGATGATTAACTACACGTCCAGATCCTCGAACTAAAGGGTGACTTTTTACATTTAAGCTTATCTTATATTTTGTCTAGAAAACCTTCTAGGAAAGAATTATATATTCGGCTTAAGAAAATCCCTAAACATCATTACTATAAATCTCAAAGGTTACAGTCACATGGTCTCTGTCACTGCTTACTTCGAAATACCAATAATAGTTCATTGTGGATTCGACTCCGGACTTAACCAGATTATTACTATAACTTGGCCGCCTCCACTTGGGTGTACACATTTCGAATCAAACCAAGTTTTTGGCGCCGTTGTTGGGGAACCATAAAAGTTGTTTTAAGGTAAAAGGTAAAAATTAAAAGACCTTCTTTTGTTGTATATATATATTTTTGATTTACTGTTTGTAATTTTTTTTATTTTATGTTTGAGGACGATCCTCAATTTCAAAATTTGTCGGCAGAATCTTTTGGGTCTGTGACTGAGTCTGAACCATCTTCACCTAGATCAGTAGCAGACTCTTTCGGCAATAGTATGACAAATAATGAGAGATAAGGCGAAGTTCTTGTGAGAAAGGGGGAAATGACTAACATTCGAACTTTGCAGGATTACTTAAATCCCACAAGAAATAATGTGCTCTCTTATTTTGTGTTTCTTGCAGATGCGCCCCTCTTTACTGTAAAGACGGGGACAGTGCAACTATTACCTTAATTTCATGGACTCGAAGCAGAAAACTCATATCTACGTATAAAAGATTTTGAGGAAGTATGTGAAGCATTTCAAGACAATTCTTAACTGGCCACCTTTCTCTTTAAAGGACAAAGCTAAACAATTACTAAACTCTTTGAAAGCTTATTCAGTACCTAACTGGTAGGCATTACATAATGAATTTTTCAGAAAGTTTTTCCCCTTACAACATACGAATGCGCTGAAAAGGTAAATCATGAATTTTTCGGTTAAAGAAGGGGAAACATTTTATCGATGTTGGGAGATATTCAAGGATTTTCTCCAATCCTGCTCACATCATACTTTCAAAAATTAGACTTTGGTAGGATTTTTTTATGACTCCTTGTCCACTAGACTACGTTAGTTTGTCGAAATGATGGCTCAAAGAGAGTTCATGGGAAAGAGTTCGAAGGAGACATTCAATTTTTTTGACATCATATTTGATAGTTCTCAAATGTGGAACTCAGCCTCTCCTACCACTGTTGAAACTAGACCATCTACTTCCTAAGAGGATAAGTATGTCCTGAAAGATGATGATGACCTAAGTGGCAAAATGTCCACCCTATCTCAAAAGCTTGAAGTTTTAGAGATGAAAAAGGTACATCAAGTTGATGTTAGCCTTCCCACAAAACAAGCGTGTGGGATTTGTGCATTAACAAGTGGGGCTGGCAATTCTAGATATGACTCGTGAAATCGACACGAACTCGACATGGATTTAGCGAGTTTGAGTGTAGTTCTAATGGGTTCGGGTGATTAACGGGTTAACTCGGCAGCCCCGTGAAATAAACAAACCAGTTTCGTGTTTAACCTATAAACTTGTTTGAACCTGTTTAACCCGTTAAGAGTGGTACAATAAATTTTTTAAAAATAGGTTAGGTTTATCAACCTCTATCTCAACTCACACCTCCCATCTCTCAGAATCATTCAAATTTAGTAATCATTTAATGTTTATTTTTTGTCTTTATTGTTTTGTTTAGTCATGATTTATTATTATATTAAATAGGTCAATCATGTGTAATGTGTGGCGAATTAATGCTTTTTCATGTGGACTCAAAATTATCTAAGCTATTCTCTTATTTAACGGGTGACACACGAGTTATATCGGGTAACTCGTCTAATAAAAGATTCGTGTATGAGTGTGATAGTTGGACTCGTTTATATAAACGAATAGGGTATGGATGAAGCATTTTTTGACACAAACCCGTTCCACCCGACACGAAACTGTTCCACTTGACACGATTGCCAGGACTACTGACAGGACACCCTATTGGAGAGTGTCTTACTATTCCAGCATTCAAAGAGGTCTTGTTGAACAAACAAATACAATTTCCAACTTCAACAAGCCTTACTCTAATTCATATTATGAAACATACAATCCAAGGAGGCGAAATCACCCAAGCTTCTGTTGGAGAACCACACAACCAAGTTCCATGAACATTTTTGATTCACAATATCTTGTGATTTCTATTTGTATAGACATCGTAATCAAACCTCACAACCTAGAAGTATTAAATGTGGGTTCAAAAGGTGAAAAAGTAGATTAATGTCTAGAATATACCAATGATATGGCTGCAAACTGGAGAAGGCCCAAATGTCAGACTACACATAGTAAGGTTAAAACTAGTTATGTAGAGTTGTGTTGAGATGAATCAAAAAGAAACGTATAAGGATAATGAAAAGGTAACCGCTTGTAAGACTAAATCTATACATACTTCCTTCTTTGTCCATTCTATTGAAATAAGACTAAGTCCTATTCACTACATCTAGCATAACCTAGATTTCCAACTAGACCTTCTATTGTCCAGACCTTATTGTTTGTTTGTTTCCAATGTCCAGGCTCCAGGTCATAATT
>CM042194.1:16575562-16620313 GCA_023539305.1 Ilex asprella | reverse complement strand
TTGGCCATTTTTTATTCAATATAATATAGTGCCTTCAAACATGAATATTTTTTCTAATAATATAGGTTTTCAAAATCCTTGTAAGTTGACTTTTGATAAAATATTTCTGAGCACTATTGTTAGTTCTAATGAGGTGTGTAGTTTCAAGCATATGAATTTTATGCTTTTATTATTTTAAATTTATGAGACTTTGATTATTGAAACTAGGTTTTTTCTATTTCTTCCTTTAAATTTGTCTTCACGAGAATCTTCATATTGGTAATACTTTTTTGAGCATGTATGTAAAATTCAAGTGTGTAAGGATACAATTTAGCATTTCAGCTTAATGTGTGTCTGTGAAAACCTGGGTAAATTTATTTTTTTTTCCGAAAAAAGGCAAAATGGTTATTTTGTCACTATAATTTAGAGTTAAAATACATGTTCTCTGGAGCTCATATGACGCAACAGAATTCACCGTTAGATTCGTATCGCGAAATCTAGTCACCCTGTCGAATTTCGTCGAATTCCGAGATAGTCAATTTTTTCATGTCGTTCAAGGCGATTGGATGGCCATTGACCTCACAAACGTCCCCAAAAATAAAAATTATGAAATTTTCTTAAAATTGGATAAAATATCAAATAAAATTAATTTGAACTTAAATCAGATTGAAATAAGTCGTTTTAAGGCAAAAACGGGCCCGAATAAGTGGGAACACTTGGTGCGATTAGGGCCAACCTTGGAAATTATAAATAGGGGCTTAAATTAGATATTTTGACACAAAATATCTGCTGAAGATCAGCCTTCAACGTGTGGGAGAGAAAGAGGGAGAAAAGTGAGATTTCAAATTTTTCTTCCTCGATTCACGAAGTTCTTTCGGTCAGAATCCATAAAGCCAAAAGTTAAAGTTCATCTACACGATAAGGGCTACGTGTACGTACCAAAAACAAGGAATTTCACTGCAGATCCAAAGAGAAGATTTTTTGGAATCAAAGATTTTGGATTTTGGTTGGTGTTTTTGAAAGTTCTATCACTTCCTTCACGCTACAAGAGGTAGGGTTCTTCCTACTTTGGTCCATTTTTGACTTAAAGTGCCCTTAAGGAAGGGTTAGGCCTATGGGGTTGTGTATCCCTTGCCTATTGTTGTTGAATGGGGGAAATGGGTAGAATACAATATATCTTCACTTTGGTATGTGGAAGTAACTTGTGCACTTCCTTGAAAAAACTTGTATTATGTGGGCACGTCTTGTGTTTACATGGTGCCTTTGTGATTAAGTGTGTTATTGACATAAAAATTGTGATAACATGCTTGGATATTGTGTTGTGAAAATTGTCGATGTATATACATGGTTGTGTTATATTGACATTGTGAAGAATTATGTGAGTTATATGTTTATGATATAAATTTCCATGGAATATGATGATATATGGTTTAATTTGTCCATATGACATTCATTACATATGAGATATGATTGTTATTGCAATGATGCATCACATTGCATATGTACGAAAACATCTCATCGCATGGGCGGGTGCATGGTTGTTGTCAACACCACACTTGGTGATTGACGAAAGGCTTGAAAAAGTTGGGCCGATGGCCTAGCTGAGCCGCATGGTTGCATGAGAAGTTAGGTTGGGGTAGCAAGAAGGGACTAGAAAATCCCTCGGGTGAGAGACCCGGTGATTGAATATGCACTCTGTTGGTATAAGAGCCCATAAAGTGTCTCGGTGTACGCTGAACCGTTGGTGAAAGTCCATGAATTTCGTGTCGGTTGGATGCCGTTGGTGTAAGTCCATGAATATCCACCCCAAGGAGGACCCTAAAATTGTAAATGTCATTCGATGTGCAACATGGATGACGAATTTATACAGATTGACACTTCCATATGTAGAAGAGCCGAGAGGGCTCAAGTTAAGTTGCATGAGTGAGTCATATCTCACTTCGTGGCATGACATGAAGAATTCCAACATTGAATGCATATTCTTGCTTGGAATGTGAAGGATTGTTGAATGTTGCACCTGTGCATTCCATGTGCATCTAGGTGGGGAGTAGCATTTGTAGGAATTATTCTACTAAGCGTGACTCACCTTATACAGGACATATTTCAGGTGGAGGACACACGCCTGGGGATGGCTTTCACTCGGGCCCTCAAGGGTGAAGAAACACCAACATGTGGTCTTTAACCTTTAAGTTTTGTAAAACTTTTGGTGAAAAATAGTTTTTGGCATGTAAAAATTATGCAAAAGATTGTAATATAACTTATGTTAACTATGTTTGATGTATAAATATATGTCATACATGTTGGGGATGATTTTGGAAAGATTTGGAATGGATTTGAAATTGATTATAGGTGAAACAGGGAAAAATCAACTGGGCTGATGTTCAAACGTTATCGACGTTCGAATGACAGTGAGTTCCAGTACTTTGGTGTCTACGGAGCTCTGATGGAAATGAAAAAGTACCGGGAGCAAACAACGTTCAAACGTAAAGAAGACGTTTGAACGCCAATTAACGTTTGAACGTGAATCTGAAACTGAAATTTTAAGATTTCTGTGCTGTGCTTTCGGGCTTGGGTCTTTGGTTCAAAGGACACATATGGACATCAAATGAGATATATTGGACTCCAGTTGATTTAAATGGTAACATGTACACGGGTTACACGTGTGAGTTACAATCCTGACTTAAGGGATGCTATTGATGTGATGTCGGGTCGTTCGACACTCACGGGTATTTTTGCGGGTTGACGGGTGGTCAACGAACTTATAAATGACCCTCCGTTTTAGAAGCATCATAGCTTGATATTAGAGCATAGGTATACGATTTACCAGGGCTTGATGGGCATTGAGTCTAGACCATTGCATTCATTGTGTATTACATGTTATGTGCTTAAATTGCTACATGTTATGTGATATGTGTTATGTGAATTATATGCATGGTAAAATGTATATGTAAAGGAGAAACCTTAGGGTTAGAAAACATAACCTTGGGTTCGAAAAAGGATGAACAAAATGGTTCAATGTGTAAATCTCCACTAATGGGTGACATACACACTACTAGTGAGACAATGAGAGAAATTTTAAAGTTTAAACTTGATCCTTATCTTGGGACATAATGTGAGGCTCTATTGTTATCTTACTTGTGTGTAGATGGCAAATAGAGGAAGGGGAAGCCGAGGCAGTGGGTTGAACAACCAACCACCATCGACCTTTGATCACTAAACCTTTGTGGAGGCTATTGGTGAAGCGGCTGCTACTATTGCACAAGTCAGCGCTACAGCAGCTACCATTGCAAAGACTAGTGCAAATGTGGGTCATGAAGGCTCAAGCAATCTCCAAAATTTTAAGGCACACCAGCCTCCGACCTTTATAGGAGGAGCGGACCCGATGGTAACTGACCATTGGTTTTGACAAGTGGACAAGGTCTTACGGGCTATAGAGATCACCTCCGATGCCACTAAGATAACTCTGGTTACTTTTCAGCTAGAGGGAGAATCCCAGTTGTGGTGGGATTGGGTGAAGGACTCTAGGAACTTGGAGGTTATGACTTGGGGAGCGTTCTGAGAGCTCTTCATGGGCAAATATTTTCCTGCGTCTATCGGATAAGCTAAGGCTCGAGAGTTCCTGAATTTGAAACAAGGGACTATGACGGTGTTAGAATACGTGGCTAAGTTCACGGGATTAGCCCGTTTTGCTGACGATTATGTGGCCACAGATATGGCCAAGGTACGAAAGTTTGCGGATGGGCTAAAATTATCCATTCGGGGTAAAATTATGGGTCTTCTTTTTCATGATTTTGACTTGATTTTCGAGACAACTATAACTATTGAGAGAGAGGTGGATGACGCACGGAACATCCTGGAAACAGGTGTTAAAGATAAGAAGAAGGAGGATCAATCCTCTTCTTCTAGTGCGGGGTGGAAGCAAAGGACTTTTGCTCCGTAGGGACAACAAGGGCAGGGTCGCGGCTATCAAGGCTAAGGCCAAGGTCGATTCTCCCAAGGAGAGGAAAACTTCAGGACCACCTATCAGGTAGGTCAGAAGACTTGCTATTTTTGCCACCAGCCAGGCCATATGAAGCGGGATTGTCCTCAAAGACAGGGATCCTAGGGTTACGGGACATCTCAGTCCCAGTCTTCGGTGGGGAAGCCACAGACACAATTTGTTCCTCCCTACCCTACCATGGGCTAGGGAAGTCAGTACCAGTTTCAAGGTGCTGTAGAAGCACCTACCACTTTTCGAGCTAGGACTTCGCAGGTAGGCCAGATAGGCCTGGGCATGGGTCAAGGCCGAGGATAAGGCTCTTAAGCTAGGACTTCAGGGACCTAGGGGCGTGTCTACACCATCACACCTCAGACTGAGCGAGCATATCAGTTTGTTATCCAAGGTATATTTCTACTCTCTCGCTTATGGACAAGAGTATTATTTGACTCTAGTGCATCTCATTCATTTATTGTTGCATCATACATAAAAGACTTGAGCTTAGAGGTTGAAATCTTGGAAGAGTCATTGTATGTGAATTCTCCCCTAGGTGCTAGGTGAGGGTTGACCAGATATGTCGGGATTGTGAGTTGGAGATCTCAGGGATTCTACTCACTGTAGACCTTAGGGTCATGGACATGTCAGAGTTCGATGTAATCTTTAGAATGGATTGGTTGATGGCACACCGGGATTACCAGGATTACAAAAAACTACCAGGATTACCTCCACAAAGGGATTTAGACTTTACCATTGAGTTGCATCCCAGTATATCACCCATTTCTATGACTCCACATAGGATGACACTTACTGAGTTGCAAGAACTTAAGGTCCAATTACAGGAATTGTTGGATAGAGGTTTTATTAGGCCGAGCACCTCACCTTGGGGCGCTCTGGTGTTGTTTGCCAAGAAGAAGGACAAGACCATTCAGCTATGCATAGACCGCCGACAGTTGAATAGGGTTACTATCAAGAATAGATACCTTTTGTTGAGGATTGATGACTTGTTTGATTAGCTGAGAGGGGCACGGGTCTACTCTAAGATAGATCTTCGCACCGGTTACCATCAGCTGAGAGTTAGGGAGGAGGAAATCCCTAAGACAGAGTTCAAAATGCGGTATGAGCATTTTGAGTTCATAGTGATGCCATTCGAATTGACAAAAACCCCGATGGCATTCATGGATCTCATGCATAGGGTGTTTCAACCCTACTTAGACTAGTTTGTTATAGTCTTTATTGACAACATCTTGATCTACTCCAAGTCTGAGGAGCAGCATGAGGGTCACTTGAGGATTGTTCTCCAGACTTTGAGGGACCATCAGTTGTATGCCAAGTTCAGTAAGTATGAATTTTGGCTTACTGAGGTGAATTTTCTGGGACATGTGGTGTCAGATTCGGGTGTATTCGTAGAACCAGAGAAGGTTGACGCAGTCATGAATTGGGAGAGGCCGAAGTCAGTCTTCGAGATGCGCAGTTTTTTGGGTTTGGCAGGGTATTATCAGAGGTTCATTGAGGACTTCTCTCGATTAGCTGCATCTATGACGAAGTTGACCTAGAAGGAGGTTAAGTTTGAGTGAAATGATTCATGTGAGAAGACATTCCAGGAGTTATTCGAGTTCATAGTGATGCCATTCGGATTGCTTCAGCCCCTATTCTGATTGTTCCAGAAAAGGGACAGAGGTACATAGTGTATTGTGATGTCTCTAAGAACAGACTTGGATGTGTCTTGATACAGTCCGGGAGGGTAGTGGCTTATGATTCTCGGTAGTTAAAGAACCACAAGCAGAATTACCCCACACATGACATGGAGTTGACAACCATTGTCTTTGCATTGAAGGCTTGACGCCACTATTTATACGGTGAACAGTTCAAGGGGTTTTTGGACCATAAATTCTGAAGTACATCTTCACACAATGGGACCTCAACAGGAGGCAACGCAGGTGGATGGAGTTTCTGGAAAACTATGACTTCACTTTGCATTACCATCCCGGTAAGCCAAATGTGGTGGTTGATGCACTTAGTCAGAAGTCACGGGGAGTCTTAGCTAGTGTGGACTCTCGGGAGTGGCAGATGCTCGAGACTGTAGAACAGTACAGGATACGTTACATGGGGCAGACTCAAAGTACTTTGGGGAGTTTGGTGGCTACGCCTTCCCTGCTGAACAGGCTGATTGAGTCTTAGGGGCAAGACCCTGAGATGGTGTCCATCAAGGACCAAGTACGGCCAGGGTTAGGTGATGAGGGCTGAGCTATTCACTCGGATGGTAGTCTTCGATATAGGGAAATGATTGTGGTTCCCCTGTCGGCGGATCTGTGAGAGGAGATCCCCAGGGAATTCTATTCAGTGTTATCAGAACTGGACTGGACTGGCCGGTTCGATTGGTTGGACCGTGAACTGGGACCTCAGCCGGCCCGGTTCTTGAAATGGACCGCTTAGGCAATTAAACTGGAGTAAAATCGTTAAACTGGTCGGTTTTTGACAAAAATCGTGAACCAGATGGACCGTGAACTAGCCGATTTTATTGCTATTTCTACAAAATGTCCAAAATTCCTAATTTTGCCCTAAATCTAGTCGGTCTCATTCTTCATCTTCTCCACTCCATTTCTTCCTCTCTTTCTAAATCTAGTCGGTCCCCTTCTTCTTCTACACTCCATTTCTTCCTCTCTTTCTACTGTCATTCGATCGCTGCCTTGCTGGTAACTGTTGCAAGAAGCTGCTGGGGATCCCCAACAAGAACACAGCGTGCAGCACCAGGAGAAAAAAGAGGAAGTATCGCTGGCTTGAGCTACTTCATAAGAGAAAAGGGAAGAGTAAGAGATGTTGTGTAATGGCCTAATGGGTATTGTAGAGATGCTGGGTAAATGGGTATTGTAGATTTCTCTCTCTCTCTCTCTGTTTGTCTACATGCACACACACACAATTACAGACTACCCAATATCTGTCTATTACATTTTGCTATTTTAAATTTTCGTACACCACACACACAATACACTTTAACATTACACACAAATTACACTATTTATTTTTTTATTGTGATTTTGAATTTTTTAATAAAATTATTATATTATATTTATTTTTATTTTTTTTATTGTAAGACTGGTCTGACCAATTGACCCAGTGGTTGAGCCATTGACCTGGTCCCTCTGTCGGTTCGATGTCCGGTTCGGTTCTGATAACATTGGTTTCATTGCTCCTATTTTGCTATGCATCCAGGTGGCACAAAGATGTACCATGATCTTCGTTGCCAGTATTACTAGAGTGGGATGAAAAAACACGTTGGGGATTTTATGTGGAGTCATAGAAATGAATACTATACAGTGAATTCATGTTTTGTATTTTGGTGTGCATGTTGATATCTAAAAGTAAGAGCCTGTGTTTTGTGTATTTAGTACGTCAAAATTTTAAATCACATTGCAATTTCAGTAATAACTTGGGCATGATGGTTCATATGGTGATTTACAAGTGGAGTACATATTTAGGGTAGAGTAGAGGTCATAAAGAGGATGTTGGAATGTGTAGGGGAGGTCCTAATATGAAAGGGAGTGGTGAAAGAATGCTCATCAGGAGAATTTTGCGTCTATAGGCAAACCATACTGGTATGCGTACCGCTGCGCTTAGGCTACTGGAGTTCGCAGTACCGGTACGCGCACTGGTACAGTTCGTCTGTTCTGCCTAAAATTAGGGCTTTTAATCATTTTAATTCATAAAACCTTTCACTTCCCTCCACTAATGTAACCCCTCTTCCACTCCCCTCTCACTCGAATCACTCCTAAGGTTTCCAAAACACCCCAATCTCCTTCCAAACTCTCAAATCCTTTCTCTTCCCTAATTTCGTGCTATCAACGCTTGTGAACCTTAGGTGCCGAATTTCTCCAATCCTCTAAAACCCTCAAATCTTTCCAAGTAATCCCTATGGCTGATCATTTAGAGGTTGTCTTGAGGCCACAGACCCGATTGAGGGTCTTCTCTCACTTCTCTTTGCATTCTTTATGATGGGGGCACTGTTGTTGTGCATAGTCCAGACCAAAAGAGTGGGAATTGAATCGTTTCCACCCGAAGCCTCGATTGGTCACAAGAGAAGTGTAAAGGGGTTGAGTGGCGCTAGGAATGAGCTGAGAAAGAAAGCAAAAAATGAGGCTAGGCATCGACTGATCAAGGAAAAGGGGGTCACTTGCGAATGGTACCTAGACTCCATTTCTCTTACCCCAAGGAATGAGGTGGCCCAGATTATTAGAGCACACATCGTGAGTTTTTGGCTTGAGCCCATAAATGGGTATAATTTGTCAATGTGTAGGGAAATTTACCAAACACTTAGCGTGTTTGAGGTGGATGGAGTAGAAGTTTTGAAAACCAATATTCGGGGAAAAATGTGTATGGTGACCCCCAATATCATTGCTAAACTCCTGGGTGATTACCAGATGCCACCTGATTTTTCACCAGCCTATCTTGTCACATCCACCCAAGCCAAGAAAATTTTTGAATTAGTAGAGTTGATGTATGAGGACCCTAGTACATTCAAAGGGAACGTCCAAAGTGGAAAGTTGAAGCCTACTAATGGACTGTTGAACAAACTTCTGCAATGTAATGTCTCACCAAGGGTGCTGAGAAGAAACCAAATTTAGAAAAATTGAAACTTTTAGATGCAGTCATGTCTGGGAATAAAATTGACTTTGCTGTTCTCATTTGGTAGGAAATGAAGGACTTTGCTGAGACGTAGAAACCTATGATCAAACTGCCATTCGGGAGCTTGGTGACCCAGATGTGCCAGCACTTCAAGGTGAAAGCCTATGTGTTTGATAAGATGACTCCACCAGAGACTAGAGCCATTTGCAGAACTAGTAAGAAGAAAAGAAAGGCTATGAGTCGGGGGAAGTGAGCCAAGACTATGAATGCTGGTACTGAGACCCCCGGGGCATCTTTTTTCGCTGGACCATCCACTGCTGCACCTGAACGTTCAGTCCCTCAACGCCTCGATGCACTAGAGACGTCTATGCATGGAATTAAGACTACAATACAGGGTATGCCAGCGATGATGAAGGAACTTTTTGTGCACACCTTTCCTGGGTGACCCATCCTAGAAGTCCCCACTCCACCATCCACTGCTCCTCCAGCTTCTGCCCCTTCTACCTCCAAAATAGTTGAGGACAAGGATAGGGATGATGATGGAGATGCTGAAGAGTCTGGGGAAGGTGAGGAGTATGATGAAGGCGAAGAGTCCAGGGAGGATGAAGACTCTGATGATGTGGGAATGAGGGATATGTAGTAGGTTTGGTGGTTGTTGTAACACAGTTAGGTTTAGTAGGTTTTGGATGTTTGAGTGTACACAATTAGGATACGGTCGTGGAGTCATAGGCATATTTTGTTTCTTTTGATGTCCTACCCATATACTCCAAATTCAAGACACATCAATGAAACACCACAAGTTCTTGTTCAATTGTGCCCAAGCTTATTTTGTTAATTGCATTACGATTTTGTATTTGGATTTGTGGGTGTTTTGCTTTTGGACCGTCATATGTTAGTCTTGTTATTGTGTTTTGAAATTAATTTTTGCTAAGGGACTAGCAAAACCTAAGTTGGGGGTGTGATTAACACAAAATTTTGTATATTTTTATGTGCTAATCATTTTGTTTATACTGCTTTTGGAGATTAAATGGTAGGAGTTGTGTTAAGTAAGTTCTTAACGATGATATTTGGTGTTTGCAATTAAACAGTGCTAAATGAGGCTTCTTAAAGCCTTCCCAAACCATTTGAGATAAATGAGGATGAAAAGATAGCTGGGGGATAGCTCAGGAGAAGAGGAAATCAGAAATCTGAAAAGTAGCCAAATTGTACCGGTACACGTACCGGTACGCTGAGGCTACTAGAGTAAACCGTACTGGTACGTGTACCGGTACACTTACCCTACTGGAGTTCGCTGTACCGGTACGCTTACTTGATTCTTCCCCAAATTCTGCAGGTGATCTCCTGCTGCCTTGAGGGCACCACCAACAGTTCTACCCAGTTCCCCTGACACGCCCATAACACTATTCATCCCTTTCACATTATTCTTTGGACTTTTGGGAGTTGTGGTGATTAATGAGGAGAGAGAAGAGAAGAGGAGCAAGGTGTGCAGACAAGCTCTGCACTTCCCCTGTCCAGGCCATCTCTCTTGCAGCCTACGACTGGAGGTCACTTCTGGAAGCTAGGTCATCACTCCAAGCACGTTTTTGGCAAGAAAAGCTCTCCATTGTTCATTATTACACACAATACAGGAGATATAGAGAGAGGGAGTCTGGTAGAAGATGATGAATAGTGTCTAGTGAGTGAAATTTGAGATTTTACATTTCTTTCAATATATTGTCTTGTAACCTCTAGTATGAATCTTTAGAACTTCATTTAAAGTCATGAATGCTATTTTCCTTTAAGTTGAATGCAAGTTTAATGCTCTCTTAAAGCTTTTACCATTAATGCACCAAAGTTCTTCATTTTCTTAGATATAAAATGGGTATTCATTTCCTTCACTTTGAGCTTATAATTTCTTGTATTTAGTTACTCTAGAACTTTATATCTTTGTAATGCACTCTCATTATATTGTCTATTTCATTTTAAGCATGAGTAGCTAAATCTTGTAGTTGACAAAGCTAAGGGGAACCTCCATTTGGGTATACCATTTCAACTCATTTTCCTTCCTCCTTTCAGAGTTCAATGATTTGGTTTGACTGGGTTGAGGGTGGATTAGTCGGTAAGTCTTTGATATTCTGTAGGCCTAGTCACGATTTTTGCTTAGTTACTCACTCATCTTATCCCTAGCTTCCCACGAATCAATCATTCATTCATGCTCTATTGGAGGAGGGATTCGGGTTGAGATGGTATCACCATTTGAGTGACCTCTTGATTTGCCAACATTTGTTTCTCATTTCATTTTTACCAAAACACACTTCACCAAATAACTTTCAAACCATAAAAATTTTACACTTTATTTTACTCAAAATCACCTTCCCCTTGGTTTACTTCCTTCCCTGTGGAAACGACCTTGGAATACCACCAAGTAAAACACTACTCACGAAAGTCTCTTTGCGTTTGAGGAGCATTTTCGTTCAGTGCACATCATATTTACACCATCTCATTTTCCTTTCTTCTTGCCATTTCTTTTGACACTATCCCAAGGGAGAGTGACACTCCCCTTCGAACCAAACACTTCACATGCTAAGGGATAGTATTTAGGGGTCAGGAAACAACAAGGAATATTGACAATCAATCACCACACAAGTTGAAGGTGGTGAAGTGGTGGTTGAACTGAAATCTCCGAAGGTATGGACTAAAAAGAAGAACGAGTCCGTGTGGTGGAACTCCGAAGGTATAGACTAAAAAGAAGAACGAGTCCGTGTGGTGGAACTCAAAAGGATTGAATACGATATTCAATGCCGTGAAACCAAATGAGTTTTGAAGGATCACAAATTACTAAACTTCAAAGAAGGCATGAGATATTCTTCTAATTTCGCACGAAAGAACTACAATGGTCAAGATGTCCTATCTTCAAAGGTACATATCACAATTCAAGATGTTGAGGATACACAAGGAAGAAACTTTTGGCAACTTTTATGCCAAGTTATGTGATATTTTGAATTCTTCCTTTGCATTAGGTACCAAGATCGATGATGCTATCATTATGTCAAATATCTTGAGATCTCTACTGGAAATATTTCCTGCTAAGGTGACCTCACTAGAGACTAGTGTCAACATGACCATGGTATCAATTGAAGACCTAGTAGGGTCAATTTTGGCTTTCGAGATGAACCTTTTTCCACCCAAGAAAGTGAAGGATGTGGCATTAAATTCTAAAATTAAAAAGGGGGTAAGTCTAAGTCACCCCATTTAGGAGAATATTACATAGCCTATCTTATGTGAAAATTCAAAAAATATTTTGGGGCTAGTGGTGTAAAATCCTTGAGGTCAAAATTCAAGTAGACCCAAGTCTCCTAGAAAGGGAAAAGAGAGTGGGGGTGGACCTTATCTATATAAGGTTGAGAAGAAGGGACAAGGTCTCCAATACTATGAGTGTCATGGGTTTGGACACATAGTTATGGACAGTTTTAATGATAAGAAAAAGGACATGCCCAAGGAGAGGAGAAGAGTCTTAAAGGCTAAGGTGAGTGAAAGTAAAAGTCAGTCCACAACAAGTGTTGACTACTCTTTTTCAAGGAAGGAAGAGAATTTCACAGCCTTTGTAGGGTCATATTCTTCCCAGGATGAAGAAAAGGAAGTTGAGTCGAGTCCCTCTACAGATGTAGATGAATTAGTAGTAGAAGTCTCTACTAGTGAGGATGGAATTGAGAATGTTGAGGACCTCCAAGATGCTTGTAACACAAAGAATGTCTAAAACAAGGAGATAATTTGATTTAATTGAGCTCAAGGCTCAAAACAAGTGAAGATGAAAAGAAAGCACTTCAGTGAATAATCGCCAGAAATTTAGTAAAGCTACTTAATTCTTGACCCAAAAGTTCATAGAGAGATTCAGAGCCAAATTCTCTTGAAGACTAGTGTTGATCGAATAGGGAATAACCGCCATGGAGGTAACTCATTCTATGGTTCCTAATTTGATAAACCGTGGATGGACTTGGATGTTTAATGAACTCGTGACAATGAATGATAGAATTATGAGGGAATTATGTGCTCATATTCAGATTAATGAGCTTGATCCTCATATTTCACTTTGTCACATATATCCGAGGTGTCAATTTTACCTTTTTTGTAGACCTCATAGCTACCATACTAGATCTACATAGGGTTGAGAACGATTACCTTAGTGTAGGGCTGATTGATCGATTGCCTCCTCTCCATGTAGTTGCTACTTAGTTGTTTGGTATTGACCTTCTTGAACACTTGGTCATACAAATATTCTTTCAAATACCTTAAGTACTTGTACGTTGATTTAGAGAGTAGTTGATTAGACTTTAGTGAACTGAGAAGGTTCCTTGTGGTTTTTTCCGATGAGTGTTTCCATGTCAACAAATCACTTGTGTTCTTTACTGTTTATTGTACGCACTTGTGATTGTTTGCATACACGTGCATTATGTGTTTGTTGTAATGATTGATTGAATATCTATACATAGTTGTGCATTGGTAATTTTTTGGATCGATGTGAGATTAATTATGAGCAAATTAATTGAAGATTAATTTAATCAATCGTCATGTGTGATATAGGTTGTGGTGACTAAAAGGTTCTCATATAATTTGCTAAATTTTTGTGGGAAGAGGAATTGTGGAGGTTTAGGTTTTAATTGGTAATCAATTGGGCTAAAATTGAAAAACCTTTTCACCTCCCCTCTAGGTAAGGGTCTATAGTTCCACATGTATAATCACGAGGGGGGATCCACATCGGGTGCTATATTCAAAAAAAGGGAGATGAATCCTAGTCGCCTTATTTTTGAAAAGATGACCTAGCCTACTTTGTGAGAAAGTTTAGGAAGTATGTCAATGATAGAGTAGCTGAGTCCTTGTGGTCAAAAGGCAACTCGAGTAGACCTAAATTTCCTAAGGAATGAGGAGACAATAAGGGGGGGGGGGGAGAAAATTCTGCTAGAACGTAAATGCTACACGTGTCAAGGGTTTAAACACTTAACTTGAGAATGTGCTAACCGAAAAAAGAAATATTTTTCCTTTGAGAGGAGAAAGGCCATAAAGGCCAAATGGATTGAAAGTGAGTCCGAGTCCATATTGAGTGAGGACACTTCCTCTCAAGAGGTTGAGAAAAATTTCAAAGCTTTTGTAGGCTTGCACTCCTCTCCCTCGATAAACTTGAAAAGGTAAAGTTGAGATAGTGAGTCACCCATTTCTCATGCTAACTTGAAAAATAGGGCGGGAAAACAAATGTGGGTGAGGATAGAGGACTTAGATGCCTCAACCAAACTGGAAGTCCTGAGTCCTACCCATGACGTTAAGTCACCTAAGGAGTAGGTGAACTGAGAGTGTGGATCTAGGTTCATAATCATGCACTATATCATACACCCTCGATTCATGCCTTGTAAATACTTTTTTTTTTGTTTTTGTTTATTTACTTTGCCTTTGTCATATGAAAAACAAAAATCATAGAAATTAAAAATCTAAAAAGTTTTTTTATGTCTAGTTGGACATCCTTTTAGGAATTATGGATAGTTGTTTTATTTTTCCTTTGTTATTGCATAGTTGTGCATATTTTTTGTTTTTATGTCATTTGAGAAAAATAAAAAACAATGAAAAAAGAAAAAAACAAAAATATTTTTTTTGTTGTCAATCATGTTAATCACATTTTGGTTTGTCTTGTAGTGTATCCATCTTTAAATTAAAGTTAACTGCATTGCCATGAGTCATATTAGGGGATAGAGAACTTAATGGTTATAAATCTTAGTGTATGATCCTTGAATCAATTATTTTTTGCTCTACCGTGGTTGGATAATGTAATCCTTGTGAATATTCATAAAACTAAGGGCACACCAACCATTTACCTTCATACCTTGTAACGCCCCAAATACTACCCTAGACGACATTACATTCTAAAACCATTTACATCATGAGAACACGAAATAAATCCATCAATAAGAAAGTTTCATTCATCAACCATTGATATTTAATACATCATCCCAAAAGAATATGCCAAGCTATGGTATTTACATTCCAAAAATTTACTTGTAACGCAGCGAAAATACAAAAGAAAACTAGACTTCCTATAGTCTCAAAATAAATTCTCAAGTCTAGTAAAAAAGAGGCTATATCTCTACATGTCCACCTTGGGATCTACGTTCCCTTCTACGGGAGATTCCCAATGCACTCGCTCCTCAAATCCAGGTTGCTCCTCTAGGCAATAATCTGAAAAGTTTGTTAAGTAGGGGTGAGCACTAAGCTCTGTATGAAACTCCTCCCAGACTCAAACAAGGTTTAGAAATCATATAAAACAAGTCGGTCTCATTTCACAAATAACATATAGAGTTTTTGAAATAAAAATCGGTACATTTATACAGATCTCAAGTTTAAAGTACGACAGTAATTTAATGAATAAGTTAAATCAATATACAATTAACAACCATATCCAAACATAATCCATTCCACCATAAACCGTTTCTCACAAGTTCTTGCAGAATCCCATACCTCCCAAAACTCTTGTAGAAACCGTTTCTGGTACAATGAGCAATAACCAACAACAGACATTAGTTAATCCTCATTATCGTGTATGTTGATTGCTTCTCATGAATCTACCCAACGACTATACCTAATTCACCCATCATAATCAAATCACAAGCACTGTAGAAAATGGCGTCTACCATACCAATGGCAGTGACGAGTCCCTTACCAGGAAAGGTATACCAACTCTAGTTCGAACTCCAATGAACGATAGTGGTTGCATTACCAAATGAAAGCCCACTACAAGTGTTAGAAAACTATCTCACAACCACTGGGTTTGACTAACCTCTAACACTCTACGACATCTCTTGAAGGTAACTCAAGTTCGTCAAAACAACCATACAAATGAGGAAACCAAGATAGTCTCAATTAATTAACTATTCCAAGTAAATACAAATTCCCAGATATCACATATAGTGTTCCAACATAACCATATAAGAAAAAGCCCACGAAATCATCAAAATACAATTTTATTGTTCAATATAAAGCACTAAAGTTTTGAAATCAAGAACACCTAAATGATCAAGCTTGGAAATTAAGAACAAGGGAACAATCAAACCTTGAAACCAATCACAAACGAATATCAAGGTTTAGAATCAAGAATAAAGAAGAAATCAAGAGAAAATCTATTCCCTTGAAAGCTAGGATTTCGAAGATGTACAAAAAGATTTATTGGTGACCCAAACATAACATAGTGTAAAACAAGTAATATTTATGGTTGGGAAACAAGAGCAAGGGAGAAATCAAAAGAAAACACATTCCCCTTGAAAACTAGGGTTTCAAAGACATACAAGAGATTTAGTGGTTACCAACCAATACATAGTTTAGGACAAGGTAATACTTGCAAGAATATCAAGGAATGATGATTTCATAGTAAATAAATAGGATTTAGAGTCAAAAGAATACAAATATAATAATAACCCTAACCTCAATGTAAGAGAATGAAAGAAAACCCCTACCTTTTGTTCTTGGAAGTTAGGTTTTGATGGATTCCAAGGTGCAAATCCCCTCTAATCTTGTGTTTTTCTCTTCCTTTCCTCCTCTCTTCTATTCCTTTCTTCCTCTCTAGGGTTTTCTAAGGTTAGAAGGGCCGAAATGGGGCTAAAGGAGGCATCTCTAGGTATTTATAAGACAAAAAATGGGCTAAGATCACGACATTAAACTGTCAGAGTTCTTTCGGCCATACTGGTACGTCTAACTCTCTGGACCAATTTAATCCGGAACATAGTACCGGTACAGTTTTGCCTATTTCCACCGTTTTTCATTTCCAATCCATCCTTAACCCTTCCAAAGCTAACTCAAACTTACACAACATACATTTGTACCCCAAACATAGTTGATAGAAGTTCTTTTACAAATCATGTCATATATTCACTAGTTAAACTGTCTTTAACTATTATTTTTACAATATTAGTATTTCTTATGTCATTACATATATTAAATTACTATAAATATGTGGGGGTTTACATACCTAGAAGTTTAGCTAGCTTTTTTTTTTATCTCTTTTCCCTAATGACCCTAAGTGCTGGTGATAGTTAACATATAACTAAAGATTGCTAAATCCTTTAAAAAATGAAAAACAACCAATTTGAAGATTGTATTTCCATTTGATAATTAAAAATTCAAAATATTTAGGAAATAAGAAGAAAATGCTTCTATAGCCCTATAATTGTAAAATTTATCATTTAAAATACATAGATGAATATGTAGTGAATGGTGATGCCACTTGTTTGTATTAACTTAGTATCACCATTTTGAAAATATTTACTCGTAAGGACCAATGATATATCATTGTGCAAAGATTTATTTGAAAATTCATCACTAAATAAGTTGTTGTTATGGGAGGGAGAGATATTTGTGGATCTGCCCTCACGATTACACATGTGGAGTGCATGAAATTACCTAGGGGAGGAGGGTGAATAGGTTTTTCAAATTTAAGCTTGAACAATCACAAATTAATTACCTATTCTCACAATGATTGATCAATTACTAGTGAGAAAACCCCTTTTAACCACAATGATCCCTTTGACATGAAGGTTGATGTTATTAATTTGTCAATTAAACACTCAATCTCACACAAGGATTCCAAATCTTAGAGACCCAAAGCCTTTACACTATAATGGATGATGAAGATATTCAATCAAACACATAGTACACGTGTGTGCATCAAATCACAAGTGTCTAAGTAAAAATAATAAATGACAAATGATTTGTTGACGTAGAAACTCTCATCGAAAAAATCGCATGAAATCTTTTCAGTTCACCAAAACCTAATCCTTTATCCAAAAATTAGGTTATGACCATATTTAAATCATACACCCAATTATAAGTGGTCAAATTGCATTATTACTCAGTTAAGTCCGAGGTCGCACCCACAGGGAGCTATTTGTTGGAATTCAAAATAGAAAATGAAATATTGTTGTGCATGTAGTGTGCCTTAAAATAACTTGTGGTGTGAACTTAGAATTTCCAAATAACTACTTAAACTAAAATTTAGATAACAATAATTAAAAAGCTACCCTTTAGTTTGGGGATCCAACATGCATTTAATTGTTTTACTATGAAAATGTCACATTACAACAATTAACTCCCATTTTACTGGAAAGACAATCGGTAGGTTTGATGTATAAACTGAATCATATCACAACAACTAATTAGGTTAGCCAGAAGGTCTATGCACCACACATCAACCAAATAACCCTAGTAAACCCTAATGTGAACCATTCAAAAGTTTTAATTTAGTTTTTTGATCGGTAGGTCGATGATTCAATGAAGAAGAGTTTCGGTTTACGAATTGAATCAAAAGCATTAGCTATGGTAAGATTTAACTTGTCTATAACCAATCTCCCAATTGTTACATAAAACCCAATTACGTGCATCATTGTATCATGCATGAAGTATGTAATAACTTTAAGATAGAATGGTGTATAGTAGTAAGCTTAGCTCGGTGTACATAACCATGAGCATATAGTAATAATAACCATCCATCAATTAAGGGAGGTATAAACACATAAACCAAACATTGGCATTTCCATAACATAAACAATATTACATAGGTCTTCACCCTTCACTAAAGAGTATAACCGAACTACTCACACTTTATTGCAACAGACAAACAAGAAGGGTGAGATAATCTCATAACAATGTAACAAAAACAAATGCAAGAAATCCTTCCCTGAGGAATAGTTGAAACACCCTCACTCTTATTATCGGCTAGGGCACAAAAATGGGAGATGTTCAACTCTCCAAGTAAAAAAGATGTAAAAGAAATGTAGAAGTAGAGATATAATGTCTTAGGGAGTGTTTTAGAGTAGGGTTTTTTCTTTAATGGCTTTGGATTTCTTCTTTGGCGAACTCTCTTTCAAATGGCCGAGGTAGGCTATTTATAAAACTCTGGAACGAACGCCAAGGGCGGTAGATACCAAGCTTGCCAATCTTATCCCTCCATCACCTTTTTAGACCAATGGGAAGAAAGTAAGCTCAAAGGTGGTTTAGCTATTGCCTGGACGCCGCCACCACCGTCTAGACGGTACAAATCCTCTAGTTTTTTAGCTAGCAACCCCCTTTGTTGACTTGGTTGACTTCCTGGCGTTACCATCCGAACGGTGATCCTTATCATGTTTTTACGCTTTCCTCTCTATCCTATTTGCATTTTGCACTTTGATTCCTCCAAGTTCTTGTAATTTCATGTGAAACTCTTCAAGCTATATGAATTAAATTTTAGTCACAATATTATTCAAATTAATCATTCTAATTCAATTAATGCACACTATTAAACCTAAATCTTAATTTAATTCTACATTTTTTAGGTTAATCACATCCCCAACTAAACATTACTAGTCCCTAGTAATAAACACAAATAAAATAATTTTCGTAGATTTCACGATTGTATGTAGCCTATACAACAAACTGTTAAACCCATAGGTGATCCCTAATGGACGAGTTTTATCTCGTGAAGGTATCGAAAAACTTCAATAGTTAAGATAAAATAATCTATATCTTCACATATAAAATTAAATCATCATTCTATTCTTATGCCATAATACCTCTCCTTTCCTTATCACTGTAAGAGCAACATATACCAATTGTAACACTATTCTTTATATTTTTAGAAAGAACTCGTGTGTGTGTGCAAGGATTTATTTATTTCAAAAACACTTAAGGAATATTACAATTCTTTACTGAGCTATACACGAGTTAGCTTCGAAGTCAATCCTTTCCTAGAAATCACTTAGCAAGGAATACACTCAAGTTTTAGTGACTATCACTCATTAATTTCATGTGGTAAGAATATTGAAATCAAAGCAAAGTACTAGCGCATGTAATTTTTCAGAAGTAGGTTATTTGAATAAAACTAGAATTTGGCATAATCTCAAGAAAGAATATTAACACTACATCAAACAACATTATCAATACTCTCCCTTTTAATGAATAGATGAAAATGGTACAGATACATGAGTTTTGGAATAAAAAAGGACTTTATTAGAGTTATAACGTGGCTAAGGGTATGGGTTTAAGAAACAACGTCTAAGGGATTCAAAAAGCTATCATTTTCAACTTGTGTAGCACACATCTCCCTTTAACTTTCCAAGTTCTTACAGAACATCAAGCTTTCCATTCTTCTTTTCCAATTCCAGGCTTGTAATTTCTTGGCTATTTTCCTTTTGCATACTCTCCTTTTCTTCTTTCACAATTTCTTTTCTTTCCTTTTCTTCTCTTTTCTTTCCCAACCATATTTCTCAAATTTTCTGTTTTTCTGTATAATGCCATTTTTAAGAGAGGGTGCAAGAAAATTAGATAACAAGGGTTAGACAAATATATTTCTTTGGCTCGGTTAACATATGAGTTTGAGAAAAGAAATTATTCTTTTACACTCAATCACGACTTACTTGGGATATAATTTTGCAAAAGAAATGGCTAAGGCTCAAAATAAAATCACAAATAACCTAAGATCATTTTCCAAATTTTAGAAACCTGCATGATTCTCATAAAGATTTAAAAAAGAATGTTAACATTTCATTAAACGAGTGCTAATCAAAGCAAGACTAATGAGATTATTCAAAGAAATTTCTCGTTGAATTGAAATTCTTACTTGAATAAATGTTAAAATCTCTCCAAGGAAGATTGGCTTAAAATTTGCAATAGAGTTTCATATCTCCACTATATAGGTAAGCTTCATAAATGATATGGTATTTCAAAGGTTTTTTTTAAATAAGAAATTATAACATGCTCAAAATAATGAGTTTTTTTTTTTATGAAAATATAAAGATAGTGTACAAACAGTGAATGAACATCACCCATGATGTGGTTTGGGTTATACCTACAAATTAACAGAATGACAATATAATTTTATCGTAAATAATACAAACTAATTATCTTAACATCACAAAATTTATATGAAACACCATAATCAACTAAACAACTGAAATAAAACCATAATTTAAAACATAAAATCATCCAAGAGTACTCAAAACCAAGTGTCTAAACTAAAATGTAAATATAGAGTTTGATAAAAGTAAAGAGAGAGTAAAAGATTGCTGGAACTCCGGATGGTTAGGTTGATGATGATGGGCCACTACTGTATCTCCTTCCAAGCATCCTTAGAATCTTATTTTGGTTCTTTTCATACTTAGTCATAATCTGATCAAACTAGGTCATCTTGGTCTATAGACCTAACAAAATTTTTCTGTCAGTACGATCATCAATTAGAATGTAGGGTTGCTACTCTTCCTTTTATTGAGCCTCCTCCTTTGATGGCTGAAAATCTACTTCTTCTGGGAATGGGTCTGCTTGTGGTTCTAGTGGCATTTTTTGTTGTGCCTTTGCCTATATTCCATGACTCTTTTTTAGTGAAGTTTTATCCCAAGGTGCTAAATGTTCCACTATAGGCCATGTTGGATCTATTATCGGTCCTTTCAATCTACATATTTTAGATACTAACATAACAAAAAGGAGTTATGGCTTTTTGTTTTTCACAATCAATATCATTTGATCCATTATTAGTGTTGGCAGGACAATGGTGTATCCCATTCCAAATGAATACAGAAAATAAGCTATTTTAGTGTAGATTTGAGTTTTCTAAGACTGGGGTTGCAAATTATTTACAATTATCAAATTCAAAATTCGATATTTGTCAGTCAAATCTCCTTGCTTAATATACTTATTTGGTCTACCCTAGACATAATCTGGATTCTAAGTACTACCTCAAATTGATGACTTGTTTAATAAGTTAAGGGGTTCCAAGTACTACTCTAAGATAGATCTTCGTATTGGATACAATCAACTGAGAATAAAGGAGTAGGATATTCCTAAGACAACATTTTGCACTAAGAACAATCATTTTGAGCACACAGTGATATCTTTTGGTTTAACTAATGCTTCTCCAGCATTTATGGATTTAATACACAGTGTATTCCTCCATTACCTGGATCAGTTTGTTATAGTATTCATTGATGAGATTATGATTTATTCCAAGACAAATAAGGATCATGCACAACACATCTGATTGGTGATGTAAACAAAAAGGGAGAATAAAATATACGCGAAGATGAGAAATGTGGATGTTGGATGAAGGAAGTGAGGCTTCTTGGTCATGTAGTGTTGGAGCATGGGGTAGCTATTGTCCCTGTCAAGATTGAGGCAGTGATGAAATAGGAACGACCTTAGAATGTGACAGGGATTCGGAGTTTCTTGGGGTTGACAGGTTACTATCAACGGTTTATGGAAGAGATTTTCTCGGTTAGCTATACTAATGACCCATCTCGCAATGAGGGAGAAAAGTTATTGTGGACCTAGAATTATGAACAAACCTTTGGTATTTTGAAACTGAAGCTGACCACAACACCGATACTTATTATTCTAAGTAGTGGTGAAGGTTATCACATGTATGTAGATGCCTCATTAAGGGGTTTGGCATGTGTCCTAATGCAAACTGGGAAGGTAGCTGCTAATGTCTCTAGAAAGTTGAAGATCTATGAGAAGAATTAACCTACTCAAGACTTAGAGCTTCTAGTGATGGTGTTTGCTCTCAATCTAGTGTCCTTGTTGAAGATTTAAGTCCTTTTGAGTGAAAATATACTTCAGACTCTTGTGATTTGAATAAACCTGAAATTATCATTCGGGGAAGGCCAATATGGCTGTAGATGCACTCAGTAGAAAGTCTCAGGGTGTAATAAATCACTTGGCAGTGTGTAAGTGGAATATAATTGATGCCCTAGAGCATTTTGATCCATTATTGGGTAAACAAGAGGATAGACTATGTCTATGTAACCTTGTGGCACAACCTGTCCTCCAAAAAAGGGTAGTAGAATTGCAACAATTGGATCAACAAATGGAGGAGATTCGAGGTCGATTGGAAAAAGGTGAGATTGTTGAATATTGGTCATTGCATAATGAGGAGATACGTTTTCAAGGGAGATTCTATATATCGAATGATGCTCAACTGAAAGAAGAGGTTTTAGATGAAGGCCATCATACTAGACTCATTCTCCATTCAGGCAGTACCAAAATGTAAAAAGATATGAAACACTAGTATTGGTAGAAGGGTATGAAGAGAGATATAGTTCAGTTTATAGTTTGATGTGTAGTTTGCCAATAAGTAAAGATTGCATATCAAAAATTGAGGGGAACACTACAGTCTTTACCAATTCTCAAGTGAAAGTGAGATCATGTCACAATTGATTTTTTGTCGGACCTGCCAAGGACCACCGAAGAACATGGTGCAATTTGGGTGATTGTGGATATACTTACTAAGACTGACCATTTCTTACCTACAAAGACAACCGATACATTTGCTACTTTGAGCCAATTATACATTCTAGAGATAACTCATACATGCTTTACATAATATTCAATATAATGTTGGAGTCTAATGTGTAATTTATGATAATTACTGTAGGGAATTAAATTACAGAGATCAATTATAAGAATTAACGGATGATTTAAAACAATTAACCCAAGAGGTTAAATGATTGAATTGAAAAGTGATGGGTGTAATTGATTAGGTGGCAAAATGTTTTGGGTGTAAATTAATTTGTGTTGGAAAGTAAAGTGGTGGATATGTGAGTGAATGAAACAAGGGGGACTTAAGTGTAATATCAAAAAAATGGGGTGAGTCATTGAAGACACTCATCATTTTGCCTCACTTTAGCCTTCTTATATATATATGAACCATTTTTTTTGTGTTGGGAGAGCTCGATTGTTGAAATTCTAAAGGAGTATTGGCTTTCAAATCAAAATCAACACTAAGTGGTTTCTTGTATTCACGGGGTTAAACGTATATAGCTTGGGCAAATATAGAGGATCAGTTTCTTTGGTAATATTTATAGCACTACAAGTGCTTTAGATCTCTAATTTTGAGATTTTATATCCTCTTCGTTTTATGCCAGAGAATTTTCTATGGATTTAAGTTTATGAATTTTTAGTGTTTGGGTATGGAAGGAAATGAGAAGGGTTGGCGGTGTTGTTTATGGTTTTGGGTATATCTGTGTGTGTGTGTGTGTGTTGTTGTTGGGTTTGTAAGAATTTCAATTTCATTGATGGTGTAAAGGTTTGTCTATTAAGGGGATTGAAAGAAATGGATTAATGTTGGATTGGTACAGAAATGGGGAAGGGAAATAGGGATGAACTGGTACAACATCAATTAATCGGTTTACCGGGTCTCTGTCCAGCAAAGGACCAGTACAACCAAAGTGTTGTTCCGGTAGAAAGATGAAATTGCACTATAGAACTGGTACAACTTGTATCGATACAACATAGTTTTCCTATATTTTTACAGATTTGCCTCAGGATTCACTATCCGTTTAAGTTCAAACTTGCCTCAAAGCATTAAAGTGAGTCTAAAACAATTCTAATGGTTTACTGACCTATAATCACATGGTTAAATTTAATAATTTATGTGTAATTTATTTAATGAATGGGGGATTGAGAATGTTATGTTTTGAACATGATTATGCATTTGAGCATGAGTATACATAATATAATACTCATATTTCTTCTATCAACATGTGATAAGTTTGGAGGCAATGTCGATGACAATGTTGGGTTCACCTAAAAATTTACACATGGGACTTAAAACGAGGTGAGTGTGTTGATTCATATTGATTGAAAATATGTTTGATTGGATACTAGCTATATTTTTGTGAAATTGGCTAGATTATGACTTGTAGCTGTGATTGGTGGATTGTTGTTGGTTATGTTTTCAAGTACTTGAGATGTTTGTGTTGCGTTTTTAAATGAGAATGGTTGCCAAGACTCCCGAGCCGGAATAGGTAGTTGTTAATTCTCACTGAGACTTCCAGGTGTTATTGGATAGTTGAATACTTGATGTTGAATATTGGAAGGTTGTATTCCACTTGTATTGACTATGTGGAATATTTTGTTGTTTACTAGCTATACTTATGCAAAAACCTGGAAATTAATTTGGTAGGTCGTGAATTGTGAAATGGTGAATATTTTGTTGGTAGCTATATTTATTTACAAATGGTTAGATTGTGATTTAATGACTTCTGGGCTGTGAATAGGTGTTGGGTGTGGTTTTAAGTATTTTAATTAATTATGGGTGCCTACCAATATGTGGATGTTGAGACTATTAGGCATAAACAATAGCGATACAATAGCTGAGACTATCAGGCATAGACTGTAGAGATCTGAAAAATGAGGATACATTTTTCGTTTTACCGGTAGGGCACTTTTTTTTTTCCTTCGTTTCTTCATCTTCCTTTTGGCTTGAAAATAGAAGAGTTGAATAAATCAAAAATCCAAAGGAGGTTCATGGCCAAGGGTAAAAAAGTCCGAGTAACAGTTATTTTGGAATGTACCAATTGTGTCTGAAACAGTGTCAATAAGGGATCAACGGGCATTTTCAGATATATTACTCAAAAGAACTGGCACAAAACGCCTAATCGATTGGAATTGAGAAAATTATGTCCCTATTGTCACAAACATACGATTCATAGGGAGATAAAGAAATAGATCAAACAAAGCACATGTGTGTCACCCTTCCAAGGAAGGGGGAAAAATGACATTCTATTATATATAACATATTTAAATATAAACAAATAAAATCCTATTTCTAATTCATTTTAGATCCGAGAAATAGGATTTTCGGGATGAGGAATAAACTAAACAAACCATGGATAAATCCAAGCGACCTTTTTTTGAATCCAAGCGATCTTTTCATAGGCGTTTGCTCCCGATTCAATTGGGGGATCGAATTGATTATAGAAACATGAGTTTAATTAGTCAATTTATTAGTGAACAAGGAAAAATATTATCTAGGCGAGTGAATAGATTGACATTGAAACAACAACGATTAATTATTACTGCTATAAAACAAGCTCGTATTTTATCTTTGTATTTTATCTTCGTTATGATTAATTATTAGTGCTATAAAATAATGAGAAACAATTTGAAAGAACCGAGTGGACGACTAAAACTACTGGTCATAGAACTAGAAATAAATAGACTTACTCCTTCATTTGAATCAAAATTCCAATCCAAACTCAAAGGCAGATTGGTATTTTGTTCTAAAAATCTAAGAATCCAAATTTAATTATCATGTCGTAAGAAAAAAAAAAGAATCGGAGAAGAAGAAATCTTTTTTCTATGGAATGCGTTCATTCATTTTGACTACTTTATTTGTCAGTTTATGATATTTTATCATATTCATTTCTACTCTACCCTCCAGAAGTTCATTCTCTGAGGAACTCTTTTTAAATTCTTTTGGTGGATTCCTTCCAATCTACTTCTTTTATGATCTCATTGGAAATCATATAAATACAACTCCTATTTGATATAACTATTTGTGCAAGTATTTTACGATTAAGAAGCAAATGTCTCTTGTACAGATCATGGATTAATCTACTATACCTATAGGATACCCCTCTTTTGCGAATTACTGCATTTATTCAAGTGATCCACAAATGACGAAAATTTCTCTTTTGCCTATTCCTATCCCGAAGAGCCAAAACTAAAGCTCTTATTTTTTGTTGAGTAATAGTTCGAGTAAGTCTTGAATGAGCCCCTCGAAAGCCTGATGCAAATAAACGAATTTTTGTTCTACGTCTCTCAGCTATATATCCCCATCTAATTCTGGTCATTGAATAAATGAAATGAAACTTTGACGAATAACAAATTGATTCCCTTTGTTTCAGTGATGAAATGAAACTTTTCAAATGTATAAAATAAAAATTCCAATGGCTTTGGCTACTATAACCTTCCTGACCACAAGTTTTGATTTTTTTCTTTTTCTAGGCATTTCACTTAGAAATAAGAATAAGAAATTGTATTCTACCAGGTATCTACACCATTTGTCAGTAGGATACTATATATGCATCATTTAGGCATAAGTAATATTTAGGAACATAATTTAAGTATGTCATAGAAGAGAAACATGCTTATAATGTTAAAATACACCTACTGTGTGAATTTGAGCCTAAACGAAAATAGTTTCAAAAATTGGACCAAAAAGGGCATCCTGGGTGGAACCGGCCAAACTCGGCCACAAGCGAAAATCTTTTTTTTTTTGAAAATTTTTATTTAAAATAATTTTAAAAACTTTGGGTAAAGCAAAATGTTGAATTGAGATATTTCGGGATGGGTTTTAGTGTAACGAGATCCCAGATTCATAAGGACAAAAGGGTCATTTACACCTTTGCCCCTCCACTATAAATACAATCCCCTTAGTGTAAAAATATCATTTTTTGGTTTGGAGTAAGAGAAGAACATGTTCATGGAGATAAATTGAAGAAAAAACCCTAGGTTCTCCAAGTTTCAAGTCACCAAAACACACTCCTAGGCCAAGATTCTTGTAAGACTTCCTTCTAGGAGTTGTTCCTCTAAAAAAGGACTATATTCTCACCGATTAGTTCGGCTGCGCAACGAAAGCAACTCCCTCGGTTTCAGAAAAATCATTTTAGGCATGATATTTTGCTAAGTTATGAATAAATTTAAGTTTCCTTTCTTTTCCATATGTTTATTGAAGGATTTAGGTTTTTACATGATGTTACAAAATCACTTAGGTGGTAGTTGCTTTAAAAAAATTAGAGTTAGTAGTTTAGATACTTTTGTGTTCTTTGAGTTTCTTCACAATTTGTTACTATGATAAATGTGTACCTTGCATATGTGTTAGATTATTATATTCTAACTTATGTTCATGCAGAGAAACTCTTGTGGTTTGAGAGTTGTGATTTATTCCTAGAATTGGTAGTTTATGTATTTGTATTTTCTTGGAGATATTGTGAAAGTAATGAACATGAAACTTGATCATATGTTTAATTCATTGAATTGTGCCTCACATTCATGTAGACAAAGTGTTGTGAATTTGAAGTTATCCTTTACTTTATGAATGAGGCATATTTTAAGTTATACACCATGTGTTGATGAAATGTTCCATAGAATTTACATTGAAAAATATCAAGGGATCTTGACATACATGAATCCTTGGAAACATGGCGTGGGTTGAGCACTTGGTGCTATGCATTATGAGGGTGTGGATCTTGAGGTGAAAATGTAAACCGCCACATGTTTAGATTCATATAGTGATATAATTGTTTATTAATTAATTTTTAAATGGTAGTATAGGTGTTAAGGTTGATAATAGTAAATATTTAGCTAAAATTTAGTTTTGGACTTGTAAATATTTGAAAACGTTTTCAATAGAACTTGTAGGTATCAAGATTTATGTGAAAAACCTTGTTAAACATGTATGAGAAGGTTTTGAAAGGTTTAGGAATGGATTGGAAATAAAAAACGGGTGAAGTAGATAAATTTGGGTAATAACTACCAGTAGAAAAACTGCCTAGTGTACCCGAACTACCGGTAGTTAACAGGTAGTTGATTATCTAGTATACCCGAGCTATCGGTAGTCAACATATAAAACTCGAAAAATTTTAAATTATTTCAAAAAGGGCAAAATGATCATTTTATCACTATAATACAAAATTAAAATACATGTTCTATAGACCTTGTTTGATACAACGGACTTCGCCGTTGGATTCGTATCACAAAATTTTGTCACCCTGCCGAATTTCGAGATAGTCGGATGTTTTTGCATGTCATTTGAGACGACTGGGTGGCAGACGACCTCTCAGTGGTCCCGAAAAATAAATACTTTAAAATTTAAGTATGATTTGACTAAAGTAACAATAAAATTAATTTGGACTAAATACCAAATGTAATAAATCATTTTGGGGCGAAAACGGACCCGAATAAGCGAAGGACACGTGGCACGACGTGGACCGATTATTTAAAATTATAAATAGGGGTAAATATCTTAAAAATCAGATATTCTTCATCCATTTTCAGCCTTGTTTGTTCGGCCATAGAGAGAGAAGAGAGAAAAAGGGAAAACTTGATTTTCAAACTTTCCTCCGCCGATTTTTGAAGTTTCGTCGCTCGGATTGACTCGAGCCAAGAGTTAAACTTCATCTACACCATGAGGGCTACGCAGCCATTCCAACAACGAGGAATTTCACTAAAGATTCCAAGGGTAGATTTTGGAGAAATCAAAGCTTCGGGCTTGAATCTTGTTCTTGAAGTTTCCTACGGGTGTTTTACGCTCCAAGAAGTAGGGTTTTCCTACTTTGGTTCATTCTAACCTATGGTGTTCATAGGAGAGGGGTTTAGACATGTGGGGTGTATAGCCTTTGCATGAGGTTAGTGTTTTTGGTTAAATAGATATGAGAAATGGATGGAATATATATTCTATCTTGAAGTGGTTTTGTTTCTTGTGCAATGTGGTCACTTGAAATGGTTTGTAGAAATCACTTAGTATGATTTCTTGAGCTATGTGGTTACTTGAAATGTGTCATGTGAACACATGACTTGAGTGACTTTAAGGTGTTTGATAAAATGTCCATGTGGAATAAAGTGTGTTAATTGCATGAGATTAGGCTATAACATGCTTGGATGATGTGGTAATATGAAATCATTTGCTTTTGATATGATTTATGATTGAAATGTACTTGTTGATATATGCATGTTTTGATATATTAACATTGTGACAAGTATGGTATTTATATGCTTAGGATATAATTTACCATGGATGTGTTGGAATTGTTCATATGACATTCATTATATATGGGTCATGATTGTTATTGCAATGGTGCATCACATTGCATATGCACGGGAACATCTTATCACATAGGTGTGTGCATTGGTTGTCGTCAACACCGCACTTGGTGATTGACGGGTGGCTTGGGAGAGTTGGGTCGAAGGCCTAGCAAAGTCACATAGTTGCATGATAAGTTGGGTTGGGTTTAGCAAGAAGGGACTAGCAGATCCCTCGAGTGAGAGACCCGGTGATTGGACACGCACTCCGTTGATATAAGAACCCATAAAGTGTGTCTGTGTACACGGAACCGTTAGTTGAAGTCCATGAATTCTGTATCGGTTGGGTGCCGTTGGTGTAAGTCCATAAACATCCACCCCAAGAAGGACCCTAGAATGTAAAGGTCATTCGATGTGTAACATGGATGATGGAATCATATGCATGACACTTGCATGTGTTGAGGAGCCGGGAAGGGCTCGGAGTAAGTGCATGAATGAGTCTCACCTCATTGCATGGTATATCATAATGAATTCCATCATTTGATTGCATATACTTAATTGGAATTGTTGAGAATGCTTGATTGTTGCATATTAGCATTCCATGTGCATCTAGGTGGGGAGTAGCCTCAATAGGAATTATTCTACTAAGCGTGGCTCACCCTATACGGGAACACATTTCAGATGTGGGATTTGCACCAGCGGATGACTCCTATGTAGAGCATCAAGGGTGAAGAAAGCCAGAATGTGGCTTTTGTTTTGAAATTTTGTAAAACTATTATGAAAACATAGTTTTTGGCATGTATAAATATGGAATGCTTGTAATCGAACCTTCTACGGATCATGTGTTATGTATAAAAATTCTTTATACATGTTTTGGATGAATTTGAAAAGGTTTAGAATGGATTAGAAGTCAGAAAAACAGGATACAACCATTCTAGAATTTTGTTGGCGTTCGAACGCCAAACCAAGTTCGAACGTAAAGCAGCAAATTGCATTAGCGACGTTCAAACGTCAGCCCACTTTCAAACATGGGGAGCTTGCAGTACTTTAGCGTCTGCAAAGCTCTGATGAAAATGCAAAAGTACTGGGAGCAAGCGACATTTGAAGTCCAAGTAACGTTCGAACGTGAATCTGAAATTGAATTTTTTACACTTAGGTGCTATGCTTTCGGGTTTGGGTTTCTTTGGTTAAAATGACACCTATGGATATCAATTAAGATGTATTGGAGTATATTGGACTCCAATTGATTTAAATGATAATATGTACATGAGTTCCACGTGTGATTTATAATCCAGACATAAGGGATGATGTTGATGTGATGTTGGGTCATGCGACACTCACTGGTATTTTCGCGGGTTGATGGGTAGTCAACAGTTGATAAAGGACACCCGAACTTTGGGGCGTCATACAACAGATAGTTGATTATCCAGCGTACCTGAACTACCGATAGTACCTACCGGTAGTCGCTGTAAAAATCCAAAAATTTTAAATCGCGAACAGCCGGCCCCCCTTCAACTATAAATACGTAATGATGCCTCCTTAGCCTCCATTTCACCACTTCTAACCCTAGAAAACCTTAGAGAGGAAGAGAGAAAGTGAGAAACACAAGATCAAAGGAGAAAACAAGAGATTTAAGGGTTGATTCATGATCAAAGCTCTAGTCCTTCAAGACATCAAGGTAAGGGTTTTCTTTCATTCTTATTCATTGATGTTAGGGTTATTATATATATAAGTTTTGAGTCCTAATTGTATGTATTTGCAATGGGTTCTTTGTTTCTTGGTTCTCTTGCAATTATTAACATGTTTTACACAAAGTTAGAGTTGTATACCCATGAAAACCCTCTTTTTGTTTGAAAAACCCTAGTTTTCAAGAGTGATGAGTTTTCCTCTTGAACTCTTCCTTTATTCTAGATTTCGAAATCATAGTACTTTGTGTTGAGTAATAAAATGATATTTTTGTGATCTCTTGCACTTTTCTTATTTAGTTATTGAAAACGTCACATGCTTAATTTGGGAATTTTTGTGATATGCTTGTGAATTGAGAAATTGAGTTTGGTATTATATCTCTTATGAGTGTGAGATAACCATGGGTGGCCTTTGATGAGATATCGTAGAGTGGGTAGACGTTATTCATACTCCATGTGGGTTTGAACTTTTCCTACCACTCATAGTGGGGTTAGTGCTTTGGTAAGACTAAACCACTATTGCTCACGGGTACCGACGCAGAGGGTTAGTATACTAATACCTGGGTTGGATACGTCACTGTCATTGGTATGACATACACCTTTCCTAAATGATGGATATCTTTGGGAAGATTTGTGTGTGTGTGTGTAGGCTAGATATTCTCAATGTGTTGATTCATGGGGTTTGCCCCGCATCATGTTTGAGATACATATGCATATTGTTATAGAATATTCAAATTATTGATTACTATTATTGTTGTGGAAAACGGTTTCCTACAAGGACTTGTGGAAGTATGAGATTCTACAAAGTCTGGTGGGAAATTGGTTTATATTTTAGAAATGGTTATTTATTGGAACTTAGTTTTTTTGTTCATTTAATTTACTGTTGCTACTCAAATTTGAGATCTGTTTTAAAATGTCCCTGTTTTACTTCAAAAATTGATATATGATATTTGTGAAATGAGACCGACTCGTTTTCTATGTTTTTATAAAACCTTATTTGAGTTTGGGAGGAATTTTGCTACAAAGCTTAGTACTCACCCCCTACAAACAATATTTTTAGATTATGTGCCAGAAGAGGAGTTCAGAGCTGAAGAGCCAGTGAATTGGGAGGCTTCGATGGATGGGAACATGGATCCTGAGAAGAATGTGTAGTGTAAGATTCTCTTACGCTCTAGACTAGGGAATGTATTTTGAGACCATGTGTGGTCTTTTCTTTTGTTATTCCGCTGCTAAACTACGTTTAATTCTTCTGAGATGTAACTGTCATGGTTTGACTTAGTCTTTTGGGATAAGGTTGTGGATATGATATATGATGTGTGGAATTTCTTTATCGATATAATTTATTTAGTCGCTCTCATGATGTCAATGATTTGAGATAGTAATGCCATCCAATGTGGTTTTTGAGGGGTTATAGAAAAACCCAAAATCTGGCCAATGATAGTACTCGCAGGCAAACGGGGCGGACCGTGAAGCGAGATATGAGTAGCATAGAGTTGCATATGTGTGTCATGCATATTGACATTGCATAGCATTGAGGGATTACGGGGTTGTAGCTTTGAAAATATACACTTACATATGCCACACTTTAAATTTGTTCGTAGCATTAGCATTTTGTCATACCAGTAGTTGAGCTGACTCATTCGTGAGATATCATATTATAAATGAGACTCCCGGTACTTCAGACTTGAGAAAGTGTTGAAGGAAGGAGAAGAAAGAGACTTGAATGAACATTTGGCCCTTGGGGCAAATTTTATATGTATGGGCATAAACCCAAATGACTTGTATTTTAGTTTGAAAAACTAGTGGATTATAGGTCTTGGGCCAATTTTAAGTGTAAAAGTGTAAACTCAATTAATATGTAGGATATCTTTATTTAATGAGTATCATATATGTATATTGAGACAACTAGATATGTATGTTGAAAACAAGGAGGGTATGTTTAATTTGTATGGATTGTGGCCACCAAGTGAGGGTAAGTTGTGATATACTTATACATATGAAGTATTGTAAATATTAGGTGGGAAAAATGCTTAAAAAACAAAGGAGGTTATATTGAAATTTTATAAAAAATTAAAAGACTTGTTCAGTGCGTAAAACAACTTTTAAATAGGTGGGAAGGATGTCATAAGGGAGGGGGTTTAGAAACCGTGAAGAAATAGGCTAAAATGGAGGGAAAGTGTAACGCCCCAAATACCACCTTGGATGACATTACATTCTAAAAACCATTTACATCATGAGAGCACTAAGATAATCCATCAATAAGTAAATTCCATTCTTCATATATGTATAATGTCTACAACATTATCCCAAAAGAATAGACCCATCTTGGTCTTTACATTCCAAAAATTAACTAATGTAGCACAGCGGAAATAACAAAAGAAAACTAGACTCTACAAGGTTCAAAATGAATAGTCTAGCCTAGAACAAAAGAAAGTGTGTATCCTAAGCATCCACCTCGGGATTTGGGTCTCCCGCTATTAGAGCTTCCCACTGTCTCAGCTTGTAAGTTCCGAGCTCCTCCTCTAGACATAAACCTAAAAGATGTTGTTTGTAGGGGGTGAGCACGAAGCTATGTAGAAACATTCATTCCAAACTCGAACGAGGTTTATAAAAGCACATAAAAAGGTCAGTCTCATTTCACAAATAACATATATAATCTTTGAAGTAAAACAGGGACATTTTTCAACGGATCTCAAGTTTAAGTAGCAATAGTAATAGAAAATGAACAATAACACCCAAGTTCCAATAAATATCTATTTCCAAAATATAAACCCTTTTCCACACATGATATAATATTGTCCTCTAAGGCATGAGCATCCTTACAAGGAACCTCTCACCCTTAAGGTTAAGTTTCTTAAGCATCCTTACAAGAAACCTCTTGAAAAGATCACATACTGTCCTCTTTTGGCATGAGCATCCTTACATGGAACCTCTCACCCTCAAGGTTAAGTTTTTTTTAAGCATCCTTACCAAGAACCTCTTGAGAAGATCACATACCATCCTCTCTTAGCATGAGCATCCTTATAAGGAACCTCTCACCCTCAAGGTTAAGTTTTCTCAAGCATACTTACCAGGAACCTCTTGAGAAGAAATGAGCATCCTTACAAGGAACCTCTCATTCATGTTTGTCCAAACTACCATACAAGCAATACATTACCCCCTATTTTCTCAAATACCAACCAATTCCACAAGTCTCCAATTTACAAGCAATTTCTAAGAAAATCCCCAATTCTCACACGTAACATTTTGAACGGACCAAATTTAAGAAAAAGTACAAAAGATAACACTAACATCATTATATTACTCAACATAAAGCTCTAAAGTTTTCAACACCGATATTTAGTGAATATTGAGAGAGAAATCCACATTCCTCAAAAACTAGGGTTTTTATGGTTCTCCCACGATAACTTTGCTCAAAACATGATAAATGTTGCAAGAATATAAAAAAATAAGGAACCCATAGCAAGTACATATAATTAAGAGTCAAATCATACATATATCATAATCCTAGCATCAATGAACAAGAATGGAAGAAAACTCCTACCTTGTGTTCTTGAAAAGTTAGGTTTTGATTTACTCCAAGGTGCAAATCTCCTCAAATCTTATGTTTTTCACTTCTTTTTTTCCTCTCTTCTACTCATTTCTTCATCTCTAGGGTTGTCTAAGGTTAGAAGGGCCGAAATGAGGCTAAAGGAGGCATCCTAATATATTTATAGGGTAAAAAACGACCCCAAATCGCAACATTAAACTGTCAGACTTCTTTCAGCCGTACTGGTACACAGTATCGCTATGGTACAGTACCGGTACGCTGTACCGGTACGTCTAACTCTCTGGACTAAATTGTTCTGAAACACAGTACCGGTACGATTTTTCCTAGTTTTGCCTATATTTTCTGTTTTTTCTTTCCAATCCATTCCAAACCCTTCCAATACCAACCTAAACCTATACAATATATATTTGTGCATTAAACATAGTTGATAGAAGTTCTATTACAACCATTCCATATATTCACTAGTTAAAACTAGATTTAACTATTATTTACAATATTAGTATTTCCTACGTCATTACATACATTAAAGTACTATACACCTTTATCATTATATTACTATAAACATGTGGGAGTTTACAGAAAGTGGCTTGAAAAACTTAAGAAAAAAATGGGAAAACGTGGAAAATGAATGAAAAATCAATTTATTCAACCTAATGAGCTTTCACTTACTTTTCTCCTTTCTTTTCACTCACTCCCTGAATTTGTGAAAATTTGGGGCGTCACTTAGATGGTAGCGACGAGACTGCCAAGACTGTTGGGCATAAACAATTGCGATGTGATTATTGAGACTTCCAGACAAAAAAGGGTAGCGTTAGCTGTTATTGGATGTTGGTAATGGCTATTGGATGTTGATTATTTAATGTTGAATTTCATTTTATTGTGTATATGAGTTATGATTATAACTATTTTGTTTTTATGAGTTTTCTTTCAATATGTCTCAAATATATTCACTAAGTTGGTGGTTTGCTCACCCCCTAATATTTGTTTATTTTCAGGTTCCTTGAACTTAGGAGGTGGTCTACTGAACAGTCTAGTTTGGTGCAGAGGTGTTGGCATCAGCTTGTACACTACGTCATATATCGTTAGTACTCGTGTAGTAAAGACACTTACGGGTATGGTTCCCTAAGTGTGATAACACTATGTTGAGTTGTATATCTATATACTATATATATACTACCAATAAAAGTACCTCAAGTGAAATTTTTTTGATTTTCTATTTTACCCCTATAAAAAAATTTAAATACCACACCATCTTTGTGTAGTTAAGTATCTAAATTACAATCATATCCTTATGTATTTAAATATCATAATTACCCAATAATATCTCTTTTAAATCTCTATTACCTTTGTATAAATATCAATATCTATGAAAAATTTTAATTGGCTACAATACTCTTAAAAAATTATATACATCATTATAGTTTTCAATAAAGTATTCAAAAACTCCATCAATAGATCATTACTCTTTTCAAATATAAAGATAAAATTATATATATACATATATTTCTATCTATACTACTAATAAAAAATGAAACATTTGCATTAGCGTGAAATTTTTTTGATTCACTATTTTACTCTTATAAAGTTTTAAATACCACACTATTCTTTTGTAGTTGAATATTTAAATTATCATCATATACTTATATGTTTAAACCTCTAAATTACCCCTAACACCTCTTTTAATTTTCTATTTACTATGTACAAATATCACTATCTATGAAAATTTTTAATTCACTACGTTATCCTTAAAAAATATATGCATCACCATAATTTTTAATAAAACCTTCAAAAAATTCATCATTATAATATTACTCAATTCAAATATAAATATATTACATATGTGTTTTTTTTTCATTCAAAATTTCAATCATTTTATTTTTAAGATAAAAATAATATTCTACTTAGTTTTTTTAAAATAATTTATGTTATATCAACGTAATTTTTCAATCACAGTAAAATTTTCATGTTTTATTAAGATTTTATATGAAAAACTTATAATGTATTTTTAAGTAAAACTTGAATTTTAATTTTTTTTTAAATATAAATTATAGAGTAATGTATTATAGTTTAAGGTTAATAATACTTTTAGTCCCTGAAATATGTATGTTTCATTAATTTGATCCTCATTATATCAATTTAGTCCCTAAAATATTTATTTAATATTTAAGCAATCCAAACAGAGAGAATCTGTTAAGTTTTTGAAAGAAGTGATCACATTCTAATCACGTGATACTATCTAGCGAAATGACAGGTGGTCATTAAAATTTAAAGAATCATCTGGTTAGGGACCATTAAAACATTAATTGAATATTTTAGTGATCAAATTAACAAAATTTATATATTGATGATTATACTGACAAAAAACGCATAGTTTAGAGATCAAAAGTGTTGTCAAGCCTATATTGTTATCTCTGTTGACCTAACTAATTCCTAATTATAGTAAACATTGACAAATTTTTTTATTTTATTCAATGAATTATAAGTTGAAACCTATTCAAATGAATTTTAAATGAATTATCTTTATCTTTTTTCCTTATAGTTATAACAACGAATCGTTAAAAAAAAACAATATTTTTTGAATTCTATAATATAATGCGGGCCATAAAAATATAATTTTGATAAAATTGATATGATATTTAATATAAATATACATATACCTAATATTATTTATTAATATTTTATATATGAAAATTATTTGCATGTAACGCGCGTATTGCATTTCTAATTTATAGAAAAATGTATATTGAGTTGATGAGTTGATTAATGACGCACGTTATATTACTGTTGAGGGATTTCAAGTATTACTCTAAGATTGATCTTTATATTGAATACCATCAACTGAGAATAAAGGAGGATTCCCAAAAACAATCCCGTCAAAGTTGAGTTTCACCTCTCCTAGTACAAGAGGAAACCATCGAGGACTATTTCGATCACTCCCCAATAGCTCTAGTCTAGTAGCTGGCCTTGTCACTGCTCAAAACTGTTCTAGGAAGGTAGTAGAAAAATCAACAATATGCTGTGGAGTCTACGACACTTCACTCAAGCGAACTTTGTTCTTGTACAGAGCCCAGATAATAACTACACTAAGCATAACGTCTCAGGACAAAGAAGATGAAGAGAAACAAAAGCAGTCTTTAAATGAAAAATTCAGTTTCGAAGGAAGCTGAACCTTAGCTACTTTCCAGACCTCTACCGTAAACTTGCTATAATGCCCCAAATACCACCCTGGACTACATTACATTCTCAAATCATTTACATCATGAGAGCACTAAGATAATCCATCAATAAATAAGACTTCATGAAATCATCCATAGAATTTATAACATTATCCCACAAGAATAGATTCATCTTGGCCTTTACACTCCAAAAATCAACTAAAGTAACGCAACAGAAATAACAAAAGAAAGCTAGACTCCACAAGGTTAAAAATGAATATCCTAGTCTAGAACAAAAGAAAGTGTCACTCTAGGTGTCCACCTCGGGATCTATGCTCCCGTCTATAGGAGTCTCCCAGTATGCGGGCTCCTCGACTCCCAGCTCTTCCTCGAGAGGATAATCTGAAAAGGTGGTTAAGTAGGGGGTGAGTACGAAGCTCCGTAAGAAAATTCTTCCAAACCCGAACAAGGTTTTAAAAAGCATATAAAATAGTCAGTCTCATTTTACAAATAGCCTATGTAATTTTGAAATTAAAACAGGGACATTTTAAAAAGATCTCAAGTTTATGAATAACAATGAAGTTAAACGGAGAGGTGAAACCAATTACCAACAATGAGTCTTACAATTTTTTTAAAAGTAAACCAATCACCCACAAATGATATAGTATTATCCTCTTTGGCATGAGCATCCTTACAAGGAACCTCTCACCTTCAAGGTGTTCTTTCTCAAACATCCTTATAAGGAACCTCCTAAGAAGGCCATATATTGTCCTCTTTTGGCATGAGCATCCTTACCCGGAACCTCTCACCCTCAAGGTCTTATTTCTTTGGCATGAGCATCCTTACAAGGAACCTCTCACCCTCAATATTTTGTTTCTTTGGCATGAGCATCCTTACAAGGAACCTCTCACCCTCAATGTTTTGTTTCTCAAGCATACTTACAAGGAACCTCCTGAGAAAGAATGAGCATCCTTACGAGAAACCTCTCACCCATGTTTGTCCAAACAACCGTACAAGAAATGCAATACCAACTATTTTCTCAAATACTCAACAATTTCACAAGTTCCCAAGTCTCACAAGTGATATTCCTAATGGACCAAATTTAAGAAAAAGATCAAGAGATCATCCACAATTTCATTTCAACACTCAACACTAGAGTTTTCAACACCAATATTTAAGTGAAAATAGAGAGAGAAATCCATTTTTCTCAAAAACTAGGGTTTTAAAGCAAGAGCAAGAGATTTCATGGGTATTCCCCCTAACTTTGTGTAGAACATGAGAATATTTGCAAAAGGACCAAGCAACAAAGAACTCATAGCAAATACATATCATTAGGAGTCAAAACGTACATATATATTAACCCTAACCTCAATGTAAGAGAAAGAGAAGAAATCTACTACCTTGAATCAAAGATTTCAAAGTTCAAATCAAAAGCCCAAGCTATAGAGACCTCCTTTCTCCTCTTTCTTTTGTTCCTTTATCTTCTCCTAGGGTTCTAAAGTGTTTTTGGTTGAGAGTAGAATTTAAGAATGGGGTAAAATGTAGTGAAAAAATGTGTTTTAAATGGCCAAAATCTGACTTTTACTGTGTAGAATTCGGGTTTCTTTCGGGCATACTGGTAGGCTATTCCGGAAGGGTTCCCTTCCAAATGGCTGTTCCGCTAGAGTTTAGCTACTGGTGTCGAGAGTTTCGGTAGGCTATTACGGAAGGGTTACCTTCCAAAAAGTTGTTCTGGTAGGGGTTGACTGACGATTTTTTATGCGAATTTCAGTACAATTTTGACTCATTTAGAGGTCGAATGGAAATTTTTTTGTGAATATAAACTTTTGTAGCCCTAGATGTATACTATCTACTGTCTAAATTTCAGATCAATTAGAGATCATAATAAAGATTTATGACCTAAACACTAGATAGTGTCCAAACTCATTTTTACCCGGATTCACCCTAAAGTGTGTTTTAACTCCGGAATACTTTTTAACTTCTAATATACCCCATTTTACCTCTCCCAATGATTATAAAACTTCCGGATTCAATGGAGATATTATTTTGACCTACAAACATTTAGAAACTTATATAATACCCTTTCCAAGTTTAAATGTCTTTGAAACTTATACTTTTCAATCAAATTGTCTTCCTAGTAGTTATTCATACGGTTACAATCCATATGGTTTATTATTATGTCACTACATATATGAGAATTTCTAAACAAGTACCTTACTATATTTATATAAACATGTGGGGGTTTACACTTGCATTCCAAAAAAATATGCTCCACGAATTCATCAAGTAAGCCACAAAAATAACAAATATTATCCACATTTTCTAGGGCCATGAATTTAGGATATCCTTGGTGGTGTTATTGTGAGACACTATCATTTCAAATTGGTAGTTATGGTTTAAATTGAATATTTTATAATAGATAGGTACGTCAATATAAAGTCCTGAGTGGGTTGCTACATTTGATCGCCCTGACCACCCTTTTTTCTAGCAAAAAAAAAAAAAAAAGATATTGAGTTGATTATTTAAGTATAATTCTGATCTCTAATGACCAAACATCAAGCGATAAACCTTTGGACCATTAAACTACGCTGAGCAACTTTGGGCCAAAGGCCCTGCGGTAATGGTAATAAAAGCCGGGGTGTCGGGGGACTGGGCTTATCCCACATCGGATAAGCTTCGGGTGTGTGTGTTAATATAAATATCTTCACTTGCACTTCTCTTTTTAAGGAGTTGTGTAAGTGTTGTGTTCAAAAAACTACGCTGAGCAAACAACCGAGGTGTGGTAGTGGCCCTTAATAAAATCAACATCAAAAGTTATTTTTTAATATAAATTACCATTTCCATTTAGAATAGAGAATCAAATTATATAAATTACCTTTTCATTTGGGAAAAGGAACCAGACAATGTGGTTGCTTTTTTGACTTTAGATGGTGGCCGACTGATTTGGACCAGGTGACAAGGTCAGTAAAAAAAACCAGTTTTAGCGTGATTTCAGGCACCGACTTGAAAGTTTGAGTGCTAACCGAATAATGATGATCAATGGTTTGCTTGAAAAACAGGTTCCAAATACAGTAAAAAGAAATAAATTGTAAACTTTGTGGCACGTAAGATCGTTTTTTTAAAAATGATATTTGACCCTATTATGAGTTTCTTAACAAGTTTTTGACCTTCATTTCTAGAATATAACAAAGTCTTCTGATCTTGTTTAGATTACGGTAATTTTGATCGAAAATGTGATTCTCATTTTGAAATTCTACATTATCATGTTTAGATTATGAACTATTCAACAATTCAAGATGGGAATAAGATTACTACTGTAATCAAATTCTCAATGATGATGGGTATTCTAAATCTATGATCAATGGTGGTAATCTTATTCTTACATTAATTGGGTATTCTAAAAACGAAATAAAAATCTCAAAACGCAGCTCCTTCCTAAAAATACCATAATTCCATAAATTAAGCTCTCTTCCTAAAATCAATCTCTTTTCTAAAATTGATTTCTTTTTTTGAAAAAAAAAATTGAAAATGATATTAATTTTTACACCAGATTATTAACAATAACCAATCACTTTGAGATATCTTATTAGTAGGAATGAGATACCCATTTCCAGTTAAATCACTGTCATCCAAATGTGGTCTATGAGTTCCTGCAAGTAGCAATTTTCAAAAAAAATTATCTTTCTCTATTGAAACTATTTAAAAATCAAGTATATTATAGAATTGGAAGAATAATAATTCTCCTGTAGAAGTCTTTCTTATATATCCATGAATGATTACCGTTAACGATCACCATGATGGGTTATAACTTCTGGAATTTAGATTCCAAATTATCTTATGCAACTATTGGAAAATAAATTAAATAATTATTCAAAAATCAGTTATTTAACTGACTGTTAAAACTCAACAGTCATGCTGTTTACTGTACTATCAGCCAAAAGTTTGTGATTTAGTTCGTATAGGAGAAAAATAAAATTTCAATAATCTTCCATAAGACTTTGATCACATGGATCACACAAGCCTAAAACCTAAAATGAATCAAATATATGTTCGGTTCCAATTCAACTTGAAACCTTTGCGCTTGACCACTCTGGTTACAAAAATAAATTGAGGCTGTAATTTTTTTTGTTGTAAAATAAAGATTTGAAAATATAGTGAAAAAGTCAGTTTTCAAAAAACACTTGGAACTATTTCGGATATTCTAAAAAAAATTGATTAAGTTGGAAAAGTCTATTTGTGAGACTTTCTAGCTTTTTTTACTTTTTGTGTCAAAATAAAAAAATAATTGCATGGATGTATAAATTGTGTCTAATAGTTCCAAAAATATAAATTTAAATTTTTTATATGATTAATAATATTTTATAAATATAATAAACTAAAAAATTAAGTGAGACCCGTGAAAAACTTACTAAAAAACTAGTAAAAACAGCTTTAAAAAAAAATTGTTTTCAAAAGTCATTATGAAAGCTAATGAAAAAGCGGGGCAAATCGAAGTAGCTATTTGAACCTTACCTTTTTATCATCTTTTAAAAGTAAAATTGCATATAAAGCGTTTAAAGGTTTAATAAACTTTCAATATGAGATTGTGTTTTACACAGACCCCTTCCTTCCCGTAATAATACAATCTCCAAAACCCTTCACAATATTGACACATTTTTCACATGGTTGTGGTTGAAACTAGTAGGAAATGAATACTTCAATGGTATCGAAACTTACAATTTTTTGATATAGAAAACGATTCTTGCTTGTAGAGCTTGTTTCGAGTTATTTGCAGGCTTTATTTGTGAAAATAATAGCATAAGTGAAATAATAGAACTTTAAACATGTCACTTTGGGATGAATCAAAAAAACAAGGTAATATACGAAAAAGATGATTTTCGTAAACAGAGTCCAATCCAAAATACTGAAATAAATGGATGGCAAGTTCTTTCACCAAAACGTGACGCCGAGCAAGTAACAAAGAAAAGAAAAAAAAAAGGGTTAATTACACTAGACATCCCTAAAGTGTGATTCTTCTTTATGTCATGGGATGCCTAGGAATTTGAAGGAGAAGCAATTCAACAATTCAAGTTCCTTGGTGTTAAGAATCCCCTAAAAATACGAGTAAGTCTTTGATTGATGTTGTGGTTGTGGTGGTGGTTGTGGTCTATTGTTGTATCTTTGACTTGTGACCAGGTTGTGCTATTTTTTTAGGTTGTGCCTCTCCTGAATAGATCTTAGTTGATTCATGTTTCTTAAGCTGAGTATAGTTCAAGACTTTACATTGAGCTGGTAACTCCTAAGAACTTAGCTAAGTATCAACTAGGTTCCCTAGTTAAAGAAGCTGCCTCGACTAAGGAAGTTGTTAAAATAGAGAAATGATAAATGAGATATAAGATAAATTTTGGTGGGTAAGAACATATATTTGGAGGGCATTTTTTATATTTTAGGAATTAATATTGATGACATCAGTTTTGACCGTTAACCATTCTAACGTCTGTTAGTTAGAGGGGGTGGGTTTGTTATAAGTTTAAAATGTTAAGGGGTCTTAGTGTAATTGTTAAAAAATGAGGGGGTATTCGTGTAATAAATTCAAATGTCAGGGGGTGTGAGTTTAATTTAACCTAAAACCTACCTTAACTATATAATTTTCTTGCACCCTTTTTTATATCTGCAGGATACAGAAAACCACAGAAAAAAAGGTGGAAAAGAAATAAAAAGAAAAGGATATTGGTTATTTAAAAAAAAAAGAGCCAAGAAAGTAAAAAAATTGAAAGGATAAATATAAAGATTTGGAAAGAAGTGTGCTACAAGAGTAGGTTTTGAATACCACAAACGTCATTTCTTAAAACGCTAAACCAATGGCCACATTACAACCTACAGAAAGTCTTTTTTTATTCCAGAAATTATCTATTTGTATTTATCCTAGCTATCATAAAAAGAAAATGTTAATAACATGTCTAAAATAGTTTTAATATCCAATCATGAGATTATGTCAAATTTCAAATTTTATTCAAATATTCATTTTTTAGATATATTACATGTGATATTATTTGCTTTGTTAACAATATTCCAATCGCATGTAACTATTTGGAGAGTAGTCACTATAACGTATATGTATTCTTTGCTGAGTGTATTTCAGGAAAGGATTGACATCAAGACTATCATAAGAGATGATAATATTTCTTGAGTGAATTCCACTCCATCATAAAAGAAATCAACACACACACACAAGTTTTTATCAGTGTTATTAGAACTGGTTCGACCGGTTAGACCGTGAACCGGAACCTCAGTCGGTCCAGTTCTTGAATTTAATCGTTTAAGGAGTTAAATCGGAATAAAACCGTCAAATCGGCCAATTTTTGACAAAAAAACCGTGAACCAAACGCTTTTACTGCCTTTTTTTCATAAAAACCCACAAATCCAGTCATCTCCATCGTCTTCTCCACTCATGTTTGATCAAGCAACTCCTTCTCCACTCAATCTCTCTTTGCTCAAGCTTCACACAGGTCACAGCTTATTGCTCAAGCTTCACAGGTCCTGTATCATAATAGGTTGTTCAATTGATGTTGTTACTTGGTTAAGTTAACTGATGTTAAGTTACTTGGTTAAGTTAACTGATGTTTTTTTTAGTATTTTTTTCATCTAATGTCAAGAACAAAATTTTCTTAACAGTATTTTTCATTTTTAACACAGGTATTTTTTTATACTTAATTAATTTATGGTAAATTATATGTATTAGGTACATGTTTTATATTTTTTTAGTTAAATTATTATATTTTATATTTTTTTTATTTTTTATTATTCGACCGGTTCAACCAGTTGACCCAGTGGTTGAACTACTAAATTATTGACCCAGTCCCTCTGCAGGTTCGATATTCGGTCCGGTTCTGATAACTATGATTTTTATAAAAATATATAGATAATATTAAAACTAACGTGTTACTCTTATAGTGATAAAAAAAGTAAGTATTTCAGCAATACACATGAATATTGATTTAATTTTACATGTGAAAAGTATGAATTATAAACTGCTAACTACTAAAGTTTGCAGCTAGTTTCACTGAAAGCCTTCATGAGACAAAACTCGTCCACTAGGGATTACCAAGGAGTTTAACGGCTTGTTGCATATGCTAAATGCAATCGTGAAACAATCTACGAAAATGATTTGATCTCTATATTTTATTTTTTAAAAAGTTTTTTTTTTTACTAAAGACTAGTAAAGTTTAAGTTGGGGGTGTGATT
>CM042194.1:16549847-16561720 GCA_023539305.1 Ilex asprella | reverse complement strand
ATAAACCGTGACTAGGCCTACGGAATATCAAAAGCTCACCAACTCATCCACTCTCAACCCCGTCAAACCGAACCATTTGACTCTAAAGGGAGGAAAGACAACGAGTTGAAATGACATACCCAAGAGGAGGTCTCCCTTGGATTAGCCAACTAAAAGCTTAGCTACTCATAGTTAAAGTAAAGACAATAATTAAATGGGAAGACATTATAAAAAAATAAATGTTAGAACTAAGCATAAATGAAATGCATCAAAATAAAATAAGACTTAAATTTAAAGAAAGAAATAATTAATTGGTGGGTATTCCACAACCAAACAATACTACTTGGTGGGTATTCTACAACTAAGAGATAATAACACAGTAAAAGAAAGCAATAATTAATTGGTGGGTATTCCACAACCAAGAAATACTACTTGGTGGGTATTCCACAACCAAGAGATGATAATATCATAAAAGAAAGTAACAATACAAAGAAAGCAATAAACGAAATGCATTAATATAAACGATCTTCGACAAAGAATGAGTGAATCACGTTCCACCCTTCACGGCTTCGGTAAAGCTCTAGAAAAGTGGAAGAGTTTCACTCCTCTAAGGGAAGAAAGAAAGCAATAACAACTTGGAGGGATTTCCACAACCAAGAACTCTAGCAAAAACTTTTATCTAACAAAAACTTATTTCTCTCAAAAGACTTATGTCAAGCAAAAAACTTATGTCTTACAAGCCACAAAGGGGTGGTATTTATAGGCCAAGCCTCTACAAACCCCAAGGGATAACATTTATAAACCCCAAAAAAACCATTCACAAGCCCAAGGGATGACATCCACAATCTTCCAAATGTTGTCATTCACAAGTTGTCAGTCACAAGCTTCCAAAAGTTGTCATTCGACAAGCTTCCAAAAGTTGTCATTCCACAAGCTTCCAAAAGTTGTCATTCACAAGCTTCCAAAAGATTACATTTGGATTACTTTAATCTCTTTTTGTTTAGGGCTTTAATAATTGTCATCTTAGAATTTATAATTTGCTCCCCGGTAGTTTGTAGCTTTGACGCATAAAACCCTGAAAATAACAACAATTAATGCATTATCCCTAATTCACACACTAACCGTAATAGGTCAATTTTGATTAGTTTAACTTTGTTTAACTAACACAATTGACCTATTAACTTAATTAAATCATGCATTAATCAAGATTAATTACGGCTACCGTTGCACAAGCTAGCTCCAATGCCAATTAGGGAGGCAGGAGTAACCTCCAACACTTCAAGGCACACAAACCTCCTGTTTTTAAGGGAGGGGCGGATCCAATGGTGGCCGACCATTGGTTCCAACAAGTCAATAAAATCTTAAGGGCTATGGAGATCACCTCAAACGCCATTAAGGTAACACTAGCTGCATTCCAGCTAGAAGGAGAAGCCCAAGTGTGGTGGGATTGGATGACGGACTCCAAGAACTTGGAGACCATGACATGGGGAGAGTTCCAGGAGTTCTTCATGGGTAAGTACTTCCCAACGGCCGCTCGACATGTAAAGGCCCGGGAATTCATAGAATTGAAACAAGGGACAATGAAGGGGATGGAGTACGTAGCCAAGTTCACCGAATTAGCCCATTTTTCCAATGATTATGTGGCCACCGACATGGCCAAAGTGAGAAAGTTTAAAGATGGTTTGAAATTATCCATCCGAGGAAAAATTGTGGGCCTCCGCTTACAATACTTGGATATAATGGTCGAGATAGTCATGGCCATTGAGAGGGAAGTTGAAAATGCACGAAGTATCCGTGAGGCAGGTGCTAAGGATAAAAAGAAAGAGGGTCAATCCTCTTCTTCTAACTCTGGGAAGAAATAGAGGACTTCTACCCCACAAGAGTCTCAAGGACAAGGTCCTGGCCATCAGAGCCAAGGCCAAGGTCGATCCTCCCAAGGTGGAGGAAGCTTTAAGACTACCTACCAGGAAGACCAGAAGACTTGTTTTTATTGCCACCAGTCGGGTCACATGAAGCAAGATTGCCCTCAGAGGCAAGGATCCCAGGGTTACAGGACATCTCAGTCTGAATCCTTGGTGGGTCAATCACAGACACACTATATTCCTCCCTACCCCACTATGGGCCAGGAAAATCAGTACCAGTTCTAGGGTGCTCCTCAAGCCCCTACAACTTTTCGAGCGGGGACTCCGCTGTCAGGTCAGATGGGTCAGGGCATAGGTCGAGGCCAAGGGCAGGGCCTGCAGGTCAGAACTTCGAGGACTCAGGGGCGTGTCTAAGCCATAGTGCCACAAATTGAGCTGGCGGACCAACCGGTGATATAGGGTACATTTCTACTCTCACGCTTATGGGCTAGGGTGTTATTTGACTCTGGTTCATCGCATTCATTCATTTCTACATCATGTGTGAAAGAATTGGGCTTAGAGGTTGAAACCTTGGAAGAGCCGTTGCATGTAAGTTCTCCCCTAGGAGCTAAGGTGAGGGTTGATCAGAAATGTCAGGGTTGTGAGCTAGAGATCTCAGGGATTTTACTCACTGTGGACTGTAGGGTCATGGACATATCAGAGTTCGATGTCATCCTTGGGATAGATTGGCTGACAGCACACCGTGTTATTTTTTATTGTAATCGTAAGAGGGTCACTGCTTATACGCTTGAGGGTGTTTGTTTCAAGTTTCAGGAGAAAAAGTACAGTGCTCTACCCCGAGAAGTATATGACTCCTGATGGTACGGGCAGTTGATGGGTTGGCTAGCAAGCCTTACCTTGGAGGGCGAGGCGAGACAGGATTTTGGTCTACCTCAAATGGTTTGTGAATATGAGGATATTTTTTTGAATGAACTACCGAGATTACCTCCACATAAGGATGTAGACTTCGCCATTGAGTTACATTCAGGTACATCGCCCATTTCTATTACCCCTCATAGGATGGCACCAACTGAGTTGCAAGAACTCAAGGTCCAATTACAAGAATTATTGGACAAAGGTTTTATTAGGCCGAGCACTTTGCCATGGGGCACTCCGGTGTTGTTTTGCCAAGAAGAAGGATAAGATCCTTCAGTTGTGCATTGACTACTGGCAGTTGAATAGGGTTACTATCAAGAATAGGTACCATTTGTCGAGGATTGATAACTTGTTTGATCAGCTGAGAGGGGCGCGGGTCTACTCCAAGATAGATCTCCAAACTGGCTACCATCAGTTGAGGATTAGGGAGGCTGACATCCCTAAGACGGCGTTCAGAACGCGGTATGGGCATTTCGAATTTACGGTGATGCCATTTGGGTAGACGAATGCCCTGGCAGCATTTATGGATCTCATGCATAGGGTGTTCCAACCCTATTTAGATTAGTTCATTGTGGTGTTTGTTGACGACATCCTGATCTATTCCAAGTCTGAGGAGGAGCATGAGGGTCACTTGAGGATTGTTCTCCACACCTTGAGAGATCATCAGTTGTACACCAAGTTCAACAAGTGTGAATTTTGGCTGACTGAGGTAAAATTTTTGGGACATGTAGTGTCGGCTTTGGGTGTATCCGTAGACTTGGAGAAGGTTGAGGCAGCCACGAATTGGGATAGGCCGAAGTCAGTCTATAAGATACGCAGTTTCTTGGGATTGGCGGGGTAATATCAGTGGTTCATTGAGGACTTTTCTCAACTAGCTGGACCTATGACAAGATTGACTCAGAAAGAGGTCAAGTTTGAGTGGAATGATTCTTGTGATAAGGCATTCCAGGAGTTAAAGAGGAGATTGACATCAGCTCCTACTTTGATAGTCCCGGAAAGGGGACAGATGTATATAGTGTACTGTGATGCATCCAAAGACGGACTTGGTTGTGTTTTGATGCAGTCTGGGAGGGTGGTGGCTTATGGTTCTCGACAGTTAAAGAACCACTAGCAGAACTGCACCACGCATGATATAGAATTGGTGGCCATTGTATTTGCCTTGAAGGCTTGGCGCCATTATTTGTATGGCGAGAAGTTCGAGGTATTTTCGGACCACAAAAGTTTGAAATACATCTTTACACAACGGGACCTCAACATGAGGCAACGCAGGGGGATGGAGTTTTTTGGAGAATTACGACTTCACTTTGCACTACCATCCCGGTAAGGCAAATGTGGTGGCTAATGCACTTAGCCGGAAGTCACGGGGAGTCTTGGCAAGTGTGGCTTCTCGGGAGTGCCTTATGCTCGAGACTGTGGGGCAGTTCGGGCTACATTATATGGGACAGGCTAAAGGTACATCCGGGACCGTATACAGGCAAGTACGGGTGACGAGGGCTAGACCATTCACTCGGATGGTAGTCTTTGGTATCGAGAAAAGATCGTAGTTCCTCAGTTGGCAGACCTGAGAGAGGAGATCCTTAGGGAGTTTCATTGCTCCCGTTTTACAGTTCATCTAGGTGGCACGAAGATGTACCATGATCTTCGTCGTCAGTATTATTGGAGTGGGATGAAGAAGCACGTTGGAGGCTTTGTCAGTAGATGTCTCACATGTCAGCAGGTCAAGGCCGAGTACTAGAGACCAGCAGGGTTGCTCCAGCCTTTGAAAGTGGCAGAGTGGAAGTGGGAGCATGTCACGATGGACTTTATGACCCACTTGCCATGGACATTGCTGGAACATGACGCGGTGTGGGTGATGGTGGACCGGCTTACAAGTTGGCACACTTTTTGGCAGTGCGGATGACTTTTAGATTAGAAGAATTCTATAAGCTATATGTACGAGAGATATTCTGGCTGCATGGGGTGCCCATATCTATAGTATCGGATCGGGACCCTAGGTTCACGACTCACTTTTGGGAGAGTTTCTAGCGAGCCATAGGGACGCAGTTGACGATGAGTACAACTTTTCATCCCTAGACGGACAGTCAGTCTGAGAGGACCATCCAGATTTTAGAGCACATGTTGCGGGCATTCTTCCTAGATCCTAAGGGTAACTGGGAAGAGCATTACCCTTAGTGGAGTTCGCCTACAACAATAGTTATCAGGCGAGCATACAGATGACACCCTATGAGGCACTATATGGGAGGCCTTGTAGTTCTCCGATTTGTTGGACAGGGGTTAGAGAGAGACCCTCTACGGGTCCAGATTTGATTAGGGACACTTCAGTGAAGGTAGACCTAATAAGGAAGCGTCTTCTTAAGGCTCAAAGCCGACAGAAGAGCTACGCCGACAGACGACGACGACCTCTAGAATTTGAGGTGGGAGATCACGTCTTCTTAAAGGTGACACCTAAGATAGGAGTGGTCAGATTTGAGAAACAAGGGAAGCTTTCGCTGAGGTTTATCCGACCCTTCAAGATACTCGAGAGGGTAGGTACAGTGGCTTACAGGTTGGCATTACCGCCAAATTTGTCGGGTGTTCACGCGGTATTCCATGTCTCTATGCTCCAGAAGTATACTCCAGATCCGACACCGGTGGACGGGGGTGAGTTAATGGTTGATGCGATGGGACCTTCGAGGAGAGACCGGTGCGTATCATGGATAGCCGGGAGCAAGTTATACGAGGCAAGACTGTGAGGATAGTAAATGTGCTATGGCAGCACCGGGGAGTGGAGGAGACAACATGAGAGCGTGAAGACACGATTCGTACCAGTTATTCGTTCTTATTAGAGGATGGAGGTACATGTCTACAATTTTAAGTATAAAGTTACTTGTTTCATGTGCATGTGATTAAGTATGCATATGTGAATGAATTTCAGGGACAAAATTCTTTTTAAGGGGGAAAGAATGTAAAAACCCGGTTAAATTTAAACTTTTAAGAATAAAGGGTAAAACAGTAAATTATCACAGCGGTTCGGGTTATAAACTTAAAATTTCTAGAGCTCGGATGACGAAATGGACCTCACCGTTGGATTCATCTTGCGAAATCTAGTGATCATGTCAAATTTTATCGAATTACAAGATAGTCGGGTTTTTCACGTTTTACGAGGCGATCGGGCCGCGAGAGAAACAAATACGAATTTTTTTAGAAAATTATGAGATTTTTTAAATAAATGAGGTCAAGACAAATTAAAAATATTTTGAACTTGAACCGGAGCAAAATTTAATCATTTCGGGACAAAAATGAACCTAGAATTAAAAGGGGTCGTGTCACGCATTTTGGGTCAAGTATTCAAAAAATATAAATAGGGGAGAAAATCAGATTTTCTCCCCATTCTTCAACCAATACCCAGCCGATAGAGAGGAGAGAGAGGCTCAAGATTTTCTCCATCTTCTCTCTAAGATCTACGAGGATTAAGGGCTCGGATCCATTCGGGCCAAGAGAAAAAGTTAGTCTCCTCGACAAGGGCTACGCCTACTTACGAAAAACAAGAGTCTTCACCGAAGGTGAGAAAACCAAAAATTTGAGGAGAAGGAATTGAGCTTAGGTTGATTTCTTGGAGCTTCCCAAGGGCATTTCTCACGTTACAAGAGATAGGGGACTCTCCTACTTATGTGTATTCACCACTTTAAATGTTATGATGAAATGGGTAGGTTAATATAGATATATATGACTTGCCAATGGAATTGATTTTGATGAAATGGGTATTGAAATTAGGTAGAATATATTCTATTTTGAAATGGGTATGTAGAAATTGCTTAATGTAATTCCTTGAATCATGTGAATTGTGGGCATGTTATGTGTTTACATAATGTCTTGATTTGGAAGTGTGCTATTGCTTAATATGAGATAATATGCTTGGACTTGAATTTTGAATAAAATGTTGATAAATGCATATTGATTTATTAACATTGTGAGACATGATAATTATATGCTTTTGATGTAATTTGTCATGAATTATGTGAATTGGGTTTGGAATAGGTCATGTGGCACATATAGCATATTGAACATCATATTGTAGTTGTAATGAGACATTGCATTGCATATGCACGAAAACATCGCGATTAAGTGGGTGTGAGTGCATGGTGTAGTCAACACCACACTTAGTGGATGACAAGGGGGCTCGAGTGAGCTACGTCGATGACTTGGCCAAGTCGCACGGTTTACATGGAGTTGAGGGTTGGGGTTAACAAGAAGGGTTAGAGGATCCCTCAAGTGCAAGGCCCGATGATTTGGATACGCACTTCCGTTGGTATTAGTCCATAAAGTGTGTCGGTGTACGTGGGACCGTTGGTGGAAGTCCATAAATCCCGTGTCGGTTGGGTGCCATTGGTGTAAGTCCATAAATACTCACCCTATACAATACCCTGGATTGAAAATGTCATTTGATGTATAACATAAATGAGAGGATTGTTCACATGAGAAATTGCATGTGTTAGAGAGCTGGGAAGGGCTCGGGATCATGGATGATGGGCAAGTGCACATTAGCCATTGCATGTGTCAAAGAGCCGGGAAAGGCTCGAGTTGGTTATTGAGAGTGAGTCTCATCTCATTCATAGCATTACATTTTAAGTTTCCAACATTGATAGCATATTTATGTTTGGAATATATGAATGGTGAAATAGATGCATATGAGCATTTCGTGTGTATTTGGGTTGGGGAGTAGCCTATTTAGGAAATCCTCTATTGAGCGTAGCTCACCCTTTATGGAAAAATATTTCAGGTAAGGAGTTTGTGCCGGTGGATGATTCACACTATGAGCCTCATGGATGAAGAAGCTGGAATGTGACTTATTTTTGAGTAAATTGTAAACATTACAATGAATATTTATTTTGGCATGTAATTAAATGAAATCGCATGCGAATGTTGTAATAGATCTTATATAAACCATGATGGATGTTCAAATTTATTGTTGTAAGAGTTTGGGTTGGTGTTAGACAGGTTTGGGATGAATGAGAAATGAAAAACAAGGGAAATAGGCAAACTTGGCCAGGAGCTACCGGTAGGAACTACCAATAGTTCACAGGTAAACAGTTGCCTTCTGGACACGAACTACCGGTAGCTCGTGGTCCAGAAGGTAACAGCTACCAGTAGTCGTGGGTCAGAAGGTCCCAGGTTATCGGTAGTCACTGGTCCAGTGGGTTTTAACTATCGTTTGCTATCAGGCAGCTTCCGATAGAAATTTTTCAGAATACCCGAACTACCGGTAGCCGATATACACCTACCAGTAGCCAGTCTAAAAATCTGAAATTTTATAATTGTTTTTCCAACTTTGGGTTTTGAATTTCCTTTCTTTTAATAACCTAATTGGTCCCTAACGGGATATGAACCATTTTAATTGGGACTTGCATTGGATTAATCGAATATTATAATCCGATGTACATCGTAGGTTATGATCTCGATCAAGTGATGTTTTTGACGTGGTGTCGGGTTATGCGACATCCACGGGTATTTTCGCGGGTTGATGGATGGTCAACGATTGATAAAGGACCCTCGAATTTTGGGGTGTCACATTGATCCTCTTGTGCTTGCTGCTCTTGTAGTATGAATTCTTCAGGTACCTAGAATGGTTCCTCTTCTTATGATGAAGATATGCCTTGTTGGTTTTCCAGTTGTCCTCCATGACTCTTCTTCAATGAAGTTTTATCCAATGGTCCAATATGATTTATTTTCGTCAATGTCGGATCAATGACTATGCCTCCATTCCTGCATAGCTGAGAAAGTAACATAGCATATGGGAGTGTGAGTTTCCTTTTATCTACCACGATTATCATTTGGTCTATAATTAAGTTTGGCAGGTCAATTGTGTGTCTCATCCCAAATGCATATAAGAAATAAGCATGGTCAATAAAAATTTGATTTTTTAGGACTCGGGTTAGCAAATTGTACACTGTTATCATATTTAGGATGCGGTATTATCTGTTAGGTTTCCTTGCTTAATGTAATTATTTGGGCGTCCCCAAATAAATTCTAGATTTCCTATCAATTCTCTTCCTACTTCAGTCAAACTAGGTAGTTCAGTGTAAGGATATTGTGGTTGGGGTTGTCTTTGCATGGGCCGAAAAAAATCGGCTATAGTATCTGGTGTAACTTGAAAAACTATTCCCCTAACAAATATACGCAATTGTGTTTTTCCTTTAATTTCAGCATTACTATAGAATTCCTTAACTAAACAGTCATAAGCAGGAACAGATAACCTAACATACTGCAACCAACCTCTTGCATGGAGAATTTGTCTTATTCCTATATTCTTAAAATCTTTATATATTATTGTTTTTTCAGAAATAATATTTTTAGTTAGAAAATTAGTCTCATACCAAAGCTGTTGTTGAAAATATTCAAACATCACATCATTGAAGATATTTCTCGGATGAGGGTGTTGTGAAGAAGTCTCAGATTGCGAAGATTGATTTCTTCGTGCTCGGCTTGAAGATCTTCTTGTTTGTTGTCTTAAATCCATTTTTGATTGGTTCTTGATTTATAACTGCGGACTGTTTCTTGGATGTTCTGCACTGGTACTATTTTTCCTTCAAATTCCTAGAATTTACAACATTAGATATAGCTTTATTTTACGAAACTTTACTAACCACTCTTTTTCTTTTCAAGAATGGGGGTTTATTTTTATTATTTGTTATTCGTATTTACTGATTTCCTATCTATTCTATAGTTATTTACATTTATTTACAACTATTTATTTCCAAAAGTATATGTTTCGTTGGTTATGTCTAGTCTGTATCAAAACTATCTAGTTCGGTAACATAAGTAACACAGTTAATTTCAGTTCTCACGAATCTGTTTAACATCGGGGCAGAAAAAGATGACGTCTTAGGGTATCCCTTACTCTGCCCATCTCTAATCCACCAGAAACGATCGGACGCTCGTCCTGAAATTGGTTCCGCACACTTATTATATCGTCTCAGATGTTCTGTACGACCACATCTTACACAAGCACAAAGACGGTTTGCTCTTCGGTGTTTAGCATATGTACTTTTTTCACACAAAGGTCGTGCTTGACTTTCAAAATTTTCTAAATTTCTAATATAGCTTTTTGCATGATCAACGTATGTATATCTTTTGGAAGATAACGTAGTAAAATTAAAATTAAACAAAATAATTTTTCATCCATTTTTTAACTTTTTCACAAATTTTAAAAATGACTCAAAAATTTATTTAAAATTGACTCACTATCTGGTTCTTTAACGTCTACCAGTTACAAAGACGAACAGAGTTTTTAAATTGAAATTATTATTTTAAACACAAAACTTAAATTCACATTCACATTTTCTCATCTTAAATTAAATACTATCCGAAATGAAAGGATAGTAATAGCCAGCATTGATAATAAAAATAAAAATCAAGAATTTACTGTATTTCAGCGATTTGGATATCTGGCTCTTATTCAGGAGGTTTTAATTTGTCAAATAAATTACAACTAATTAGTAATCAAACAACACTATTTTTTATTATACACAAACTGGATCAAAAAGTTGCATAGAAGTTATATCTTGTGTAAAATGATCATAATAGGGTTTAAGTTTTTGCCCATTTACTTTGAAAATATTCCTAGTTACTAGATTTTCAATTTCAACTGCCCGATAGTTGAAGACTTGCTTAACCATATAAGGACTTGTGCATCTAGATCTTAACTTTTCAGGAAATAAACGAAGTTTTGCATTATATAATAAAATTTTTTGGGATGGTTCAAAAGATTTTCTCATGATATTTTTATCATGAAAAAATTTTGTTCTTGATTTAGCAATTTTAGCGTTTTCATAAACTTCATTTCTTAATTCTTCTAATTCATTAATTTGTAGTTTGCAAGACATTCCAACTTTATACATATCAAAATTCATTATTTTGATTGTCCAATATTGTAACACCCCAAAATACACCCTGGGCGGCATTACATTCAATAACCATTCATACCATGAGAGCACTAAGATAAATCATCAATAAATGAGACTTCAAGCAATGATTCATAATATTTACATGAATATCCCAAAAGAATATGCCATCTTTGGCATTTACATTCCCAATAAAAATTTACTCTTATAGCGCAGCGAAAATTTCAAAATAAACTAGACTACACCATGTTCAAAAGAATCTTCTAGTCTAGTACAAAAGGAACTACGGCTCTAGATATCCATCTCGGGATCAAGGTCCCCCTCGAGTGGAGCCTCCCAATGCCCCGGCTCGTCGATGCCGAGATCCTCCTCTAGCACCACATCTGAAAAATGTAATTTGTAGGGGGGTGAGCACGAAGCTCTGTAGCCACATTTCTCCCAAACTCAAACAAGGTTTTAAAAACATAGAAACGGTCGGTCTCATTTCACAATTAACAGATATAATCTTTGCAATAAAACAGGGGTATTTGAAAAGAGATATCAAGTTTAGACAGTAGTAATAATTAAATAAATGAATCACAAAAATTGAGTTTAGCAACAGAAATCAATATTCCGATTTAGGCTATTTTGAAAAAGGGCTTCTTCCCCATGCATTGTCCCATACCAATGCATCGGCAAGAACGACCCAACTCATAATTCCATGTATTTTCGGTTCATCCTCGTACCATGTATGATGTTTGCTTCCCATGAATCTACCCTACGATTATACCTAGTCCACCAATTACAATCACAATCACAAGCACTTTAGAAAGAGGCGTCTACCATCCCAATGGCAGTGACGAGTCTCTTCCTAGGAAAAGTATACTATCCCTTGTTCGAACTCCAGTGAACGATAGTGGTTGCATTACCAAATGACAACCCACTACAAGTGTTAGGCAACCATCTCACCCCCATTGGGGTAGACTAACCTCTAACACTCTACGGCATCTCTCGAAGGTAATTCAAGTCCATCGCAACACCCATACAATAAGGAAACCGAGAATATGCTCAATTCACAACAATTTCAAGGAATTACCAAATTCCACATTTTCTCATGTAACATACCATAGGATAATTAAAGAAAATGCACAAGAGATCATTATAGCATCATTTGGTTATGTAATATCAAACACTAAGTATTGGAAATCAATAATTAAGAACAATTTAGAGAAAAGTTCATCTATCTTGAAATCTAGGG
>CM042194.1:16538136-16549747 GCA_023539305.1 Ilex asprella | reverse complement strand
ATTTACTGTTTTTTCTAAAATATACTTTATCTCCCTATTAGCTAATTAAGCTTGTCCATTTGTCTGTGGATGGTACGGAGTGGATATTTTATGAGAAATCATGTTTTTTTCATCAGGTTTTCAAAAACTTTATTACAAAAATGTAATCCATCATCACTAATAATGGTTCAAGGTATCCCAAATCTAGATAAAATATTTTCTTTTAAAAATTTGATCACTATTCTGTGATCATTATTTCTACATGGAATTGCCTCTACCCATTCAGAGACATAGTCAACTGCAACCAAAATATACAGATATCCAAATGATGAAGGAAATGGTCCCATAAAATCGATACTCAAATAATCAAAAATTTCATTGACTAAAATAGGGTTTAAAGGCATCATATTTTTTTCAAAATATTTCTCATTCTTTGACATCTGTCATAGTTTAAACAAAACATATGAACATCTTTGAAAAGAGTTGGCCAATAAAATCCACACCGCAAAATTTTAGCAATAGTTTTCTTTAAAGCAAAATGACCTCCGCAAGCTCCAGAGTGACAAAATTGAATTACCTGACTGATTTCATGACTAGATACACAACGTCTTATTATTTGATCTTCCCAGAAAAAATTACGTACCTCATTTAGGATTTTATTTCTATCAATCCAGGTATAATTTGAAGGAATAGTACCATTAGCTAAATAATTTACTATATCTGCATACCATGGTACTTCGGTTATGGCTAAGAGATGTTCATCTAGAAAGGTTTCTCTAATCGAAATTGGTTCTTCCTTTCTATCGTAATTTAATCTTGACAAGTGATCTGCTACCACATTTTCTACTCCTTTCTTATCTTTAATTATAAGATCAAATTCTTGAAGTAATAAAATTCATCATAGGAGACGTGGTTTCTCATCTTTCTTAGTAAGCAAAAATTTTAGAGCTGCATGATCTGTAAATACCACAATTGACGACCCAACCAAATATGATCGAAATTTATCTAATGCAAACACAACAGCAAGTAGTTCTTTTTCTGTGGTTGAATAGTTCATTTGTGCATCATTTATAATTTTGCTTGCATAATATATAACATAAAGGTTTTTATCTTTTCTTTGTCCTAAGACAGCTTCTACTGCATAATTACTTGCATCACACATTAGTTCAAAAGGCAAAAACCAGTTAGGAGATTGCATGATAGGTGCAGAAATAAGCATATTTTTTAATTTATCAAATGTTGATTGACATGCATCATTCCAATTAAATACTATATCTTGGCATAAAAGATTACAAATTGGTCTTGATATTGAACTAAAGTTTTTGATAAATGTTCGATAAAATCCAACGTGACCTAAAAATGACTGAACATCTTTTACGATTTTTGGTGAAGGAAGATTAGTCATTAAGTCAATTTTGGATTTATCGATTTCAATTCCTTTTTCAGAAACTATGTAACCTAAAACAATACCTTATGCAACCATGAAATGACATTTTTTTAATTTAAGACAAGATTTATTTCTTCACATCAAATAAGTACTCTCTCGATTTTCTAAACATTTATTAAATGAATCACTATATACTGAAAATTCGTCCATAAAAACTTCTAAATATCATTCTACCATATCACTAAAGATACTCAACATGAAGCGCTGAAAGGTAGCTGGTGCATTACATAACCCAAAATGCATCCTTTTATAAGCAAAAGTTTCAAACAGACATGCAAATGTAGTTTTTTCTTGATCATCTATTGTAATTTCAATCTGATTATAGCCCGAATATCCATTAGAAAACAATAGTATGCATGACCAGCTATTCTTTCTAATATTTGATCTAGGAATGGTAATGAAAAGTGGTCTTTTCTGGTGAGAGAATTCAGTTTTCGATAGTCAATACATACCCACCAACCTGTGACTGTACGCATTGGAACTAATTCATTTTCTTGATTTTTGATTACAGTAACACCAGATTTCTTTGGGACTGCTTGTGTAAGATTGACCCATTTACTATCAAATATAGGATAGATAATATTGACATCTAATAGTTTCAGTACTTCCATGCGAACCACTTCTTTTAAGTGAGGATTTAATCTTCTTTACATTTGACGATATGGTTTAGCATTTTCTTCTAAATAAATACAGTGAGTACATAGAAGTGGACTTATACCTTTTATATCTGCTATTGTCCATCCAACAACACTTTGGTGATTTTTCAGAACTTTTGTTATTTCTTTTTCCTGAATTTCAGATAGCTTTGATGATATTATTACTGGATGAATTTCATTTTCTTCTAGAAATACATATTTCAAATTGGTTGGAAGAGGTTTTAATTTTTTCTTAAAAACTTTGACATTCGATTCTACTAGTCTTGGTAACAATTCTTCCCATCGTAGATTCTCTATGGATGTATTTTCAGATTCAGTATCAGATATTAATTCCAATTCACATAACTCTTTTTTCAAAAAATTCTTTTGAAAGAAACTTTGTGTTAATGTTTCAACACAATTTACTTCATACGGTTCTTCTTTTTCTTCCTCTTCTTCTCTAGGTCGTTTTGTACCTTTAAAAATATTTAATTCCAAAGTCATATTTCCAAATGAAATTTTCATGACTCTATTCTTACAGTTAATCAATGCATTTGATGTAGCTAGGAATGGTCGACCCAAAATAAGAGGTATGTATTGAGATGCATACATCTGACACTTTGGCTATGTGTCTATAACAATAAAATCTGCTGAAAAATAGAATTGGTCAACTTGGACAATAACATCTTCCACAATTCCTCTTGGAGTTTTTATTGATCGGTCTGCTACTTGTAATATAACATTGGAAGGTTTAGCTCGCTTAATCCTAGTTATGTATATACTAAATATGACATTAAATTATAGCTGGATCCAAGATTTGGCAGTGTTTATTCAATTATAAAATTTTCAATAAGACACAAGACTGTGGAACTACTTGGATCTTTATATTTGAGAAGCGTTTCCTGTTATATTATAGTATTAACTTGTTCCGTTGAGAATGCTTTCTTTGGTATATTAGTTCTTCTTTTTATTGTGCACAGATTTTTTAAGAATTTAGCATAAACTGAAACTCTTTTTATTGCATCCAATAAAGGAATGTTAATTTTTAATTGTTTGAATAGTTCAAGAATGTCAGATTGATCCTTTTCAATTTGAAGTTGTTTGACCTTTTGAGGAAAAGGTAAAGGAATAGGACATGGAGAATCTTTTTCAGTTTGTATTCCTGGTTGTTTTTCAATTAAAGGTTCAGATTCAAGTGGTTCGTTTACAGGAATTGACTCACGTATCTTCTTTTGAATTTTGGGTTTAATAGTTTTATCAATTACCTTACCACTTCTTAGTGTTGTGATTGCTTGTACTTAACTTGGTAAAGTTTCAAATGACACAACATTAACTTGGTTATGACTTTGTGGAGGTTTAGGTTGAGATGAAAACTTTCCTTTCTCTAAAATACTTAAGGACTAGGTCAATTTAGCAAGATGACTCTTAATATCTTCAATACTCTGGAAAGTTTGAGATTTAAATTCATTGAAAGCTTGAGTTGATTGAGTATTAACATTCATTTGACTCTGAATAAATTGATTCATAGTGTCTTCCAGAGTTCTTTTTTGAGGAGGTAGATATGGTTGGTATTGTTGTTGATTTTGTTGTTGTGGTGGACCTTGTGTTTGATTTATAGGTTGTGTATTTCTCCAACTAAATTTCGAATGATTTCTTCATCCTAGATTATAAGTTTCAGAATATGGATTTGAATACAGTTTATTATAAGTTGGAACAACATTTGATTGTTCAATTAAAACTTCTTTAAATGCAGGTATAGTTGGACATTCCCCAACAGAATGTCCTGACAACGCACAAATTCTACACACTTTATCAGTAGAAGAAACAATATTTACTTGCTTAAGTTTTTTCTTTTCTAAGGCCTCTAGTTTTTAAGATAAACTAGTCATTTTAGCTCTTAAATCATCATCGTCTTTTAATACATATTTTCCTTTTTTGGATGTAGATGACTTATTTTCCACAATATTTGAAGAAGTTAAGTCCCATATTTGGGAACTCTCGGAAATAGTATCAAAAAATTGAAATGCTTCTTTAGGATTTTTATTCATAAATTCTCCTTGAGCCATCATTTCAACAAATTGTCGCATTGCGGATGGAAGAGCATCATAAAAAAAATCAACTAAAGTCTAGTTTTCAAATGCATGATGTGGACAAGCTTGGAGAAGATCTTTAAATCTTTCCCAACTTTGATAAAAGTTTCTTTTTCTTTTGCAGAAAAATTCATTATTTGACGTCTTAATGCATTAGTACGATGCACAGGAAAATTTTTTTTAAAGAACTCAGTTTGTAAAGCTTGCCAACTATTGATATAATTTGCTCGTAAAACGTTAAGTCATACTTTAGCTTTATCTTTTAAAGAAAACTGAAAAAGTCTTAATTTGATTATTTCAGAGTTATCTTGCAAAGTTCACAGACTTTCATATTCTTTTATATGAACATAAGAGTTTTCATCTTCTAAACCATGAAATTATGGTAGTAATTGTATGGTTCCTGGCTTAATATTAAAATTTGGAGTGTCTGTTGAAAAAGCAAAACATGACGGAACATTAGTTCTTATAGGATGTAGATATTCTTTTAATGGTCGAGTATTTTGAACTACTTCATGTTCTTTGGCTTCTTGCTCTATAGGTACGTTTTGAGCCATACTTAAGTCGAATGAATCTTTTGTAGATTTTGATGATGAGAATGATGAAGATGAAGGGGTTGACTGATTTACAGAACCTATTGATGAATGAACAGACATAGACTATTAAAAACAAACGAACAAAATATAAACATATAAAACAAACAAATTTTTTTTTTTATTTTATTATTATTATTATTATTATTTTCAAATTACTTTAACTCCCGGCAACGGCGCCAAAAACTTGATTCGCACCAGCTATTTCCTTCTCTTTTCTCTCTTTCTTTCTTTTCTTTTCTCTCTTTGGAACTTGGAGGCCGGCTAGTTTTTGAAGGGTAAGGGGCTGGTTTTGTGAAGGAAAGGAGGTGTATGTAGAAAGAAGGAAGGAAGGCTTGTAGAGAATTTAGGTGGGCTTGAGAATGGAGGAAATGTTTGGTGCATGTTGTGGTGGATGTTGGAATCTTAGAGAATGGAGAAATCAATCCCTATTTATACAGGGGGGAGGAGGTGGACGACCAAGGGGCCTTTAGGAGGGTCTAGGGGCCTTTGGGAAGGCTAAGGAGGGTTTAGGAAGGTTACCACCACCGTCCGAAATGGTGTTTTACAGTGGTGCTAGGTGTCGCCTCCTCGTTCCGCTAGGTGTCATTTTCTAATTGGTTCAAATGTCTTGCTCTGATTGATCCATATGTCTTGCTCTGAGTGTGTCAAGTGTTATCTTTTCATTGGTCCATATGTCACCTCCTGATTGATCCGAGTTTCTTTATCGCACTGTAGTCCTTCGTAGTTTCAAGCTTTGTAAAATAGTCATGTATTCTCTGATATTTATGCAATTGACCCTATAACTTCAAACATAAAATATCAAAAACTTTAATTCACACCCAAAACATAATTCATAATATTTATTTATTTTGATTTACAAAATTGATTACTTAATTATTTTAATTTACACACTAATTAGGGTTAATCACGACGTCTCCTCTTTCACAAACTCTCTTGAGCTTTTGCTTTATCTCTTCATTTTCACGTTTTAAGGCTTTCTCTCTTGAGTTTGACTTCTTGAACATCTCGTCATGTGCATCTAACTAATCTTGTAGAGATTGGACCAATTTCATCTGGCGGGATTATCTCCCTCAGCACGAAGAGACTCTCCCTATGGATTATCTTTCTGATTTTCATTATCATCTGGTTTGAAATTGGTTGAGGAAATCCTGCCCTCGTATTGTTCATCCTGTCGTTCATAAATGTCTACCCTAATGTCGTTATCATAGGGGAACGACACACAGTAGTTTGGATCTGAGTCTTCTTGCTACACGTCAGAACCTACTGGTGATCCAATTGTGCTTTTCGACCTTGCCATTACTTTTTGTTCGAGAAGTTTCCCACAAATCAACGTACCTCCTAAGCTTTCTAAAGAAAAACTATCCCTCCCTAAAAGTGTTACCTGCAAAGAGGAACAAATTGCCTAGGATCAAAGTGTTTTGATCGAAGGCACTCCGATGCTTAAGTCAGTAAATGTATGTAAAAAAGATTCAACTTACCTCTTGTCACGCATCCTTACTGCTTTATATAGACTTTACTTTGCTTCTAGGATTCCCTTTATTGGTGTGGGAGATGACACATCTCCCTTCATTTGTTGGGAATCACTGAAATCTCTCTAACGCTCCCTTAATCACAACTCTTCTAAGCCATTGACTCTGTCTAACTATTGTACCTAAATTCCTCAATTATAGGCGATTATTCCGTTGTTTGGTTCATGTTAAGCCTTCAAGTTGTGATGTGCACACTTGCTAGGTAGAATGAAATGAGTTGCTGCAATTTGGTTTGATTTGTCTCAAGCTGCTAATACTTGCACCCCACGTGACCTGTCCCTTTATGATCACGTGTGTATTTCACCTGCCTATACACGTGCCATAAATTTTATGCCCCTTCATCATATGTTTCTTTTGATTGATTTTACTCATACCTCAATTCGTTTATTAATCATTTTGTATCGAGTCTACTCATTTACAAAGTGGGTGACCTACTAAAAACTCAAAATCTAAATTTTGCGTTGTTTTAACAAATCGTTTCATATTTTGACACTTTTACTTTTTATTTTTTATGCCTCTTACCAAATAGTATGGAGAAAATGAAGGAATTCTCTCTTAAAAGATGTATCACTCCCATTTTTAAACTCTTTTTTTTTTTTTGTTAAATAAAAAAAGGGGTGGAGGCAAGGAAGAGCGCACAGAGACCACCCCGTTAGGCCCTCACCGGTAGGATCATAAGGCCCCTGACAACGCCTGGAACACCTCTCGGGACCAGACCTAGTTAAGCTAACACAGCGGTCAACCACCAAACCCTAATAAGGACTCTAGAACTCGAACTCTCAACCTCTAGGTGAGGAGTAAGTCTAGTACCACAACTAGACCACCCTATTCGGTGGTCATTTTTAAACTCTTTATTCACCCCATTAAACATACCATTTCGGGTGAAGTGTGACTCACATGCCATTTTAATACAAACGTTTATGATTGTACTCCAAGTTAAAGCATAAAACATGCCTAAAATTATTATAGTAATAAAGAATATGTCCAACATTCCGAATAAGGCGCAAAAAATAACCATTGTGATAGTGGGGTCTGGGATTTACAATACAATGACTTAAAAGAAGCTTTGATAGATCCTCAATGGTAATAAAAAAAAAACAGACAGAGTGATTAAAGGGAATATCCATTAAAGAGGCACAAGAATCCACAACACTGTGCCCTCCAGCTGGATAAAAATACCACGCTCCTCTGAGGCACGTGATTTTGTAACAAAATACCGTCGGCTAGTGAAAATACCGTCGGCAAGGGGAAATACCCTTGAAGTTAATACTGTATTATCTTTAATCACAAAAAAATTTCCAATGTTTTGACATTTATACGATTACTCGTTATTACTTAAATTTTTATTTAAAAAGTATTGACTTATGCATAAAAATTTATATTGAATTAGAATGATATTTGTAATTTATAGGTGCTATTTTAGGGTCTTATAATCAATATAAAAATTAAATAATTTATCTCATAATTATACATAAAATTTAATTTTATGCATGAATATTTGTTTTGATACATATAATATAATACTCTTAGGGGGTGTTTGTTTTGAGTATAAAATTTGGGTGGTATTAGAAATCATTTCTATTTCACTCCTATCCAATGGTATTTTATATCTGGTCTTAAACTTTTATCTCATACTTCCCCTTGTTTGTTTGTTTAATAAATATTACGGTGGATCCCACAAACAACTATCTATTCTATCACATCTTATATAACAAATATATCATTTTACCTTTAACCATCTATACAAGGAAAAAATTTTAAAAAAATTAAAAAAATTAAAAAAAATCGATAACACCGTACAATTAAACATAATACAAGAAAAAAATTTAAAATATTTTTTTTAAAAAAAAATAGTAATACCGTACGCTTAAATATAATATAAAGATAAAATTTTAAAAAAAATTTGGTAACACCGTACGTTTAAACATAATACAAGAAAAAAATTCAAAATATTTTTTTAAATAAGAAATTAAAAAAAATAATAACATTGTACGCTTAAACATAATACAAAAAGAAATTCAAAATAATTATAAAAAAAATTAAAAAAAAAATCGGTGACATCGTACGCTTAAACATAATATAAAGAAAAAATTCAAAATATTTTTTAAAAAAAAATCGGTGACATCGTACGTTTAAACATAATGCAAATAAAAAATTCAAAATATTTTTTAAAAAAAAATTAAAAAAAATCAGTGACATCGCACGCTTAAACATAATACAAAGAAAAAATTCAAAATAATTTTTAAAAAAAAAATAAAAAAAATTTGGTGACATCGTACGCTTAAATATTATACAAGAAAATAAATTTTTTATATATAAACTCATAACAAATGAGGGTATTTGGGTCATTTTACTTTCTTATACCGTCTTTTCATTTGTACCGGAAAGATAATACCACCTGGTAGGTGGTATTCAATAATACCATATAAAAGACATTAAAGTTACTGTTCATATCGGGTCGGTACTACGACTCAAAAAATAATACCGAACAAAAAATGCTAAACAAACAAAATATAAGATGGACTGTACATACTATTTTCTTTATACCACCCTCTTATACCACTCAGAAACAAACAGCCCCTTAACAAACTCTTATTTTCAAATATTTTTAAATTTTATCCTTTTTCTGCTCTCACTCCAGTTTTTATGTATTATCATTTGACTAGAACACAAACTACGCGCGCATTGAAAGAGCGTGGTTAAAAAGTCCCTACAGAAGCTAAACAAAATTTATACAACCCAAAGCCGAACAAACCTTTCGTACCTTTTACCACGTTCAAGGCAAAGCTAAAATGACAACTTTGTCAACTAATAAATAGTATGCAAAAGGATTTGTCATGATTCACATCAGCCGTAGCGTTAGATTGGGCGGCAGTCAAATTATTTTACGAATTCAAATTGATTTACAATTATCAAGAGTTTAACTTTACGGTGTAATTAAGATATTAATTTTTAATATTTTATTGTTTATTAAATAGCATTCTGTCACTTTTAGATTGGGTAATTCCCAAATAATTAAACAAAAATTTATGGCTATGGATGTTTAGTTGTATCAATTGCTTATATCCTTTACAAATTTAAATAATCAACATTTAAATCTGTACATTGATATTGATGATACTTAGGAAGAAATTCAACTAAGCATGAACTCAGGCTCTGAGCTCAGACTGGGAGGTCAGAAAAGACCTGTAAAGCTCAGAGGACCAGAGCAAAAGCTCTCCCTAGAGATTGATAATAGCGAAGATGATAAGAGAACAACTTGATGACAGCAAGCACCCCGAAGAAATAGAAAACTAAGTTCAATGCATAAAACTCTCAACCTACCAAGATCCCCTCCTAAAACTAGGGAGATTCTATAGATTGAAGGCAAAGATCTCGGCATAGATCCCCATCGAGCAAGGAACAACTCTATAAATACTATATAATGTCTTCCAAAGTAAAAAGAAACTAAGTGTGACACCCCTAAAATCGAGGGTCTTTTTTAAACCGTTGACCAACCGTCAACCCGCGAAAATATCCGTGAATGCCGCACAATCCTACGTCACGTTAATAGTACGCCTTTTACCGGAATTATAACTCACACATGCTACCCGTGATTCATTTAGTCATTTAATTTAAACGAGGTCTCATGTGCCTCAATATACCTCATTTAATGTCTTTTTTGTGCCATCTGAACTAAAAGAATCAAGGTCCAAATGCATGGCAAAATAATTTTAAAATTTCAGTTTTTTTGAAAACCTTCTGGAAGGTTTTGGTAGACCTTCCGAAACGGAAGATTTTCATCAACCTTCCAGAAGGTTTTACCTTTTGAAAAATATTTACATTATCCTTCAGATTTTTTGAAAACCTTTTAGAAGGTTTTAATTGACCTTTCGAAATGTTTTGCCTACTGAAAAATTGTCGACATTAACCTTCCGGAAGATCGTTACAACCTTCTGGATAGAAATTTACATTAACCTTCCGGAAGGTTTTCATCGACCTTCCGGAAGGTTTTGCCAGTTTTTATGCAAATCCTTCCTTTTTCATTTCTAATCCATCACAATCAATTCCACAACCATCAAAAACATGTTTATTAAAGTTTTCTACCTAAAACATGATCCAAACTAGTTCCATTACATAGAATTCCACACATTTACACCTCAAAATGAAATTTTAATAACAAATTTACAAAACAAACTATAAAAGTCACAAGTCGACTTTTTTCATTCTTGGGGCTCAAAATGGGAGTCATCCACCGATGTGAACATCACACATGAACTGTTTGTCCCATAAAAGGTGAGCCACACTCAGTAAAATATTTCGTACAGAGGCTACTTCCCAATTTAAATGCATATGAAATGTTTACATGCAACATTCAACAACTCATGGTGTCCCAAACAAGAATGCAGATTTAATGTTAGAATTTATCATACATGTCATGAAATGAGATGAGACTCAACATGCAACTTAACTCGAGCATTTCTCGGCTCCTTAACACATGCAATTGTCAATGTGTACGACTTCGTCATTCATGTTGCACATGAAATGACATTCATCCATTTAGGGTCTTTATAGGGGTGGATGTTCATGGGCTTGCACCAAGGGTCACCCAACCCACTCGGACTTTACGAACTTCCACCGAGGGTTCCGCCACACATTTCATGTACCGAGCCAAGGGAGTGCGTATCTCAAATACCGTGCCTTACATCTAAGAGATCTTCTAGCCCTTCTTGCTAACCCCAACCCTAATTTTCTTACAAATCATGGAACTCCACTGGGTCTTCGACCTAGCTTACTCGAGCCCACTCGTCATCCACCAATTGTGGTGTTGACTATACTCATGCACACAAACCCACTTAATGCGATATTCTCGTACATATGCAATGTAATATCTCATTGCAATCATTATACGATGTTCAATATGCTATATATGTCATATGAACTATTTTCAACACATTTCATATAATTTATGACCACTTATATCCCAAAATCATATAATTCTCACAATTTATATCAACATCTTCATTTAGAGCAATGTCCAACCATGTTATCACGAAATTAAGCAACAACATACTTCCAAATCAAGGCATAATGTAAATACATAACATGTCCACAATTCACACAATTCAAAAAATTACATTAAGCATACTCATTTCACCAAAATCTCATCAATAGGCAAGTGATACACATATCTATCAACATACTCATTTCAATATAACATTCAAGGTTGTGAATAAACCTAAGTAGGAGAAACCCTACCTCTTGAAGCATAAGACGAGTCTTAGAAGCTCCAAGACTTCAACTCAAGCTCGCTCCTAAGCTTCTCTAAAATTTCAATTTTTAAACCTTCAGTGAAAGC
>CM042194.1:16464809-16538036 GCA_023539305.1 Ilex asprella | reverse complement strand
ATGTGCACCCATCTGAGCCCATCACGGCTCCCTTTACATGCAATGCCATGTATGTTAAACCCGGGCTACCCAAGCCCCATAAAATGAGATGAGACACATGTACTCAACCCGAGCCCACCCCGGCTCAACATGAAATGAGATATGACTCATTTACGCACTCACCCCGAGCCCTTCCCGGCTTGACAACACAATGTAAATGTCGATGTGTACAACATGCCATGACTGAGATGAGACTCAATCATGTAACACAACCCGAGTCCTTCCCAACTCCCACAACACAATGCAATGTGTAATGAATCTGTCTTCGACGGAAAATATGATACTCATTGGATGAGTATATTTTATATCAAAATTTTGTGTCTTGTTGGACAACGGATTTTCCGGAGTCACACCGCAGGCTCCGTGGGCCTAACACTTTTCCGGAATTGCACCACAGGGAAAGTGTGTGAACCAGGTGGTTTAGGGTTTTTCACCCAAGGAAGTCGCCATGCCCCTTCTTGCTTTACCCAACACAAGTTTTCCTTATGCAATGCACCGTGCAACTTCAAAAAAGATCGTTGATCCCCTTTTTTCCAAGTCTACACACAATCAAACACCAAGCTAGGTGTTGATTTACCCAAATTCCACACATCCACACTCATGCTCCATGCCAATGAATGTGATGCTATGTTCATGCTCCAAATGCAATGATGCCAATGAGCAAGTCTCATAACCACATGTATTTAATACCACATAGATTGTGGTATAAACACCCATGCACAACATCCTTATGACACAGTGTCCTTGTATATGATGTTCCCGTACATATGCAATGTAATGACCCATTGCTTTTCTCATGCAAGGTTTATATGTAATGAATGTCATATGAACTGTCTCTACCACTTTCCGACATATGGTATTAACAACAACCATGCACACACACACACCACTCATGATGTGAATTCCCCGTGCATATGCAATGCAATGTGTCATTGCAATAACATTATGTCACATATGTAATGCATGCCATATGGACTAAATTAACATAATCAATTCCATTCCATGAAAATTTACATTATAAACGTATAAATTCCATGCTTCATCACAACAATTGATATATCAAAATATATATCGGAAGTTCACAATTTCAACATAAATCATATCGTACACATCTGATTTTCATTTACCACATAAGGCATAACATGTTATTTATCAAATAACAATTTCAATCCATTTAGGCATTTTGTCAAACACCTTCAAGGCAAACAACATGGTAACACATATCATGCCTAATTTCCACATAATTCAAGAAATTCCAATATGCAATTTCTACATACCAATTTAGGATAAAATTATTTTACCTAAATCCCATCAGTAGGCAAGTGTAATTTTCTAACAACCTACCCACCATCTTCATTATTCCATAACCATATACATATAAATATATATACCTAGGTCAATATATATAGATATACATATATATATATATATCCAGCCCATTTATCATAGGCATTTCTAGCTAAGAAATCAACCCAAGTAGGAGAACCCCTACCTCTTGTAGGGTGAGAATCCCGTAGGAAGCTCCCAAAACCCGAAAACCCAACTCGAAGTTTGATTTTCCCAACTCCCAGAATTTCACCTTCGGTAAAATTCGTTGTTTTTGGTACCCACGCGTAGCCCTCGTCGCGTAGAGCAACTCCCTCTTCTAGCTCGACGGAATCCGAGCTACGGTCGCCGGAGAAATCGTCAGAGAAAGCTTGAAGAAAACCCTTTTTTTTCTCTCTTTCCCTTTCTCATGTTGAGCGGCTGAAATGGGTGTGGAGGAGTCTGATTTTTCAGACTTTTAACCCCTTTTTATATTTTTAAAACACTTGGCCCACAATTGGCCACAGGTTCCTTTTAATTCCAGGTCCGTTAATCCCGAAACGATTAAATTTCGCTCCGGTTCAAGTTCAAAATATTTCTTATGAACTCTAATTAAATTATTTTCAAATTCCCCATCTTTTGACCAAATTTTCGTTCTTTGGGTCACCCGAGACCCGACCGTCTCGTAAAACGTGAAAATCCGATTATCTCAGAATTCGATGAAATTTTACATGTCCACTAGATTTCGCGAGACGAATTCAACGGCGAAGTCCGTTTCATCATCCGAGCTCTAGAAAATTTCAGGTTCGCAACATGTTCTATGGTGGCAATTTACTATTAATTTTTTTTCCTTTGTTATAAACAGTTCAGATTTTTCAGAGTTTCACACAATTATTCTTTTATGATGAACGTGTTCAGCTTGAACTAACAACTGGGTGATGATGAGGAGGAACATGAGGTCAACCGGATTGACACCTTGATAAAGGAACACTTGGAATTAATAAATAAGTCATGTTTGAAGAGAATAAATTTGTTGATATGGAGGAGATTGATGGGCCAAAGGAATTGGAAAATGTGAACGGGGTAGAAAGATAAACCCCTACATTCGAGGAGCTTCCTCACCAAGAGAAGAAAAAATTTTCATCAGATATACAAGAGCCCAACTTGGAATTAAAGCCTTTACCCTCCCATTTGAAGTACTCTTATCTTAGGGAAGGTGAAACATTTCATGTGGTCATTAGCTCTACATTGAACATGGAACAAGAAAAAGAACTCTTGGAGGTACTGAGAATTCATAAAGGAGCAATTTGGTGGACTATTGTTGATATCAAGGGGATAAGCCCTCTCATTTGCACCCTTTGTTTTTATCTTGAGGAGGATGTCAAACCTTTCTAACAACCACAAAGACGGTTGAATCGTGGGTTAGCCCCACACAATTAGTACTTAAGAAATCCAGAGTTACTGTGGTTGAGAATGATGAGAATGAGCTTATACCTACAAGGGTGATTATCGGATGGAGAGTTTGCATTGACTACCGGAAGCTTAACCTTTGCACCAAAAAAGATCACTTCCCAATACCGTTCCTCAATCAAGTTTTAGAAAGATTAGCGGGGCATCTATTCTAATTCTTTTTAGATGGGTACTCCGACTATAATCAAATTGAGATTGCATTGGAAGACCAAGAGAAAACCACCTTCACGTGCCTCTATGGTACCTTCGCCTACCACTGCATGCCATTTGGATTATGCAATGCTCCACGAACTTTTCAATGCTGCATGATGGGGATTTTAGTGACATGGTGAAAAAGATAGTAGAGGTCTTCATGGATGACTTTTCAGTGTTTGGGGATTTATTCTAGGGATGTTTGGAAAACTTGGATAAAGTTCTAATAAGATGTGAGGAGAAGAATCTAGTATTGAATTGGGAAAAGGGTCACTTTATGGTGACGGAAGGAATTGTGCTTAGCCATATAGTTTAAGCAAGGGGTATTGAAGTTGACAAATCCAACGTGGAGGCCATTTCCTACCTTCCCACACTGAGAGCCATCAAAAGCATCTGGTCGTTTTTGGGCCATGCAAGGTTTTGTCGTCGATTAATAAAGAATTTCAGCGCTTTGGCCCGACCCTTGACCAACCTACTGTTTATGGAGGTCTCATTCAAGTGGTCAGATGATTGTGAGACATCCTTTAAAATACTTAAAAGCATGCTAGTCACAACTCCGATCATGCGACTACCCAATTGGGATCTACCTTTTGACCTCATGTGCGATGCGAGTGATTACATGGTCAGTGCAGTGCTCGATCAAAGAGAGGAAAATACACCATATGTGATACACTATGCTAGCAAAACACTGAATGAGGCTCAGATGAATTATACTACCACCGAGAAAGAGTTGCTAGCGGTAGTGTTTGTCTTTGATAAATTTTGTTCTTACATCATTGGTTCACCTATTGTTGTCTTTACTGATCACTCTACTTTGAAGTATTTGTTGTCTAAGCAGGAAGCAAAATTGAGACTCATTTGGTGGATACTCCTCCTACAAGAATTCGAATTGACGATCAAGGATAAGAAAGGAGTACAGAACGTGGTGGCAGATCATTTATCCTGGTTTGTGGTGCAAGAGGTCAATGAGCACATTCATATCCCTGACTTTTTTTCTGATGAACATTTACTTTCAATTCAGTATGTATGTCCTTGGTATGCTAATATATGTAACTATCTTACAACAGGACATATACCACCTCAATGGAGCCCAGAAGATCGAAGACAATTTATGGCAAATGTAAAGTGCTTCTACTTCAACAACCCATACCTGTTCAAGTACTGCCCCGACCAAGTCATGAGAAGATGTGTACCTAAGAATGAATAGCGAGACGTCCTTGTATTTTTCCATTCACAAGCATGTGGTGGACATTTTTCATCAAAAAAAATTTCAACTAAAATTCTTCAATCAGGTTTTTACTGGCCCTTTCTTATCAAAGATTGTATTTCATTTTGTAAGGGATGCGACAGATGCCAACATTTGGGTAGCGTGACGCGAAGAAACATGATGCCCCTTTCCCCTGTGCTTATTATTGAAGTATTCAATTGTTGGGTGTCTTTTTGTTATTTGTACATCCTCCTGGTAGTAGATTACATGTCCAAGTGGGTGAAGGTTATCCCAACCAATTACATGTCCAAGTGGGTGAAGGTTATCCCAACCAAGACTAATTACCACTGGATCGTAGTCAAGTTTCTCAAGGAGAACATCTTTTCGAGTTTTGGGATGCCTCATGCAATAATAAATGATGGTGGATCACATTGCTGTAATAGGCCATTTGCATCTCAAATGTTCAAATATGGTGTCACTTACAAAGTATCTACTGCCTTTCACCTTGCTTGATGAAAACCATTGTATGCTTTTCCTAATCTCCTCACACCACCCTCAATATGTATATATGGTGTATGTGTGAAGGGAGTGTCACTCTCCCTCAGAATGATGCAAGAGATATGACAACAGAATGGTGGTGGAAATAAAATGTACAAAATGTGTGAACAAAAGTGCTCCCCATGCTCAAGGAGTCTTTTGAATGTCGTATTTTACTTGAAAAGTATTCCAAGGTCGTCTCCTCAGGGAAGGAAAATTTGAGTGTGTAAAGGTGATATTTGTCAAAAATGAAAAGTGTAAAATCTTGTAGTTGGTTTTGGTGATTTTTGTTCTTAAAGAAAATGCAAGAAAACAAGTGTTAGCTAATCCAAAAGGTTCACTCCAATGGAAATTCCAAGTCAACTCGAAACCTTCCTCCAATAATGCTCAGAAGTACGATTGATTCGTGGGAAGCTCGGGACTAAAATGGAGGTGAGGATTCAAGCATACAGCATGACAATGCCTAAGGTGTATAAAGAACTCACAACCATGTCCTCACCCCAACTCAATCAAACCAAGTCATCATACACCGAGAGGAAGAAAGAAGAAGAGTTGAAATGGAATCCTCAACGGGAGATCTCCCATGGATCAGCAAACTTAAAGTCTAGCTACTCATACTTAATGGAAAAACATGCATAATGTAAAGTGACATAATGAAGAAATGAAGATTTGAGCATAACTTAAAGCAAGAAAACTTAAACTAAGAAGAAAGACATACAATACCCATTTTAAAAGCAAGAAATGAAGAAAACTTCGAAGCAACAATGGTAGATTCAAGAACATGTAAATAAACTTGAAATATACTTGAAATAGATGAGATTAAAGTGCAAGGATTAAGGATTAAAAGAATTTTAAAGCATATAACAATTGAAATGGAAGGGAAAATGCAAGAACATCATCTTCTTCATTGAGCTAAGACTACTTCTAAGCTTAGGCAGCCACCCTTTGAAATGCTTGTGAATGCTGAATATATGGAGTGTGAGAGCCTTCATTTTTGTTCATAGGGGTCCCCAGGTCTATGTCAAAGGCCTTCCATCCATAGGAGGCTGAGTTGATGCATTGAACAGACTAGAACAAGTCAAGCCTGCAACACACCATGGCAGCCCTCTTCTTTCCCATCCCTATTACTTTCATTGCCTCCAAAGTCTTCAACAAGGATGTAGGAGGCATGAAGATGTGTAAATAAAGTCAGGGGCAAGTAGGAGAATTAATGGTGGGACCCCCAAAGCAAGTAAGGATGATTTGTAGGCGTTTTGGGCTGTTCTGGGCAGCGTGCCAGTACTCAGCACTGGTACTCTTTGGCTACTGGAGTTTGAAGTACAAGTACTATGTACCGGTACAGTGTCTACTCCAGACCAGTCTTCATAGAATTGTCTTAACTTTTGATCCAATCGTCTATTTGAGATGAAATTTTGACAAAATATGTAAGACATCTAGATTTACAACTTAAATGCTTTGCACTTTTTCAGATTCGAAGTGAATCATGGTCAAAATGGAGGAAAAACGAGGCTCTGCTACCAAATGGTGTGAGTACTGGTGCCTTTGTTACCAAACACCAAGACCTCCTTGATTTCTTCACTTTTAAGCCTCCAAATCCTCATGTAATGTGTCCATGCATTCACCACACATCCATACTTAGTTGGAAGGTCCTAACATCCATCATTTAAGCTATAATTACCTGCAACATAAAAAATTCAATATTATCCATAATTTCAGCTAACTCTAAGTACTTATATACAAAAGTTGAGTTAAAATGCATGTAATGAGGCTATTAAATATGCAATATTATGTGTTTATCACACCCACAAACAAATGGCCAAGTCAAGCTAGCCAATGGAAAGATCAAGAACATTCTAGAAAAAATGGTTAACCCAAATAGGAAGGATTGTTCCGATAGATTGACCGATGTCATATGGGCATACCTCACTACCTTTAAAACTGTTTTGGGCATGTCTCCCTACTGGCTTGTCTATGGAAAGGCTTTCCATCTGCCAGTGGAAATGGAACACAAGGCCTATTAGGCCATTAAGACTTTAAATTTTATTTTGAGAATGGCCGGAGATCATAGGAAATTAAAGATGAATGCGTTGGAAGAGATTCGACGAGATGCGTATGAGAGCTACAAAATCTCAAAGGAATGGGCTAAAATTTTTCATAATAATTCCATCATACGAAAATCATTCGAGCCCGGCCAAAAAGTGCTCTTATACAATTTTCGCCTCTCAATTTTTAAAGGAAAACTGTGACCTCATTGGGATGGCCCCTATCTTGTCAAGGTGGCCTACCCCAACGAAGCTGTTGAGGTGACAAACCCTAAGAATGGCCAGAAATTTAAGGTCAATTTTCAAATGCTTAAGTCACTCTTCGAGGGTTCTGAAGGGCAAGAAGTTGAGGAGGAGTTGATGGATCCCGTGTATCCGAATTAGGTGGAGGAGGAATAGCTAATGTTTATTATTTTTAGTGTACTGTTGTTTTTATTTACATAGGTTATTTTTATTTCATGTCACTTACTTTCTTTGGTTGTATAGTATTGATCTTCTTAGTTTCAGATATTGGTGCTTTTATCGAAGCTCAATTGCGAGGTGTTCTCTAACCCTACCTATCTTTTTTCTCTCCTTTATTGCATATCATATCTTTTTGTTGTATTAATGATAATGCATGAATCAAGTTGGGGGTGAGGTGCACCATTTACATGTTACACTAATTTTTCGAGTGAAAATTTAACCTTTCACATATATCATATAGATTTTTTGTTTACATTAGTGAAAATATGTGAAATTTTTGAAATTTTTTTATGAAAAATATCTAAAATTTGATATGTATTCCCTTATAAAGAGTGTGTGGATTGGATAATATATTAATCCTTGTTTTGAACCTTGAGCACATGAGCATACCATAGAAGTGAATCCTATGCGTGAGTATCATATATATATATATATATATATATATATATTAACTCAACTGTATGTGCCCTCTTAAATGTGTAATTTCAGCAATTTACGGATTGGATTCATATTTTAGGCTTGATATAAGTAGTGGAGATGAGTAAGGACCCATGAGAGCTTTAGCACCAATTCTTTTTGGAGGGGACTTACATTTACTCAAGGAACAATTCTTGAATTTCTAATTTGTTCAATAGTCTCATTATGCTAGCTTTGGTTAGGTGCATTGGTGTAGTCGATTAACTTATCTTAAATGTACACTGCTCTCCTATGCATATCTTGAAGTGATTTTAGGGCATCTTTGACTATTTTTTAGCCTTTGCCTTATTCTTGCAGACATATTATCCCTAGTGTCATGATTGATCCTAATTGAAATTCGTTTCTATGCCACATATTTGACCAAGCCGTTGAAAATGAGAAATATCTACCTTACTTTGGTTGTTCCTAAAACTAAAAATGAGTGATTGTAAAAGAAAAGAAAAGAAAAGTGTGGTGTGAAAATTCAAGCAAGGGATGATGTTTTGTGAAATTCAAAGATTTGAAAAAAAAAAAAGAGAATGAGAATTCAAAAAAGAAAGAAAAAGGGGTGAGAAGAAGAAAGAATAATCAAAAGAAAAAAATGAAATGTTAAGGAAAATAAAGAAGAGAAACAAAGAGTGTGGGAATGGTGTAAAGAATGAAAATCCCATAAAAAGGGAGATATTTTTTAAATAAATGTCTTTCACTCGGAACAACCCTCTTTGTTGTCCCATATCCTTCATTTCTTTTTTCTTAATATCACCTCAAGGCCCCATTATAACCCTCGAAGTCCTAAATGATCTAGAGAAACAAGAGAGATGCATAATCTTCAATAGAATGATGAGTTAGTTTTTCTACCCAATGCCCTAACATTTCTTTCATGAGATTATGCCAAAGTCGCTTCATTCTCATACATAAACTTCATTTTTGGATTACATGTGAGAATATTTTATTTTTATGCACAAAAATCTATCTCACATGTACACATGGAGTGCATGTCAGCATAACTAAAGTGAATTTCATTGTTAAGAGTGACCTCTGGTGAGTTTTGCTTTGAAACTAAGTTTGACTAGCCATCTAAATGTTAATTTTGTTGAGTAAATGCTCAAATTACTTGTTCAACTAAGACAGACACGAGTTCAAAAATAAATGTGTAGGTGCATACTTTAGACTAGTATTTAAGACTGTTGTATGGCTCATGTGTGCTTAGTTCAATCATCTGAGAAATGTGTTAGATAGCCTCGTTCTTACAAATTAGGGGAATATTGCTCAAGTTTTTGATATTGTAAATAAATGAGGAATGCCCATGTTGTTAATTATGTGATTTGCATTTTGGGTGTTCAGTTTGATAGTTAATAATAGAAATCCATTCCTTGTACATTGAATGGATCAAAGTTTAAATCACTTTGCAATTTCAATAATAATCTGGGCACGATGGTTCGAATTGTGGTTTATAAGTGGAGTACATTTTTTGGGATGGAGTAGAGGTCATAAGTAATGCGGCAAAATGTCTAGGGAGGTCCTAAGTTGGAATGGATTGGAGAGTTTAGAGTTTCAGAAGGTCAATAAGGTGACCAGTGTGCCTAAGGTTGACGACTTGCTCAATTTTTGAGTCTATTGAGCACCCTAAGAATGAATGCCCAACTATTCATATGTGAAGAAAAATGCAAGATAAGGTTAAAGCATTTAATCAGCCAAGGTAGTCATTTTCTGAATACTCCAATACCTATAATCCAGGATGGCGATACTATCCCAACTTCAGTTGGAGATCTGACAACACTGCCTAACCTCAACAATGCCCTCTTACGACACATCATCCATCATCAAATTATACAAGTCCTTCTAATGCTCAACAAGTCCCTCTACAAGGACTTCTATAGAGTAAGTTTGTTCAGATCCCAATAGCACACCACAATCACAAGTTTAAAGGTTTGGCCATCAAAGTTAATCCATAGTACCTCCTTACTAATCACCCTCACAAAAGGAGCACTGATGACATTTTACAACTATACATTTAGAAGTAGAATAACAACAAAAATCACAATGCTTAGGCCTTGAATGAAATTAGGTCACAAATCATAAAGATTAACACGACCTCAGGGGCAATGCAACAAGAGAAAGGGAAATTCCCTACTCAACCCAAGGGTTAACATATGATTGAGACCTCCATGAATGTTGAGCAACTAAAGTCCATTACTACTCTTAGGAGTGGTAAAAAGTAGATAATATTATCCCACCCAAGGTCTCTAAGCCTACAGAAGAAGAGATCACATGAGATCTTGAGTAGACTAAGTTGTCTCATATTGCTGACAATAGTTATCCTATCCCTGCTCCTTTCCCTTATAGACTACATATGCCTGCTAAGTTATCTGATACATTTAAAATTCTTGAGACTTTTAAATGGGTGAAAATTAATATTCCTCTTTTGGATGTAATGAAATAAATACCATCTTATGTCAAGTTCTTGAAGGAATTATACACAGTGAAAAAGAAAATTACGCGCAAAAAAAAAATCTTTCCTCAAAAAGTAGCTTGGATTAGGAGAATTGAAACCGACATCCATCACACTCCAGCTGGTCGATAGAAGTGTAAAGATGTCATGAGGAATAGTGGAGAATGTTCTAGTCCAAGTGGGAAAATTTGACTTTTTGGTTGACTTTATTATTCTTAATACTTGTCTTGTTGCTAACCTGTCTATTCAGATCTCTGTTATTTTTTGGAAGACCATTCCTTGCAATTTCTAATGTCTTAATTAATTGTAGGAATGGATTCATGAAACTGACATTCCAGCTGAACAAGTTCAACATTGGAAGGCAGCCTAGGGATGATGGATAGGTATATCGGATGCATCTCATTGCCACCATCATGGAGCAACAGAAAAAGGATTCAGCTAGAAGATACATGGAGATCCTGTTTCAGGAAATAATTGTTCAAGAAAAAGAAGCTTTTGTTCTAGGCACGTGGGACCCTAAGTTTGAATAATTACCACCTATGGAAAAGCATGCTCTACCATCGACTATTCAACTACCCAAACCTGATTTGAAGCCACTCTCATCTACTTTTGAATATGCTTATCTGGGGGGTGATGATAGTTTCTCAATGGTGATTAGTTCATCATTGCTACCTGAGCAAGAATCAAGGTTACTACAATTGTTAAAGGCCTATAAGGGAGCAATTGAGTGGACCATTATAGATTTAAAGGGGATCATCCCTCTAATATGCACCAATAGGATCTACTTGGAAGAAGATGCAAAGCCTTCCTACCATCCACAATGACGATTGAATCATAGAATAAAGGTTGTGGTTAGAGTTGAAATGTTGAAGCTGCTTGATGTAAGAATTATCTTTCCTATTACTAACAGCAAGTGGGTGAGTCTTACATAGGTAGTCCATAAGAAGTTGGGAGTCATCATGGTTACCAATGAGAACAATGAGTTGATTCCAAAGGGGACAGTAACCAGGTGGAGGGTTTTCATCGATTATAGAAAGTTGAATTCATGAACCAGAAATGACCATTTTCCATTGTCATTCCTTAGCCAAGTCTTCAAATGGGTTGCGGGGCATGCATTCTACTTCTTTTTAGATGGGTATTCAGGCTATAAGAAGATCGAGATAACCCTTGAAGATTAAGGAAAGACAACCTTCACGCGCCCTTTTGGAACATCTGCCGACGGAAAGATGGCATTCGGCCTTTGCAATGCATCGGGCACATTTTAGAAGTGCATGATGAGGATTTTCAATAACATGGTAGAGAAAATTGTCAAGATTTTTATGGAGAATTTTTTTGCTTTTGGTAATTCAATTGAGGATTGTTTAAAATTTTTGGAGTTGGTGCTTCAGAGGTGTGAAGATTGTTAAGAGTATTAGGGTAATATATGTGAATTGTTAATAGAGTTAGAGTGGTATGTGTAATTCTTGTTATTACAAGTTAACTATAAATACAATAAGATATGAGAACTAGGTTAAACTTTTGACCTCTTGGTTCCTTTCAATATAATATGTTAATATTTTACACTTAACATGGTATTATAACATTTATGATCCTAAATATATTCTAAATAAATTAACACTTCATTTGTGTAGTGGTGGTACTGTTGTTGTGGTGGTGCTGTTGGTATTGCTGGTCAAAGCTACTGTTGTGGTGATGGCACAGTCGTTGTTGTGGCTGTGTTGTCACGTGTAGTGGTGGTGTGTCGTGGTGGCACTGTCCTAGTTGTGGTGTGGTGTCGCGTGTAGTGGTGGCACTATCGTGGTTGTGGTGGTGTCATCAAAGGGTGTCGCCATCGTTTGGTGTTTGTGGTGATGGTGGTGTGTCGCGGTGGTGAGGCACAGCCGAGGATTAGGGTTTAGTAAAACCCAAATCAACGAAGAAAAAGATGAACAGGAGTAGGAGCTCCACGGGTCTGGATCTGATCGGGTCAAGCCAGGGTTTTATTTTTTAAAAAACAAAAAATTCCGGTTCAGTCCGGTTCATCAATCCAGAGAACCAAACTGGTCCAATTCAGCGGTCCAGAGAGCCAAACCGGTCCGGTTCAGCGGTCCAAAGAGTCAAACTGGTCTGGTTCAGTAGTCTAGAGAGCCAAACCAATCCGGTTCAGTGGTCCAGCCCCTACTTTCAGCCCGGTTCAGTGGTCTAGCCTTGACTGCCTGCCCGGTTCAGTGGTCCAGCCCCTACTTTCAACCCGGTTCAGTGGTCCAGGGGGTCCATCCAGTACGGTTCAGTATTCTAGCAGCCTTATTTCCTCTATTGTTACACTGCTATGGACCCCAAGCAAGATACTGGGTCGCTCACTCCATCTTTGCCACCTACCTCTACTCCTCTGACTATTATCAATGGTCCCATAGCCTCTGTTAAACTCAATGAGACCAACTATACTTTATGGTCCCGATCTGCTCAAGTCTTTCTTCAAGGCAAAGGTTTCAAGAAGTATTTAGTGAACCCAAAACCCAAGGAAGATACTTCTTGGTATGATCAGTGGGAACAAGAGGACGCTCAGATTATATCTTTATTATTGAATAGCATTGAGCCTAGTATTAGTTCTACTTTGCTCTATCTTGACACTACCAAGGAGATATGGGATCACTTGACCACTATGCATTCTGGTACCGGTAATTTTACCCGTGCTTATGAGGTGTGCAAGGAGTACTTCCGGCTGGAACAGAGTACTCTGAGCGTTGAGGATCATTACTCTCATGTTTGGGGAGTCTGTGAGGAGATGAAGACCTATCATCTGTTTACTACTGATGCAGCAGTTTGGAAAAAACATGAGGACATGAATGTTGTTAGATTTTTGGTAGGACTGAAACCTGAATACGAGGCTATTTGTTCTCCTATTTTGGGTGGCTCTAGTCTTCCCTCACTACTTGAGGTTTTCTCTCGAGTACAACGAGCTACTTTATCTAATTCAGACACCAATCATGGTGTCTCCACTGATCGCTCAGCTCTTGTAGTTCCTAGTAGTCACAATGATGGTCATCGAGGTGGTCGTGGTGGTCATGGAGGCCGTATTGGACCTCGTTCATGGACTCACTATGGCCGTGGAGGGCACACTGTTGACTTTTGTTAGGATTTACATGGAAAACCTTCTAGTGTACGAATCAGGCTTCCTATCAAGATGATACCTCTGTTGTAGCTTCCATACCTCGGTTAATTCCACCAGACACTAGATCAGTTACTATTACACGAGAGAAGTATGCTCAGTTCCTATTCCAACAATAGGCTGCCCCATCTCCCTCCACTGTTACTTTTGCCCAGTCAGGTATTACTTCCACTTGTTTACTGTCCTCCACTCGCAGTCCCTGAATCATAGACTTTGGCGTTTCTGACCACATGACTGGTGTGTCTATTATTTTTTCTACTTATCAGTCTGCTACATCCACACATAATGTTACTCTTCCTAATGGTACTTATTCTAAAGTTTTAGGTCTCGAGACTACTCACTTGAGTCCTGATGTGTCCCTATCTTCCGTGTTATTTGTTCCTCAGTTCCCTTTTAGTTTACTTTCCTTTAGTAAGATTACACGGTCTCTCAATTGTTTTGTAATCTTTTGTCCTTCTTATTATGTTTTTCAGGATCTCAAGACAAAGAGGAAGATTGGTACGAGGCATGCAGCTGGTGGTCTATATTACTTTGATTTTGATTCTCCTACTCGGGCCCTACAGACCTCGTTGTCTCCTTTTGAATGGCGTTTTCGTCTTGGACATCCTTCTCTCCAGAATCTGAAGCGCCAAGCTCCAAGTCTGACTTTTGTGTCATCTTTGTCTCGTGAAGCTTGTCAACTTAGTAAGCATCACCGTGCGTCATTTCTGTCTAGAGTCCACAATCGTGTGTCTAGTCCATTTGAGTTGATACACTCTGATGTATGGGGTTCAATCAAGAATATTTCATCTAATAAATATCCTTATTTTGTGTCTTTTATGGATGACTATTCTCGTGTGACATGGTTGTTTCTGATGCAAGCACGATCTGAATTATTTTCTATATTTGAGAATTTCTGTAAGGAAATCAAAACTCAGTATGGTTGTCGTATATGTATTTTACGTTATGATAATGCTCGGGAATATGAGTCTGAACATTTTTCAACTTACCTTAGTAAAACTAGCATTATCCATCAGACTTCATGTGCTTACACATCTTCACAGAATGGTGTTACTAAACGCAAAAACCGTCATTTGTTGGAAGTTACCCATGCCTTGTTATTTCAAATGAATATTCCTCGATGTTTTTGGAGTGATGTTGTTCTTATAGCTTGTCACCTTCTTAATCATATGCCATCCTCTATGTTAAATGGACAAAATCCATATTCAGTCCTTTTTCCTGGTAAACCCTTATTTTCCTTGGCTCCTAAGGTTTTTGGATGTGTCTGTTATGTTCATAATTTGGGTCTTGGGTTTGATAAACTTGACTCTCGCGCTACCAAATGTGTATTTCTTGGTTATTCTCGTACACAGAAGGGGTATCGCTACTACAGTCCTTCTCTGAGATGATATTTTACTCATACCGATGTCACATTTGAGGAATATGTTCCATATTTTCCAACACCTTCTCAGCCCTTGGATCTAGACTTTGGGTCATCTTTTGTACCACCATCACTTCCATCATCATCAGACATCCCGCTGTCCACTGTGTTACCATCTACTTTACCTCTTCGTGTGTACTCTCATCATTCTCGACCATCGACTGAGGTGATTTTTGAGCTAAATCTGACCATGTAGTAATAGAATCCGACTGCAAAGAATACAACTAACTCTTCGCCTTACCATAAAGTGAGAAAGGGAAGAGTCGGAGTCTAATTGCATCTTCAGAAACCCCATTGTATCTGAATGTGTCGCATATCTCCAGAAAACTCATCAAATGATCGTTTGGGTCATCGGTAGGCAAACCCCTAAATTGCACTGAATTCTGAATCATTTGAATGGTACCCGGCTTGATCTCGAAATTGTTTGCTTGAATTGCGGGCCTTCGAATGCTTGATTGTAATTCCGTCAAAAGCGGCATAGCATAATCCCTTAACGATTTCTGTTCCTCTTCAGCCATAGCTTCTTGGTTGTTTTCTTCTTCACACTGTTTTCGCAAGTTTCGGCACCTTCTCTCGATTTCCTCTTCGTAAGATAATAGCCCCTGCCCTTTAGATCGTGTTAGCATACAAACTTCAAGAGTGCTTGCGAGAATAATTAAAGCAGAAAATTAAAATAATTAAAATAGGCAATTAAATAAGTTTAAACTAAGATCAAATTGATTGAAATTAATATTGAAATAATTAATAGAATAGTTCCCCGGCAACGGCGCCAAAAACTTGTTGTCCGAATTTGGTGTTGACAATTTACGTGCAAGTATACACGATCAACAAGTAATAAAGTGACAAGTAGAGAATCGTTCCCACAGAGAATTATTGCTAATAAATTTCAAGTACTAACTTTGTATCAATCCAATTTTATTTAAACAATTGAAATTGAACTATGAATTCACTAATTTAAAACTAAAGCTAAACTTAATAATCAAGGTTTGACTTTCTTTGATAAAAGAAATTAAGGTTACAACTTCCCCTAATGCTTCGTATAAATCTTTCTACTATCCTTCTAGTAAATTGATCAAAATAAGGTGTTAACTGAGACTTCAAAATTATTTATCAAACCTCTTCCGATAGTTAGATAAGCATATCTCTCCCAATTAAATTGCTATATTCCTATGCAAAATAAGTTGGAATAGATTCATTTAGTTCAAACTCTCATAAAAGTTACACACGGCGTATAGGTATATTCCTATCTTATACACAAACCTAGCTATTCAACCCTAAGGAGAATAAACTAGACGTATGTCATCATATTCAGATCTTTCCCTAGAATTCATCTCCCAATTTCATCTAGAGAATCAAATTAATTGTTGGCCACACAATCATACATTAAACACAAAATATGACAAACAACTGATGTATGATCAACAAGAACTAGAAACAAGAGTAGAGCAATTTAACTAAACATTAGGTTCAGTTGCAATCTTAATAGAAATTTAGTTCATAATGTAATTGAAAAACATCCTTCTCAAATTAAACAACATCTCAGAAAAACAAGAATTAAAAGTAAGAGAAAAGGAATGAAAACTTAGGTGCAATCTTCAATCCTTCTCTAGCCTTCAAGTCCAATCTTCTTGGTGTCGATTCCTTGATTCTTGTCTTCAATTTTCTTCCAATTCCTTGGTGTTTTCTCTAAGTTTTTAGCCCCCAAAAGTCAGAATCTCCTTTATCCCACACAAACCCTAGCATATATGAGGTATTGGAGTCCAATTTTGGGTCAAAACAAGTCATAACTTCGCGTCCCGGACTAGCACATGTGCAGCTGCGCTGAAACGGCGCTGAAACAGCGCTACATGGACAGTGTGTGGGCGCAGGGGCGCTGATTCTGCGCTGGAACAACTCTGCTCTCTTTATTTCTGCTCCAGACCGATTTTCGTAGAATTGTCATAACTCTTCATCCCACCGTCCGATTGAGCTGAAATTTTGACACAATACAAAAGACATCCAGATCTACAACTTTCATGTTTTTCACTTTTTCAGATTCGAAGTGGATCATGTTCAGAAATTGGAAAAACAGAGGCACTGTGTCAAAACTTTGGGAAACTTGGGAGCTAATCCTTCCAAATCGACCTTGTTTCCTTTCAAATGATCTTGTTTGCTTCCAAATGATGATTCCTACCAAATAACATCAAAACACACAAAAAAAATAAAAATGAACATTAAATAATTGAAAACTTGCAATTTCATCAAGCCGAAAGTACACAATTCGTAGGTATAAAACCCACTCATCAGTGCTCATACTACCTTCCTCACTGTCTTCTGATCCTAATTCATCAGGTAATTCAGACTCTTTACCTATTGCTCTTCGGAAAGGTACTCGTTCATGTGTTACTAATCATCTCATTGCTCATTTTGTTTCATATGATGTCTTGTCTCCTGTATTCTCTTGTTTTACCTTTCAATTATCCTCTATATATGTTCCTAAGAATTTACAGGATGCCTTATCTGATCCAGGTTAGAGGAAAGCTATGGAAGATGAGATGGATACCTTACATCATAATGGGACTGGGGATCTCGTTCTTTTGCCCCCTGGTAAACGAACTGTTGGTTGTCGTTGGGTGTACACTGTTAAATTTTATCCGGATGTTTTTGTCGAGCATCTCAAATTCTGACTTGTTGCAATGGGCTTTACTCAGACCTATGGTATTAATTATGAGGAGACTTTCTTCCCTATTGCAAAAATTTCCTCTGTTCGTATCTTAAATTCTTTGGCTGCTAATCTTGATTGGCTCTTGTTTCAGTTAGATGTCAAGAATGTCTTCCTACATGGTGACTTGGTTGAAGAGGTATACATGGAGCAGCCACCTGAGTTTACTGCTTAGGGAGAGTATGGTAAGAGTGTATGTCTGTTAAAGAAATCTTTATATGGTTTGAAGCAGTCACAGAAGGCATGGTTTGGTAAGTTTTCGGATGCAATTTTAGAGTTTGGTCTGCTTCGATGCCAAACAGATCATTCTGTGTATCACAGATAGACGGATGCTGGATATGTCCTATTAGTGGTCTATGTAGATGATATTGTGATTACTGGAAATAATTTTGAGGGGATTGCCATGATAAAAAAAATCTTGCTAGATCGATATCATAGGTATTTCTTAGGAATTGAAGTGGCTCGATCTAAATAAGGTAATTGTCTATCACAGAGGAAATATATACTTGACATGCTAGAGGAAGCTGGTTTGCTAGATGGCAGACCGATTGATGTTCCTATGGATCCGAATCAAAAACTATTGATGGATGATGGTGCATTATTTGAGAATCCAGGTCGGTATCGCATATTATTTGGGAAACTCAATTAGCTCACTATTACTCGATCGAATATTTCTTATTCAGTCAGTATTGTAAGTCAGTTCATAGGGTATCCTAGAGTAACACATTGGGAGGTCGTTACTCATATTCTGTGATATCTCAAACGAGCTCCTGGACTTGGATTGATATATCGAGCTAATGAACATCTTAGAGTGAAAGGTTTATAAGATGCTGATTAGGTTGGCTCTCCTTCTGATCGGAGATCAACCACTGCTTATTGTACTTTCTTAGGAGGTAACGTTGTCTCGTGGAAAAGTAAGAAACAATATGTGGTAGCAAGATCCAGTGCTGAGGCTGAGTATAGGGCGATGGCGCATACGGCGAGTGAGTTGACTTGGCTGCTACACTTCCTCCAGGAAATTGGGTTTCCAATTTAACCTCCTTTATAGTTGTTCTGTGACAACTAAGCATCTATCCATATTGCTGCAAATCCAGTGTTTCACGAGAGAGCCAAACATATTGAGGTTGATTGTTACTTTATTCGGGACAAAATAATAGATGGGGAGATTACGACTCCATTTGTGAAATCTGAAGATCAGCTTGCAGATATGTTTACCTAAGCATTGAGTCGTACACGTCTTACGAATATTTATTCCAAGCTTGGATTATATGATATATATAGTCCAGCTTGAGGGAGAGTGTTAAGAATATTAGGGTAATATGTGTAAATTGTTAATAGTGTTAGGGTAGTATGTGTAATTCTTATTATTGTAAGTTAACTATAAATACAATGATATATGAGAACTAGGTCAAGTTTTTGACCTCTTGGTTCATCTTCAATATACTATATTAATCTTTTACACTTAATAAAGATAAAGGACTAGTGCTTAACTGAGAAAAGTGTCATTTTTTTGTGACTCTGGGATAATCTTTGGTCACATTTCTTCAAAGAAGGGGATAGAGGTGGATAAGGCTAAGGTTGAGTTGATATATAACCTCCTCACTCCCAAGACGGTTAAACATGTCTAATCATTTCTTGGTTATGTTGTGTTTTACTGGAGATTCATAAAGGGTTATAGTGCCTTGACATGACCTTTATGTCATCTATTGGCCAAGGATGTTTCTTTCGAGTGGACAGTTAATTATGAGGCAGTTTTCAAAAACCTTAAGAATATACTTATTTCGCCTCAAGTCATGTAACCACCCAATTGGACCTTCCTTTTAAGCTCATGTGTGACGTGAGTGATTACACGATAGGTGAAGTGCTAGACCAACAACAGGACAAGAAACCCCATGTCATCTATTATGCTAGTAAGACCTTGAATGAAGCTCAGATAAACTACACTATCATATGAAAAGGAATTGCTAGCAGTAGTTTTTACACTTGATAAATTTAGGTGATGCATTATTGGATCACCTATTGTTGTTTATACTAGCCGTGTTGTTTTGAACTATTTGATGACTAAGTACGTTGCAAAGCCAAGGTTGATTAGGTAGATCCTTCTCCTTCAAAGTTTCACATCATTATCAAAGATAAGAAAGTAGTGGAGAACATAGTGGCTGATCATTTGTCGTGACTTGTGATTGAAGACACAGATGATCACATCCCTATGCCTAATTTTTTCCCTGATGAGCAATTATTTGTTTTGAATTCAACTATGTCATGGTATGCTAACATTGTAAATTATCTTGTTACAAGGCTGCTACCAAGTCATTGAAGTCCAAAGGATAAAAAGAGATTCTTGGTTAAGGTGAAGTAGTTGTACTTTGGCAATCCTTATTTGTTCAAATACTGCTCGAACCAAGTGATAAGGAGATGTGTGCCCGATGAAGTAAAAAAGGACGTGATTTCTTTTTGCCATTCAAAATCTTGTGGAGGCTACTTCTCATCCAAGAAGACATCAGCTAAGATCTTACTAAGTGGTTTTTATTAGCCTTCTTATTTAAAGATTGTTTTATGTTTTGCAAGCATTACAATAGATGTCAATGATTAGGAGGTGTGACCTGTAGGAATATTATGTGTGACGCCCCAAAAAATCGGGTGTCATTTATCAACCGTTGACCACTCTTCAACCCGCAAAAATATATGTGGATGCAGGTTAACCCGACACCGCGGCACCACCTCCCGTTCACCAGGATTTTGAAAAAAATACAAAGTCTACATGCTTTTGATTGATTGACCCATCCAAGGTCCAATATAACACCATTGGTACTCTATTATTTTCTATTTATAACATTTGAAGGAAGAAAACACATAGCCCAAAATCATGGCAAAGCATTCTTAAATTTTCATATTTTTGGAAAACCTACCGGTAGGTTTTATTTTGGACCTACCGGTAGGTTTTGCCTAGATTTGTCTGTTTCACATGTTTTTAATTTCTAATGCATTCCAATCCATTCTACAACCATCTCATACATGTTTAGTAAGGTTTTTCACATAAAACATGGTACATACAAGTTCTATTACAAGAGATTCCATATATTTACATGTCAAAACTAGGTTTTCATAATTGTTTTCAAAACTCCAAATAAAAGCCACATCTCGGGTTTCCTCCTCCTTAAGGGTCCAAATGAGAGCCGCCCACCAGCATGTAATCTACACCTGAAATGTTTTCCCATATAGGGTGAGCTACGCTCAATAGAGTATCCCCTAAAGAGACTACTCCTCAACCTAGATGCATATGAAATATTCACATACAACGATTTACGAGAAACATTCTTCTAAATCAAGAAAATGCAATCCCATGATAGGAATATCCATGTCATGCAATGAATTGAGATGAAACACACTCATGAAACTTTAACCCTAGTCCTCACCAACTCCCACAACACAATGCAATGCACTTGTGTAACAAATCTGTCATTGATGAAAATACATCCAATGATTGTTTGAGATAAAAGTTATGTGTTTATAAAGCCAAATCATTGGAGGATGTTACCCATTGAATGAGTATTTTATAAAACAAAATCTTGTGTCTTTTTTGGGTAGCAGATTTTGGAATAGCACCGCCGGCTCCGTACTCCATTACACCTTTTTTGGACTTACTCCGACGGAAGTGTATAAACCCGTAGCCGGGTCTTGCCCCCAAGGGAGAGTCTAGTCCTTCTTGCTTTACCCAACACAAGTTTTTCATGCAATCATGTGACTAAATAGAATCTTTGATCCAACCTTTCCCAGTCCACACATCAATCACCAAGTATGGTGTTTGACCAACCATGCACACACACCCCCACACCCATGACTCATGGCCATGAATGTGATGCCAACATCATGCCCAATATGCAATAAAACCAAATAAGAAATATAATTGCCTATCATCATATTTTATGACAATTTATATCATATGCATACAATCACCGCAATCCATTAACATGTCAATATATCAACAAGCACATATTAACATTTACATCCAACATAAGGCCAAAGCATGTCATTTCACAATTTTTTCCAATAACACACTTAATCACAAGGCACAATCTATATACATAGCATGCCCACACCAAATCAAAATTTCAAGATGTTTCACAAGGAACTTCCACGTATCAAATTCAAGGTAGAACTTGATTTAAACCATTTCTATAACAAGAGACTCATTTCAATTGCAAGAGGCAAGACAAAAGTAGTTCTATAGCCCCAATCATTCTATATGGACACCATAGGTTGTAAATAACTAAAGTAGGAGGGAAATCTACCTCAAATGAAGTGTGGAGAACTTTAAGAACACCAACCAAACTTCAAGGTCTAGATTTCCCAAAAATCTCCTCCTTGGATCTTCGGTGAAATCTTTCGTTCTTGGTGTGGTTGCGTAGTGATTGTTGGAAAACGCTATTGTTCCTACGCTCCTAACATGAACCCTCAAATATGTATATGACTTATGTGTGTGGGTGAGTGTCACTCTCACTCGGATTCATGAAAGAAAAAGGGCAATGGAATGGTGGTATGAAGTGGAATGAACTAAATGTGTGAAATGTGAAATGTGAACAGAAGTGCTTCCCAATCGCAAGGAGTCTTCGTTTGTCGTGTTTTACTTGAAAAGTATTCCAAGGTCGTCTCCTCAGAGAAGGAAAGTTCAAGTGTGTGAAGGTGATTTTGTGAAAAAGAAAAAATATAAAATCTTTTGTTTGTGTTTTGGAGAGTTGTGTTCTTAATGAAAATGCAATAAAACAAGTGTTGGCTAATCCAAAGAGGTCATTCCAATGGGAATCTCAACTCAACTAGAAAGCTTCCTCCAATGGTACATAGATGAATGACTGATTCGTGGGAAGCTCAGAACAAATGGAAATGAGGATCTAAGCATAAACCATGACAAGTCTACGGAATATCAAAGACTCACAACCAAATAGAGGTGAGGATCCAAACATTTCCCGTGACAAATGCCTACAGGATATCAAAGACTCACCACCACGTCCACACTCAACCTAGTCAAATTGAACCACCGTACACCGAGTGGAGGAAAGAAGAAGAGTGGAAATGGAATCCCCAAGAGGAGATTTTCCTTCGATTGGCCAACTAAAAATCTAGCTAATCATGTTTGCAAGAAAAAAAATCATAATGTAAAGAGACATAATGAAGACATGAAGCTTAGAACATAACTTAAAGCAATAAAACTTAAACTATGAAGAAAAACTTTCAATACCCATTTTAAGAAAAGCTTGAAGTGGAAAAACTCATACAACAATGGTGAAATCTAAAACATGTAACTAAACTTGCAATATACTTGAAAGGAATGAGATTAAAGACAATAAATTAAGCTTACAAGAGTCTTACATTAAAATACAAGTGAAATGATGGAAGAAAATGCAAAAACATAAATTTCTCACACTATGACATTATTCATCATCTTCTTCCTTGGGAGCTTTCTAAGCTTAGGTAGCCACCCCTCTTGAAATGGTTGTGTAATGCTGAATATAATGGAGTGTGCCTTCAATTTTCGTGCATGGTGGTCCTTAGGGTCTGTGTGTAGGCTTCCCATCAAGAGGGGGCTGAAGGGATGGACTTTGACAGGCTAGGAAAGCCTACCCAGAAACCCACATGGCAGTCCTCTTCTCTCACATCCTCCATAAATGTCAAGCCTCTAAAGTATTCAATTTGTGTAAGGGAGGCATGTAAATGTGTAAGAAAATGTTGGGGGGCAAGTGGGAGAAATGTAGGTGGGCCCCCAAGCTAGTGGAGATGGGCTGTAGGAGGTTCGAGGCTGCTTCAGGGGAGCAAACTGGTACTGCATACTGGTACGGTTTGGCTACTGAATTCGAAGTACCGGTATCGCGTACCGGTACAGTTCCTTCTATGCTCTAGACCACTTTTCGTAGAATCGCCATAACTTTTGATCCAACCGTTGGATTGAGCTGAAATTTTGATACAATACAGATGACATTCAGATCTACAGCTTTTAGGTTTCGCAATTTTTCAGATTCGAAGTGGATCATGGTCAGAATGGAGGAAAACCGAGGCTCTGCTTCCAAATGATGTGGCAGCTGGTGCCTTTGTTCCCAAAGACCAATACCTCATTGATTTCTTCAATTTTAAGCCTCCAAATCTTCAGGTATTGTGTCCATGCATTCACCACTCATCCAACATAGTTGCAAGGTCCTAAAATCAATGATTTAAGCTATAAAACATACAACATCGAAAATTCAACATTATTCATAATTTCGGCTAACACTAAGTACTTAGATGCAAAAGTTGAGTTAAAATGCATGTAATGAGGCCTTTACATATGCAATATTATGCACTCATCACGTAGCCCTTGTCAACGTGATCGTCTCTTGTTCTTGGTATGGCGAATTTCGGCAGACAAACTCCGTGAATCTCAGAAAGAAAATTGCATTTTCTCTTGTCTTCTCACTTCTCCCTCGCACGTTAAACACACAGATTTTCAGCAGATATTTGGGCCAAAATATCTGATTTTTTTCCCTATTTATAATTTCAAGGTTTGGCTCACGTTGCGCCACATGTCCCCAACTTATCCAGGTCCGTTTTCGCCCTGAAACGATTTATTTCATCTCAGTTTAAGTTCAAATTTATTTTATTTGAACTTTAATTCAATTATAAGAAAAATTTATAATTTTTATTTTTGGGGACCTTTGGAAGGTCATTCGACACCTAATTGTCTTGTAAAACGTAAAAATTTTGACTATCTCAAAATTCGACGAAAATTGACAAGACAACTAAAACTCGTGAGACGAATCCAACGGTGGCCCAGTTTTGTCATCCAAGCTCTAGAGAAATACACATTTTAAATTCGCATTCTAGTGGCAAATTACCATTTTTTCCTTTTTTAGAAAAAGTTCAAATTTACCCGGGTATTACATTATGCCTGTTGCACCTATAATTGTGATAGAATTTTTTTAACTGTTGGGGTGTTGACTTTGTGGATCATTTTCCTATGTCTTTTTTATATACTTACATTTTTTTTGCAGTTGACTATATTTCTAAGTGGGTAAAGGTTATCCCGAGCAAGACTAAAGATCACAAGATTATGATCAAGTTTTTGAAAGAAGATATTTTATCTAGGTTTGGGATGCCTAGGTCAATAATCAATAATTGTGGTTTACATTTTGTAATAGGCCATATGTTAATCTCATGCATAAATATAGTATTACACACAAAAGTGTTCAAAGGTTACCACCCATAGACTAAAGGCCAAGTTGAATTGGTCAATAGGGAGATAAAACACATTCTAGAAAAGACAGTCTATCCTAATGGAAAGAATTGGTCACTTGGGTTGACCAATGCTCTATGGTCTTATAGGATTACTTTTAAGACACCATTAGGTATGCCACCCTATAGGTTAGTATATGGAAAAACTTGCCATCTACCCGTAGAAATGGAGAATAGAGCTTATTGGGCCATAAAAATCTTAAACATTAATTTGACATTTGCAAGTAGCAATAGAAAATTGGACTTGAATGAACTTGAAGAAATGAGAAGAGATGCATATGAAACTACTCAGATTTACAAGGAGAAGGTAAAAAAATTTCATGATAAATCTATTTTGAGAAAGATCTTTGAGCAACTACATAAAATATTTTTGTATAATGCTTGACTTCATCTTTTTTCAGTTAAGCTCCACTTGAGATGGGCAAGTCCCTTTATAGTTGAGTAAAATTTTCCCTCATGGAGTAGTCGAGCTTGAGAACTTGAACAATGGGCATACCTTTAAGGTTAATGGTTAGCGTGTGTAGCCATTCTAGGAAAGTTTACCATTAGAGTAGCCAGTGGAGGAGCTCATTGATCTGATTTATCGGGATCTTCCGGCAAGTGATCTTTTTCTTACATGATTTGTTGTATATTTATAGTTGTTATTCTCTTTGCTTCTTCTTTTATTTTTTTGGTAGTTTGCAGTTTGATTTCCTTTTGGAGCAATTCGTCCAGATGACCTCGTTCCCTTATATATTTCATTAATTCTCTTGTATATAGTTTTTTCTGTTTCATTGAGGTCAATGAATTGTGACACCCCAAAATCGAGGGGTCTGTTTATAAATCCATTGATAACCTATCAACCCGTAGAAATATTCGTGAATGCTGCATAACCCGACACCACGTGATAGCATCCCCTAACCAGGATCGTAACCCACAATTGTAGTAGGGCATTGAGCCATATCCTAGAACTAGTACGGGCTTTGTTGGCCTATGGTGGGGTAGATAGGAATAAAGTGCGTCTCAGCATGCCCCACCAAAGACTCGGACTGGGAAGCTCCATAGCTCTGAGATCCCTGCCACTGAGGACAATCTAGTTTCATATGCCCTAGTTGATGGCAATGAAAACAAGTCCTTTAGCCTTGGCCTTGGCCTTGATAGTCGTGACCCTGTGGAGTCGAAGTCGAACTAGAAGAAAAAGGCTGACCCTCCTTCCTCTTGTTTTTAACACTTGTTTTTTGGATGTTCTGTGCGTTGTCTATATCTCTCTCACTCTATGGCCATAGATGCCTTGACCATCGAGTCCAAGTCTTGCAAGAGAAGACCCACAATTTTACCTCAGATGGGTAATTTCAGCCCATCCTCAAACTTCCTCACCTTGGCCGTGTCTGTGGCCACATAATCATTAGCAAAACGGGCTAATTCCATGAACTTAACCAAGTATTCTAACATTGTTATAATCCCTTGCCTTAAGTCTAGGAACTCTTGAGCATTAGCATGCCACACAGATGCAGGGAAATATTTACCCATGAAGAGTTATCAAAATTCTCCCCATTTCATTGCCTCCAAATTCTTTGAGGCTTTGGCCCAATCCCACCACACTTAGGATTCTACCCCCTAGATGGAATGTAGCTAGCGCTATCTTAGTGGCATCGAAAGTGATTTTCACAGCCCCTACGACTTACCAGAACCAATGGTCAGCTACCATCAAATCTGCCCCTCCCATAGAAATCGAAGGCTTGTGTGCCTTAAACTTATGGAGGTTATTTGAGCCTCATTGGTCCACATTTGCACTAGCCTATGCAATAGTAGCAGCCATAACACTAGCCTGCGTAATGGTAGCAGCTGCAACACTAATAGCTTCCACGAAGGCATGGTGGTCATAAGTGGGTGATGGTTGGTCATTGTTCTGTCCACTGCCTCGGCGCCCTCTTCCTCTATTTTCCATCTACACACATGCTAAATAACAATAGAGCCTCACAAAGTTTCCCAAGATAGGGATCAAGCGCAAACGTTGAAAATTCTCTCATTGTCCCTCTAGTAGAATGTGTATCACATACTAGCAGACATTTACACCTTGAACTATCCCGTTCATCCCTCTTTTCGAACCCCCAAGGTTATGCTTTCTAACCCTAGAGTTTCCCTTTCCATATACATTTTACCATGCATATTGTTCACATAAAGTGTAGCATATAATCATGTAGCATATTAGAGCACATAACATGAAATGCACAACGAATGCAATGGTCTAAACTCATGCCCCTCAAGCCCTAAGTATATCGTATATGCTCTTATACCAAGCTGTAACACCTCAAAATCCGGGGGTCCATTTAAAAGTTTGTTGATAAACCATCAACCTGCAGAAATATCCCGTAAATACGACATAACCCGACACCATGTGTTAGCATCCCCTAACTAGGATCGTAAACTATAATTGAATTTTGGGTTCAATTATTCATTGCATCCAACCAAGGTCTAATATACAATGATTTATACTCCATTATGGTCCTTTTACATCATTGGAGGGAAGAAAAACATAGGCCAAAAATATGGCAAAGCAGTTTTAACATTTAAAAAAATTGGAAAGAGTATCGGTACACAGTACCGATACTGTTTGCCTACTGGAAAAAGTGTACCGGTACTGTTTTAAGTGATATCGGTACTGTTTGCCTACTGAACAACAGGGTACCGGTACTCAGTACCAGTACTCTCTACCCATTTTTGTCTGTTTCAATCATTTTTTTATTTTAAATCCATTCCAAACCCTCTCACAATCATCCAATACATGCTTAATGTGATTTCATACATAAAACTTGATACATACAAGCTCTATTACATTCATTTACATATATTACATGCTCAAAACATAGTTTTAACAATTTTTTTACAAAAAAAACCAACGTTAAAGGCACAACTCGACCTCTCTTCACCCTTGATGCTCTAAATGAGAGTCGTCCACTAGTGTGTATCTCGCAGCTAAAATATTTTTCGGTATAGGGTGAGCCACGCTCAATAGGGTATCTCCTACATAGGCTACTCCCCACCTACATGCTTATGGAATGTACACATGCAACAATTAACAACATTTATCAATTTCAAACATGAATGTGTAATTCAATGTTGAAATTCTACCATGTCATGCTATGATATGAGATGACAATCACTCATGCACTTTAACCCGAGCCCTCACCGGCTCCCACAATACAATGCAATGCACGTGTGTAAAACATTCATCATTGGTAATGTACATCCAATGCTTGTTTGAAATAAAATCATGTGTTTATAAAATCAAGCATTTTTGGATGTTACACATCCAAGAGTACATTTATAAAATAAAATCTTGTGTTTTGGCTGGGCAACGAATTTTGGAATTGCATCGCCTGCTCCGTACGGATAATTCACTTTTTTGGACTTTCACCTACGAAAGTGAATAAACCAATAATCAGGTCTTGCACCTGATGGATCTTCTGGCCCTTCTTGCCATACCCGACACAAGTTTTTCCTTTCATGCAATCGTGCAACTCTACTGAACCTTGGTCCAACAGTACCAAGCTCACTTACCACCCACCAAGGATGGTGTGTGATTTAAAAACATGCAATCACCCACACACATGTCCATACAACCATGTGGAATGTAGGGGATCTTCGATCCAACTTTTTCGAGACCACATATCAATCACCAAGTATGGTGTTGATCAACCATGCATACACACATCTACATTCATGACTCATACCCATGAATGTGATGTCAAGTCTATGCCCAAATTGCAATGCATGCCGAGTGAGCAATTTTCAAATATCAACATATACCATGGTTATCTATATCATATGCATATAATCACCAAACTTTGTCACATTGTTAATGCATAAACAAACATATATCAACAATAATTTACCAACATTTTATCACATAACCCATGTCATTCACAAGGCACAATATAAACACATAGCATGCCCATGTAGCATCAAATTTCAATAAGTTTCACAAGGAACTTCTACTTATAAAAATCAAGCTTGAAGTTGGTCTAAGTCATTTCTATACTCATTTTCTCCTTTCCATATTGATAGCCATGTGATATATAACCACATACACCAAACCATCCCCTATGGCCACCGTAGGCTTGAAATAAACCGGAGTAGGAGGTAACCCTCCCTCTTGAAGTGCAAATCGAAGAGTAGAACCTCAAGATCACCAACCAAAACCTCCAAAACTTGATATCCCCAAAATCCCCCCTTTGGATCTTCGATGAAATCCTTCGTTATTGGTATGGTTGTGTAGCCCTCGTCAGGGAGATCGACTTTAACTCTTGGCTCAACGGATTCTGACCTCCGAAACTCCATGAGTCGAAGGAATTAATTTTGGATTTCTCTTTTTTCTCCCTCTTTCTCTCCAACATCGAAGCCAACTGATTTCAGCAGATATTTATGGCAAAATATCTGATTTTTGGCCCTTTTTATAATTTTGGGTTAATTGCATTAGAGGTCCCCAAAGTATGGGGTCTGTCTCATTTTGGTCCCCAATTTTTTAATTGCTTTATTTTAGTCCCTAAAGTATTAAATATGTTTCTATATGATCCTTCAAGCAGACAACATCCAAATTGAGAATATTTTTTTATCATAAACTTGTCACGTAATAACTAAATATGCACAAAAACTAATTTTGATAGCTCTTAAACAAAATTTAGGTAAATTTTGACCAAAAATTTTGTAATATGGATAGTTTTTTTTTACCAAAAATTTGGATAGCTAATGATCAAAACTGTGTAATTTTGGTAGGCATTTAACCAAAATTTGAGTAGAAATTTGGTCAAGAGTTATCCAAATTATTTTTTGTTTATATTTAAGTATCATATGACAAGTTTAGGATAAAAAATCATTAGCAATCTGGACACTGTCTGCTTGGGGTACTATATAGAAACATATTCACTACTTCAGGGACCAAAATGATGTAATTGAAATATTGGAGACCAAAATGGGATAAACTCCATATTTTAGGGACCTCCAATGCAATTAACCCTATAATTTTCAAGGCTTCGCTCTCGTCGCGCCAAGTATTCCCCACTTGTTCGAGTCCATTTTTACCCCGAAACTATTAATTTCATTCCTGTTTAAGTTCAAATAAATTTATTTGAACTTTCATCCAATTATAAGGAAATTTTATATTTGCCATTTTTGGGAACATTTGTGAGGCCATTCGCCATCCAGTCGTCTCGTAAAACGTAAAAAATCCTACTATCTCGAAATGTGATGAAATTAGTCTGGGTGTCTAGATTTCGCGATACGAATCCAAAGGCAAAGTCTGTTGTATCATAAGAGCTCTAGAGAAACACGTATTTTAATCCTACAATACAGTGATAAATTACAATTTTGCCCTATTTAAGAAAATTTTCAAATTTACGCAGGTTTTACATGCATAATTTAAGTTGGGGGATTAGGGTTTATATTTTTATTTGTTGTTTTTTTTTGTATTTTTTTTTATTTTGTGTTGTTTTAATTATTTTTTCTCCTAAAATATGAAGAAAATGAAAAAAAATATGCTTTATCTATTTTGGAAGTATGAGCTTGGGTTGAATTCTTGGAGAACTTTGATATTTTGATAGTAATTTGAGTTAATTAAATATGGACTATTGGATGAAATTTATTAGATGCTTGAGTGTTATGCATGTATTGTCATTAAAAACTCAAATTTTAAATACCATGACCATCTAGTTCTTGTGATTTGTTGAAATGGGCTTTTGTGTTTCAACGCTTGACATGTATAGTCGAGACAGATATATGACCTTGTGAGTTTAAAGCCTATCATTTTATAGGGTTATATGACAATTACTAAAGAAATAGTTATTTCATCACTCATTTAGTACTCTCATTATGTTTGTTTTGGTTAGAATATGAGGAATGATTAGTTGATTGTATCTCTACCAATTAAAAGTTTTCATTGTTCTTGAAAAAGGATTTTAGGCCATTCGGTTTGATAATTTTGAGCCTTTGCCTGTTCTGCCTTACAATTTTTCCCTCTAAGTCGTGATTGAGCCTATTTGGATATTCGTTTTTTAGCAATAAAGTTTAAATAAGCCAAATGATATATATATATACACCTTACATTGGTTATCCCTTGAATTGCTAAGTTTTTATTAAGAAAGTAGCGAGATTTATGGCAAAATCTCAAACATGGGCAACATGAGAAAAGGAATGAAGCTGAAAAGAAAATGGAAGAAGCATCAAAATGTTGGGAAAAAAAATGAGAAGCCAAAGTCTTGGGAAAGAAGATGGGGTGTAAAAAGAAATAAAAAAAAAAGACAAAGAGAAGAAGAGAATGACGTGAAAGTAAAGAGAAAAATGTTCAAATTGAAGAGTCAATTGTGCTATAAAAGTATCTTGGGTAACTCTTTTTGAAATTCTTAATCATTTGTTTCTTTTACCTCTACACTTAGCCCTATTATAGCCTTGATAAAATCTTAATTGATTTTGAGAATAATAGTGAAATAAAATACCTTATTGGATAGAGAGATACATCATTGGTGTTATTCTTATTACTTCAACATTCTTTCATAAGATTATGTCAAGATTGATTCATTTCTTAATACTTCATTGTTAGAAATATGTGGGATATACTTGTTTTGTTAACATGAATTATGCCCACATGTACCTTGAGTGAAACAATCATGATAGTCAGAGAGGTCTATTTTGAGTGAAATCGGAGAGAATTGGTGCCAAAGTTAATTTTGGGTAGCTAAAAAGAGATGAGAATTCAATTTGACAAATTTCTTGAACTAGTTGATGTAACATAGACACACAAATGAGTTTATGATGATAATATGTGTATTTACTTTTGCATATCGTTTAGGCCTAAAAATAGCTATGTGTGAATGAGCTTAAATTCTATTGACATATTGTGGTTACTGTTGAATTTGATGCAAGTGATGTGATCGAAATGGTGAAAATTGAGGAGTTTGTAGGTATCTTTTCTAAAAACCTTCATGAGACAAAACTTGTCCAGATCACCTAAGGGTTTAAAGGCTTATTACATAGGCTAAATACAATTGTGATTGCCTAAGAAAATTATATGTTTTTGCTTAGTTTTAGGTTGTGCTTTTAAATTCGAAGGCATGGATTTTTGGGTTTTTATTAGGTTAAAACCAAGGTTTTTCGAGAATTTCAAGGATTTTCCTAATTCTAACTTTTCGCTTTCCACTATAAAAGCCTCTCTTCCTCTTTAGAAACCCTAGAGACTCTTCCCATAAGGCTTGAGTATGAAGTAATCTTTGCTATTATGAATATATGTTGTGATATTTGATAATGTACAAAAGTGGATTTCTGCACCACCTGTCCAGTAATTAATAGAGGTAATAAGTGCAATAAATATAAAGATGATATCCAGACAAGAAACACAGATATAGAGTGGTTTGGTTAAGGTGTCCTACTCCACTTTAAAGTCAGCAACGGTGGCTAGAAGACTTTATTGATAAGTTAGTAAGTGGAGAGAGAGCACGTGCAAGCTCCAGGTTTAGTGAGGCAGCAATGAGAGATATAGTAGTGTGAGAGATGTAGATATGTGTAAAAGGTGTCTCCCTTATGTGTAGAGGGCTTACAATCTATAGACACTGAGTCTTAGTTGAGGTGGTGGCGTGAAGGCTAAGCTACAAGTATTTTGGGGAAGATGGGTGCTATCTTTGATTAATGGTTATCCCGATAATTGCTCTCCCACGTGTGTTGACTCTTGCTGGACTCTTGAGCTGAGGCCATAGGCTAGGTCTCATCTGTCTTTGGATGGTTTAGACTTAACCCATGAACTAGGCCCAAGCCTGGTATAAATCTAGGCTCGTTAATATTTGTGGATTGATGGCTTCAAGAAAGATTCTAGCTCTATCTCACTCTTCTATTGAGTTCTTCAAGGCTACTCTATTGGCCTGGATCCTTTTGGTGGTCATAGTTTCTATAGCTATAATGAACATGCCTAGGACATGATATAAGCGAGTCACCTCAACCAGCACCATTGGAGTTCATCTAAGCAGACGTCTATGATGGAGAAGGGAAAGAGGAAGAAGACTGAGTCAGACTCTGAGAAAGACGAAGATGATGAACCGTTTTTCAAGAAAGACTATCAAACATACCTTCAGGAGAAACGAGAGTGGGTTGCAAGGGTTTTGTCATGGCTTATCGTTGCTAAGGTTTTTCAAATAGTAATGGAGGGTGTGACAAAGAAAAAAGATATTGAGTCTAAGAATACTTCACCAGAAGGAGTGGATTCGGTTGCAGGTACTAGTTTCACGAAGCCAATTATCTTCTCCAATTTAGATGATGAGACAAGAGGATTACTAGAAGCTCTGATGAGAGGGTCGGGTCCAAGGTTGAGATGATGCTCTCATTGATGGACCCACTCTTCCCACTTTCTTCATTCTTTCTACTTACTCTACTTTACTATTTTTTGTTGTTTCCATATTTATTTGTGTTTAGTAGAATTTTACGAAATTTTGAAGTTTGGGTAGTACTAGCCAAATAGAAGAGTCAATAGGTGGCGGCTACTACAATTTTTGTTCTGATTGTACCCAAAATCACGCAGCAAAAATATTAAAAGTTATTAATTCCAGTTTTGTGCCTTGTGTTCTTCTTAATTTATGCCTTATAACTTGAGTACTAATTTATGTTAACCTTTGCCTTGGATGTTTCAAAGTTTATTTTTATTAGTTTCTTTGTTTGGTGTTTCCTAGGAGCTAGCAAATCCTAAGTTGGGAGGTGTGTTAAGTACTCAATATTGCATTTTTTTTGTAGCTTAACACATTCGCTTTAGGCTTGATAGCGAATTAACTTACTTCATTTATATTGCATCTTATGCTTTGATTTCTGTGTTTGTAGGCAATTTGGGTGTAAAGGTGGGGATTAAGCATTAATAGGGAAAAAAAAAGAAAAATAAAGCATTAATAGGATGGAAAGGGACAAGTCGGGATTGAGTTTGCTCAGGAGAAGTGAAGCCGAGAGCCTTGGAAACTATTTTGGAAGACAAGAAAATTTCAACTGGTAGGAAGACAACAGAATGAAGGCTCTACCAGTAATAAGTCATTTCTACCAGTAGCTTGAGCTATAAAAGATTAGTGCAGATAGCCTACCAGTAGTTAGTACATTTTCTACAAGTAGAAGAACTTAGAAAAGTTTACACGTTTTTCACCAGAGAAGTTCTACTAGTAGATAGAATATGTTCAACCAGTAGAAAAACTTACAATACTTTGACAAAGGAAGTCCTACTGGTAGCACTTTGCTCTGATAAAATCTCTGAAACTTCTATGGCTTTTCCTACCAGAGATAATTTTAGGATGGATATATGTCCAAGATCTATAGATCTCCTTCAAACGAGAATAAATAGAAGACCCTTTTGGGAATACAACACATGACTTTTTATTTGAGTTACTACACGATACTATTCTCTTATGCTTGGGAGCACTCGTGAAAATATAACGCAATTGGAGGGCAAGCACAAGTAAATAGAGTAAGGGGGAGTTTTTTCAAATGCTCAAGGGGAGGACATTTACGAACTTGACATGAAGTCATCTATTTTACACTTGTTATTTTATTTGTGAACGCCAACTAAAGGGAGAATCTGATGTGATTGACATTGATATATCAATAGGTTCTCAAGCATATAGGAAAATTTAGTTCTTTGCATGTTACATATTTTCACTTACATGATGTATAAATAAATATGTCATATTCTTAACTTGGTGATCACCATACCTACGATTGTATTATTCAGTTCACTAAAAAATGATGTGTTTCACAAGGTTCTAGTTTGAGTGGTGATGTGCAGGACAATGATCTTCAAATAATATCCTATGATGTACATATTTTGAAGGGAGGAGATCAAGTGTCAAAGCTACATCATTCACACTCCAGTTGTACCTTCTAGCTTACGACAAAGGTAATGATCTAGATACCTAAGATGATCCCTTGGTTTATTTAACTTAGGAGGATTAGAGTTAAAATAGAATTAGGGTTAATCTGTATATGCTCCTTAATTATGCCATTAGTGGAACCGTCTTGAGCAACACCCTTTAGTTCTCAAGAGGATAAAATTTTACTTGGGTTTAAGCTTAAAAAACTAGTAGGGACTGTCCTATGATTGTCAACCTTTGCTAGAGCGATCTCTTTATCACTTTGAGAAGAAAAGGGGATCAGACCACGGGATGGAGTACATCACTCGCTCGAGCGACTCATGGTCGCTCAAGCAGTTTGTGCTCCTCAGTGAGGTTTGAAATGTGATTTTCATTCTAGTGACAACTGCTCAATGACCGCCCTCCCACAAATTGAGCAAACGTTCACTAATCTGAGTTTTCTTATTGACCAATATTATCCTCATCTTTTTGAAAAAAATTTCTTAATAGAGAAAGAAGAGTGCAAAACTCGCAAACTTAATAGACACGAAATATCCATTAAGACAAGTTCATCTTCTTGCTCAATGCTAATTGTGAAAAAGAAATTAAGCAATGCAAAAACAAAAAAAAAGTATAAAAGAAGCAAGTTTGATCTTGATCCTTCTGGTAGACTCTAAACTTTAGTGGATATCTCTATGCAACTTTTTTCTTTACTTTTATTGTAGATTATCTATTTCTTATCTTTAGTATTGCTCTACAACTCTTTGTTTCAATGAAAATGCTAGGACTAGTATAGCACCCCATGAGAGATATAAATAAGGAGAGTCTTTGCTTTAGCTAGGGGAAGCCACTTGTAAGCCTTTTGAGTGAGAAAACTTATATGTACCCTAGAAAGCTTATCCCACAACCCCAGATCCCTAAGACCCAAGGCTACCACAAGAGATTCTACCCAACCTCACAATTTGGAGTTGGAGATTTTGATAGCTTGATAAACTCATTGATGTGTGTATACCGGGAATCATTGGCAAATTCATGATTGCTCGAGGCCTAAACAAACCATGCAGTGAGGAGTTCAATTGAGCACCTGAGAGTGACTTTCAGTGGAGATCCCTATGAAGGAAAGGAGCTCTAACTATGGTATTGGTTGAGGTATAAGACTCAACTACTTGTAGATTGGCTTTGTGAGTAGTGGATGAGGTTATGGTGAACCCTGGCTGGTTCCCCACGAATTTTTCTTGAGGGTTTCCAGCATCAACAAATCACTTATATTATTTTTTGCTTATTCTTATACCCTTGTGATTATTTTCACAAATGTGAACTATGTGTTTGAATGAAAGATTGATTGACACATTTTCATCCATAGTTGTTATATGGTTTTGGGATCGTCATGAGATTAATTGTTCAAATGAATTAATTGAACAATTATTTAACATCAATCACCATGGGTTTGTTAGGTCGTGGTGATCAAAAGGGTTCTTCTCACTATTCATTGTTGAATTCAAGAGAGAAGAGGTAATTGTGGTAGATTAGGTTATAATCGGTAATCAATTATGCTAAAATTGAAAATCCTATACACCCCCTCTAGGTAGTCCCATATGCTCCACATGTATAATAGTGAGGGAAGATCCACTTCGTTTCTCCACCCTCTTGGAACTACATGTAATATTCAATTCATAACTACTCACAGGTCATGGTAGATCACCAATCATACTAAAAAATAATACAAAAGGTAGGTAAAATAGGATGCCCTCTCTACAAAAGATAGTTGTTATTTATACTAAAACTCTAGGGCTAGCCTAAGACGTCTCCTTTTTTAATACAAACTCCTATAGGTCAACTCCAAAAGTCCAGATTGAGAAGGTGCATCCGGACAGTCGAATCGCGTCCACATAATTCAAATTCTCTGGACAATCACATCAATAGGCACATCTGAACGCCAAACTCATTCTCAAATGGTATTCACATATCGTTATGGGTGCGTTCGAATAGTTTCTTTGGTGTCTGAAAATCTCAAATTCACTAAAGTTTCATTCTTCATAGCTACGTCTGAATGCCAAACTCGAGTTTGGATGGCCTTCATGCCTCGGGAATAATGACACCGTATTATCAACCATTGTCAATCCAATCATTGTGTCCGGATGATTCTATATATCTTGACCTCCCTTATTTGTGTGCTCCTTCAAGTTGGGTTGAATCTTTGTATCACCTTTGTATCAAAATTGCTTCAAATCAATACCTACACTCAACATTGTTCATTGAGTATTCATGAATCCCTTTGACTTGTCCTCAATCGCTTGTTTCACTATTCTCTTCTAATAATTCTATATATCAACATATTTACTACAAAAATAATCCAAACACTAGAACAAGAATGAAGGTACAAAACACAAGAATCTATCACCTATAAGCTCATATATTATGCATTTAACCTGGTCCAAATTGATAGATCAGCCTTGGTGCTTCCTTAGATCAATCCGACCCTTCATTCACTCCTCCAATCCACCCTTCAAACCTCAAATGCATGTGTGTATATACAACCGAAATGCAACTAAATGCACATGCATAGATGAAATTTGATCGAAATGAAATGTAATTTTCAAATTAAGCATTAAAATGCACAATTTCATTTATCATGAATTTTAGACATGTTCACATTATAATAGCTCCATCGAAATTTCATTAGCTTGTTTACATTACTCTATGTGTTTAGTATGAGCTCTTTAAGATTTACAAATGAGTAATGAATATTAAGTATAAGTACTCTCAACAATTCAAGTCAGTTGTGCTTTGACATTTATTATTGGGCTCTTTGGCATGTTTTAAGGGATTGGGGCTTTACTCATTGTAACTCATATGTTCACCTATCAGCAAAACTTAGAGTCACGTAAGGTCATTAACCATTTAAACTAACAATACTCGTAAGTATGAAGGTGAATGGTTGGCGTGTACTTGGTTTTTGAATCACTATTCAAGCACGCTAGGGTAAAAGAAACTTTGGTTTATGGATCATGCACTAGGATTTATGACCACTAAGTTCTCTATCTCATAATATGACTAAGGGCAATGCACATTTCAACTTTGACTCAAGGATCGAACCATTGTAGAGCAAACCAAAGTGTGAATTACCATGATCAATAACAAAGAAAAACAAACAAAAGAAAATATTTTTGACTTTTTAAAAATATTTTTAAAATTTTTATATATCATATAAATAGAAAAATATGAACAAACATGCAATGAATAAATCAAAAATAAAGCAACTAATCATAAATCCTAAAAAAATGTCAAAGTTGACATCACAACTCTTTTTGGGGTTTTAATTGCTTTTGTTTTTGGTTTTTCAAAATTTTTATGTTTTTGATTTTTCTCATAAGAAAAAAAAATAAACAAATAAAAATATTTACAATGTATGACCCAAGGGTGTTTGATGCAATGCATGAATGATACACTTAGATCCATATTACTCACCTCATCTACTTCTTAGGTAATATGGCCTTGTTGGGAGCATCAGGGTATCCAACTTGGAAGAGGCAATGAGCCACTAAAACTCCTCCCGAATGACATACAATTAGTAAAACCTTGACCCATTTAGTATAATAATATTCAGAGCACTAATAACCTTCATAAGTACTACATGATACAGTCTCCAAATAATGAATAAACTTTGATACCAATTTCATATACAATCAAACATATACTATGACGCCCCATAATCTGGGGTCCTTTATCAACCTGTTCATCACACATAAAACCGCAAAAGTACCTGTGCATGTCACATAACCCGGCACCACTTCATCATACGACCATTCCAAGGTCCCATATGCATCAATTTGCCATCAAAATTTCTCTAATTATATCCTTAAAACAAAAGGATTCAAGTCCTGAAGGCGTGGCAAAGTGATTTTAAATTTTTTAAAAAATTTAGTGGAGCTATCGGTAGCTCGTGTACTTAGTATCGGTACCTCGTGTACATAGTATCGGTAGCTGAGCCCTTTACCAGTGAACTACTAGTAGTTGTGAACCTTGCTACCGGTAGATGCCCACTTCCAACAAGCTACTAGTAGTTGTGAACCTAGCTACCGGTAGCTGCCCACGGCCAACAAGCTACTAGTAGTTGTGAACCTAGCTACCGGTAGCTACCCACTACCAACAAGCTACCAGTACCTCAAGTTGCTACCGGTACCTGAGCCCACTAGCATCGTGGTATTGTGCTTGATGGTTTCCATTGTAGTATTCTCTAATCTCTGTACATCACCTTCAAATGTATATATGACTTATATGTGAAAGAAGTGTTACTCTTCCTCGAATGATATGGGAAATGGGACAACAACTTGGTGAAAATGAAAAGAACAAAATGTGTGTGAACAAAAGTGCTCCTCAAGCGCAAAGAGACTTTCGAGTGGTGTATTTTACTTGGAATGAGTATTCCAAGGTCGTCTCCTTTGGGAAGGAAAGAAATTTGTGTGAAGGTGATTTTGGTAAAATAAGGAAAAGTGTAAAATCATTTGAAGTTTGAAGTTGGTGATTTGTGTTTTTGCTAAAAAAAAAATGAAAACAAGTATTGGCTAATCCAAAGAAGTCATTCCAATGGGAATGCCAAATCAACAAAAGTCCTTCCTCCAATAGAACCTAGATGTACAATTGATTCATGGGAAGCTCAGGACGAGATGGAAGTGAGGATCCAAGCATAACCCGTGGCAATGCCTGCGGGATTTCAAAGACTCACAATCCCATTTTCACCCCAACCCAGTCAAACCGAACTATCGTACTCTGACAGGAGGAATGAAAATGAGTTGAAAATAGCACACCCAAGGGAATTCTCCCTTGGATTAACAAACTAAAAATCTAGCTACTCATGCTAAAAGGAAAGACATCCAATATGAAAAGAGACATGGTATTGAAATGGAATTTAGAACTTGTATTTATGCTAAAAAGAAGTAGACTATAAAGAAGAATTCATTTCATAAACATAGCTAAAGCTTAAAAGAAAAACCCAACAGAAAAATTAAAGTGCAAGAACATTTGAATTAAACTTGATTACACAAGAATTGAAAGAGATTACAATGCAAGAAATAAAGATTACAAGAGAACTACAACTTACTGCAATGAAATGGGTGAAGAAAATGCAAAAACATAAATTTTATCTCCCTAGCACTATTCGTCATCTTCTTCGCTGGAGCTCTCTAAACTACTCCGATGCATAGGTAGCCACCCCTTCAAAGCTTGTGGAATGTTGAATATATGATGTGTCCAAGACTTCAAATTTTGTCCATGAGGCTCTCGATAGCATGTGCGTAGGCCTCCCATCCATAGGAGGCTGAGTTGATGCTTGGACAGGCTAGGAGAAGGCTAGCCTACAACTCCTCTAGCTGCCTCTTTCTCCCCCATCCTCATAAATGCAATGGCCTCTAAAGTCCAAGCAAGGGTGTTGGGAGGCATGTAGATGTGTAAGGGATGTTAAGGGACAAATAGAAGAATCTATGGCGGAATCCCCAAGCAAGTGGAGCATGAGTTGCAAGCGTTTTAGGCATTCTGGGCAAAACCTTCCAAAAGGTTCATTCCAATAGGCTAAACCTTTCAGAAGGTCTTGCAGAGTGTGACAACTCAGGACTAGTTTTTTTATAATTGCCATAAATTTTTATCCTACTCTTGGATTGAGCTTAAATTTTGACACAGTACAAAACACATCCAGATCTACAACTTTTATATTTTTCACTTTTTCAGATTAGAACTGGATCATGGTAAAAAAAAATGGGAAAAATAGTGGTATTGTGTCAATAATGGAGAAAACAGTGGGCTAAACCTTCCGGAAGGTTTGTGGCCAAACCTTCCGTAAGGTTTTATCCAAAATCCATTTTTCTTGGTTTCTTCACCTTTCAAGCCTCCCAATCCTCATTTAATGTGTTCATCTCTTCACCACCCATTCACACTTAGTTGTAAGGTTCCAAAAGCCATCATTTACGCTATAATTACCTGCAACATCAAAATTTTCACTTTATTCAAAATTTTGACTATCTCTAAGTAATTAAATGCGAAGTTAAGTTAAAAAGTGTGAAATGAGGCCATCAAATATGAAATATTTTGTGCTCATCATCCAGTAGCTATTCAACTTGCTACTGGTACTAGGGCCTAGTTTTTTCCCAATTCAATCATTTTTCAATTGCAACTCACCCAATCTCAGACAACATTTACCCAAACTCATATAACATCAAAATTTACACAAAATATAGTCCTTTTGAGTTCATTTTACAATCGTTTATACAATATTACATGTCTAAAACTAATTATATAATTTGGTTTACAAAATGCAATTTAAAGCCACAATCCGGCTTCTTCTCAACAAGGACCCATGTTCGGACCATCCACTGAAGTCTGTCCTACACCTAAAATGTTACTTCCGTAAAAGGTGACTCACGCTCAATAGGGAACCTCCTAAAGAGGCTACTGCCCTACCCAGATACATATAAAATGTTCGCATGCAATTCAACAATTAAACAAGCATCCATGCAAGAATATACAATTCTTAATGGAATTCCCAATGACATGCCATGTTATGAGATGAGAATTACACAAGCAATGCAACCCGAGCCATTATCGGCTCCCATAACACATGCAATGTCATGTGTATGTACCTGTGCATTCCAAGCCCTTGTCATTGACATATCCAATGACTATTTTATAAAAATGAACCATGTGCCTTTGTTGAGAAGGTGGCTTCTTGGAATTGCACCATCGTTCCACCACATCGACACGAATTTTGGAATCCAACCTCCATTTCTGCTCACACTGATACCATTTTTTGGACTTTCATCGTCAAAAGAGTTTAAACCAGTAACTAGGTCTTGCACCCAAAGGAGAGTGTAGCCCTTCTTGCTATATCCGACACAAGTTTTCCATGCAACCCGTGCAACTCAGTCAGACCTAGGTTCAACCTTCCCGAGTCCACGTCTCAACCACTAACAATGGTGTTTGACTAAAAACATGCACACATGTCCACACTCATGTCAAATGCCCACGAATGTAATGCTTCCCGTGCATATGCAAATATGCACGGTAAAGATAATACATTAAACTACTCACCATATAAATAGTTGCGCCAAGCCTTCAAGGCAAAGATAAAGACCGCCAACTCCATGTTGTGCGTGAGGTAGTTCTGCTCGTGGTTCTTCAACTGTCGAGAACCATAAGTCACCCCCCTCTCAACTGCATCAAAACACACTCAAGTCTGTCCTTGAAGACATCACAATACATTGTATACCACTGTCCCCTCTCCGAAACTACTAGAATAAGAGCTTAAGTAAGCCTTCTCTTCAACTCTTGGAATGCCTTCTCACACGAATCATCCAACTAAAATTTGACCTCTTTCCAGGTCAACCTAGTCATAGGTGTAGCTAGTTGAGAGAAACTCTCAATGAACCTCCTGTAATATCCCGTCAATCTCATGAAGCTACGTATCTCGAAGACTATCTTCTCTAGATGCACAGATACACCCAAAGCTGACACCATGTGTCCCAAGAATTTCACATCCGTCGGCCAAAATTCACATTTGTTGAACTTGGAGTACAACTAATGGTCTTTCAAGGTCTAGAGAACAACCCTCAAGTGACTCTCATGCTCCTCCTCAGACTTGGAGTAGATCAAGATGTCGTCAACAAAGACTATGACAAACTGATCTGGGTAGGGTTGGAACACCTTGTGCATGAGATCCATGAATGCTGTTGGGGTATTTGTCAATCTAAAAGGCATCACAGTGAACTCAAAATGTCCATACCGCGTCATAAATGCCTTCTTAAGAATATCTGTCTCCCTAATCCTCAACTGATGGTAACCCGTGCATATATCTATCTTGGAGTAGACCCGCGCCCTTCTCAATTGGTCAAACAAGTCATCAATCTGTAGCAAGGGGTACCTATTCTTTATAGTAACCCGATTCAACTGTCGATAGTCTATACATAGCCGAAAGGACTTATCCTTCTTCTTAGAAAACAACACCGGAGCACCCCAAGGTGAGGTACTCAGTCTAATAAAGCTCTTGTCCATCAATTCTTGTAACTAGACCTTGAGTTTTTGCAACTCTGTATGTGTCATTCTATGTGGAGTCATAGAAATAGACGATGTACTAGGATGCAACTCCATGGTAAGTCTACATCCCTATGTGCAGGTCGTCTCGGTAGTTCATCTGGAAAGACATCCTCGTACTCATAAACCACTCAAGGTAGATCTAACTTCTATCTCGCCTCGTCCTTCAAAGTAAGGTTTGTCAGTCAACCCATCAACTGCCCGTGTTAACTGGAATCATACACTACTTGGGATAAAATATCATGTTTCTCTCCCTAAAACTTGAAACAAACACCCTCTAGTGCTCAAGTAGTGACCCTCTTCCAATCACAATCAATGATGACTCGGTGTGCCGCCAACCAATCCATCCCAAGGATGACATCAAACTCCAACATATCCATGACCCTAAGGCCCATGGTGAGTAGAATATCCAAGATCTCTAACTTACAATCCCGACATATCTGATCAATGCATACCCTAGCTCCAAGGGGCGAACTCAAATGCAATCACTTTTCAAATAGCAATAACGTACTAACTTAGTATCCCAAGGTAGAGATTAGAGTCGTAACATTGAAATTTCTCTCATTGTCTCACTAGTAGTGCGTGTGCCACTTACTAGTAGACATCTACACCATGAACCATCCAATTCCTTTTCTTTTTTCTTCCCCCAAGGTTATGTTCTCTAACCCTTTGTGTCCCTTTTCCATATACATTTAACCATGCATATTATTCACATAACATATAACATGTAATGCTCAATGGATGCAATGGTCTAAACTCATGTCTCGCAAGCCCTAGGTAAATTGTGAGTCTAAGCTCTGATACCAAGCTGTGACGCTCCTAAAATCGGGGGTCCTTTGTCAACTCGTTGTGTAAATGAACTTTGGTTCTTGGCCCGAAAATTTTCCACCAACGTAGAGTCGTAGATCGTAGAGAGAAGTTAGATAATCCTCTCTTTTTCCTCTCTTCCTCTCTAATTTTGAAAATCTAATGGGTATGGGAAGAAAATCTGATTTTCTCTCCTATTTATACCCCCTTAGATGTTTGGCCCTCGTTACGCCACACGTCCTCAATTCTTGGGTCCGGTTTCATCCCAAAATAATTAAATTTCGTCCCGGTTCAAGTTCAAAATATTTTTATTTGAACTAACTTTTAATTATTTTTTAATTTTTAAAATTTAATTTCACGTCTCGTTTTTAGGTCACGCGACACCCGATCACCTCTTAAAACGCAAAAAATTGATTATCTCATAATTCAACGAAAATTGACTGGATAACTAGATTTCGCGAGACAAATCTAATAGGTGAGATCCGTTTTGTCATCCGAGTTCTAAAAAAAATTAGGTTTTCAACCTATACTGTAATGGTTAATTACCATTTTACCATTTTCATAAAAAATCAAATTTACCCGAATTTTACAATAGTAAATAATGTGTGGAATGTCAAAAACAAAATTTTATATAATAATTTATGCCTAAAGCTTTTCTAATACCAAAATCAAGTGGTAAACAATTTACCAACCCAAACATGTCATAGAGTTGGATTGGATTATACTAAAGGGCATGTTGGTAAACTTACATTAAAATAATATGAATTGATTAATTATTAAAGTAGGTTGGGATGTGGGGCTCACACTTGCCAAAAATAACAGCCAAATATAGGATTGGATAGACAAGGAAATGCTTTCCCACCTTCTGGTCGGTTGCCAATGGATTGGATTGGATAGGGTTCTCAATGGACTGGATTGTAATAGCCAAAATGTAGGATTGGATAGACATGGAAATGTTTTCCCACCTTGTGGCTGCTTTGCCAATGGATTGGATTGGATTGGATAGGTTTTTGTTTAAAATTCTAATCCTATCCAATCCCAATTTACTAGCCAAACACCCCCTAAATGGTTATACACATTTGTGAATACTTCACCATTTCTTGGATTTAATACTCAACTACAAAAAACAACTATCCATGCAAATGAATCCTTGCCTTCAAAAAATTGTGGATTTGATTTGATCAGCTAGTGCCGTGCAAAAAGCTAAAGAGATTGATTGCTTCGTATTTGAAAATTAGACTTACCATCTAATTATCAATTCAATGCAAGGATTGTTCAATTTGGATACCGACTTCGCCCAGATGTTCTGAGACTTGGAATAAATGCTTTTGTAGCCTACCGTGTAAAATCTTACAATCAAAAAGTGAGTCAGTGGAAATAAATTCACAACAAGAAATGCGAAAAGATAGAAAAAAAATAAGAAATTGATTTTTTGATAGAGTTCTTGATACTCTTTGAATACTCAGATACAATACAACTATCTACTATGCGTATGAATTCTTGCTTTCAAAAAAACTGTTGATAACTGCGAATATGATTAGCAAACATCTTTATAAATCTAATGCTATAATTTTGCTAATACTCATTTTGATCAGTGCAGCATACCCTTTCCTTTATGTTCTTTTATGACAAATACATCTAATAGGCGATGAAGATTTCTGGTTGTTATCACCATTCACTTACCACAACTGCATCGCTAGCACAACAAAGTTCAAATGATATAATAATTTTATTTCTCTATGAATGTCCCAAACTTCTGACTGAACAAACATGTGATTATTTTTACAATAATTGTACACAATAGTTTATAATTAAAATAATTCACATGCAACGCACGTGTACAATAACTAATCTATACTACTATAAAATGTACATATAATGGAAAAACTTTTATTTGACCATAATATCCCTACTAAATAAATTAATTACCTCAAAACCCTTCCATTCAATAAATAGTTCAAGAAACTAACTTAAACCAATCAACTCTTCCCCTGCCGTGGTATAAGTTTCTAACTTTACTCTTGTTTATTACCCTAAAGTCAGTTAAATCCTTTTATGTCCTTTCGTCTTCTTTCATTACATTGGGTTAATTAGCATCATCAACATTAATTCCCAGTGCACAAATCTGCTATAGCTAATCCAAATGAAAATATGTCAAAGATGCAAAACCCCTACCATCCTTGTAATCTTATCTTTCTCTATCCCTTTCTCTTTACCACTCTATTTTTTGGGTTGATCAACTACCAACTCTCTCTCTCCTTGTATACCAATGGTGTTGACGAAGTCGAAGAAACTCGAGTCGATGGTTTACTCACCTTCAAGAAGAGCCTCTGACACGTCCTCACGTAGATGGTGAACCCTGATCATCCACTGTCAATGCATTCGATTGGAGGTTGATAATTCTCAAAGTTTTGATTCAGTTTTATGTTTGTTTATCACTTCTTTTTTTTGGTTCTATGACACAGTCCCCATGGTTTTTCCATACTTCAATTTTATTTTATTTTTTGTATCTAATTCTTTTATGTTGTCTCTTTGTTATTATTATTCATGGTTACATTATATTTTTTTAATGTTTATCAATTGAATATATTGACATTCTATCGATGATGGTATTCCTCCTTCATGCCAAAATAGATTTGCAACTGGGACTGTGGGGGATACAGACATTCTATAGTTGTCGGTACCGCTCCATACCCACCACATAGAGTAAGCATATAGTTCGGTCCTTTGTGCCTGCAAGGATGAATTGGATGTCATTTCTTGGGTACTTATATGAGACTGCAAGTCATTGGACTATATTTGACTAATGAGTAATATTTGGGATTAGTTTCTTTGGTGAGAGAACGTGAGCAATGAAAAAATGATTAATTTTTTTTGATTTTTTGGAAGTTGGATGTTTGAAGTTGTCCATTAGAGTCAAATTGTGAAACATGAATTTATTTGTTACTTAAATCGATTCACGTGCAACGCACGTGTACACAAAATATGAAAAACACAAGAAAAGTTAACAGTGGCATAATTTAATCAAACCCGCATGACATGTGTGTTCCTAGTGAGGCACGCTGAATTTTAGTGATGACAAGTCATAGCATCACAATTGAGTCAATTTCTTATTCTGAATTGGATTGCAACAAATTTAGAATCAATATACTTGAAAATATAATAAAACCAATATGGATATGGATGTGTGAATGTCAATATGAAGTTTTTATGTAACAATTATACCTCTAACCTAAAATCCTTCCCCTAACATCCAACTCAACTCAAGAAAGCTTCGTCCCAACTTTTTTTGGGTCGGCTGCATGAATCATTTCCCACAAAATCCAGAGTCGGATTTTTTCACTGATTGAAAATAAAAGCATGATATTAAAGACCTTCAACAAAGCACCAATCTTGCACATCCAGATTTTCAAAAAAATTAGTCATAGAACTAAAATAAATCAGTAATCACATTCATACATCATTTTTTTTTTGTTTTTGGAAAACATAAAAATTTTATTCCATCAATCAATGAATTACAAGATGCAAATGAGTTCTTTAATCCTTTAGAATTCAAAGAACTCTAATTACAAAGAGTTGGCTTTAATCCTTCAACAAGACTAAAGCCATAAAACTATCCACACTGTCTAGCATCCAGACTTCAAAGTACAAAAAAAACACTTCAGAAAGCACCCATAATTCTCAATCATAATTCTTTTCAATCTCCAAGTCACTTCAGCATGCCCAAAAAGCCCTTAAACTTTTACCATTTTAAACATATTTGGTAATTAAAAACATAACTCTAGCCTTCTTATTTTTTTGGCAAAAGTGTAGTCTGGTGCAACACATGCACCCACAACACATAACCAAAAGGCAATAAACAAACCAATAAACATAACTCTAGCCTTCTTATTCACTGAATACCCAAATGCTTCACCAAAGCCACAAGCTTGACTTGTAGCTCGAGTTTTATTTTTCACCCTATAGCGCATTTGAACTTTTAAATCATACAAATAGCAGTAAACTGAGTACATATATGTCAAGTTTGAACTCATTCCCATAGCTTCAGCAGCATTACCTTCCAAGCCCATATGCAGACAGAGCTACAACTATAATCTCTCATGTATGCCGAGATATACTGTGTATGAACTAATTTAAAGAAATTAGGGCATACCAACCAAGCAATGGCCCCGAAAGCAATCAACTCATCGAAATCAAATTCGTTGCCAAAAAAATAAGGAAGGCCAAAAAAATCTGTTTGATATCTAAAATTATGTTTGGTATCCACACACATACGCACAGATTTGTGCATATATATGCACAACTTCTGGGTTTCACAGAGAAGAGGGAGAGAGGAGAGAGGAGAAAGAGAGGTAGCGATGGAGGTGGGTTTCATACAGAAAAAGAAGAGAGGAGGCAGCGATCTGTGCATATATATGCACAACTTATGGGTTTCACACAGAAGAGGGAGAGAGGAGGGAGAGAGGCAGCGATTGAGGTGGGTTCATAGCTTCTGGGTTTCATACAAAGAATGGAGAGCTGGGTTTCATACAGAGAAAGGAGAAGGAGGTAGCAGAGGAGGCAGCAATGAAGGTAGGTGGTCTGATACAGAGAAAGAAGAGATGAGGGAGAGACGAGAGAGAAGCGATGGGGAGGAGAGAGGGGGTGAAATGGGTTATTATACTTCAAGCTTGTTTTACTCTTAAGTCGAAGTCCGGATCTCATAAATTCCCACCATTTTTTGCGCGTGTTGTCTCCGTTTTTTGTGTTTCTTGAAACATCTTTTTTTTGTTCCCATTTTTTTGTCTTTATTTCCAAAAAACTAATATAAAACAAAAATAAAAACAGTACCCAAACATTTTTTGTTTTCATTTTTAACAAAAAATTGAAAACAAAAGCACAAAATACAAGACAGAAACAGTTAACAATCATCCCCTTAGTTTATATAAAACAAATTCATTCCGCACGATATTGTGCAAGAACACTGGAAGCACGTGCTCCTCATGCAAGGTAGGGATTTCTATACTTTTATGTATCAATGTTTCAAATTGATTGAAAATGCAAAAACAAACACCACAAGAATTTACTTACCTATTTCATTTTGTATGTGTATACGCCCATAATTCATGTAGCTCCATATATCTTTGTTCTCTTGCAACCTATGTCACTAATTCGTGAGCATTGTGCCCTATCAACCTATCAAATATCACTCAATTAATCGGAACTATATACACACCCAACACTCAACATCAAACTTTTTCATTTGATAATTTTGGTATGAAATCTGCTTGAGGATGTGGAAGTGGCATTTCATAGGGTGTAAATTGTAATAGATCATAGGAAATCCAATGGAAAGGCCCTTTGGTGAAGCACACCTTCATCCACACATTGCAAAGTACTTGTCACATAATTCATCAATAGATGAAAGAAATGAACATAAAGCAATATAGAATTTGTCAGTAAGTGAATTACTTGTTATGATTGTCCAGAATCGTCCATCCGGTAGTATCCTATAATTGTAGTTCGATGGGCTTGCCATCAAGCTCAATTGTCACCCATCCTGAAAAAAAGAGTAAAATGCAAGGTTATATAAAATTATTATAAATCATATCTAGAAATATAGCATCCAATGTGGTAACGAAGCTTGTTGTACTAAAGAGAGATAGAGGGAGATGAGGAAGGTGAAGAGAGGCAGACGACTTTATGTTCTTTCATCTAGTCGTGAATATGCACAAGAGAGAGGGGGGGAAGCTGAAGAGAGGGAACATCTGGGTGTTTGTTCTTCACCGAGTTGTTAAAATGCAAGGAGGGAGAGAAAGAGAGAGCGGATTGGTAATGACAGAAAATTGGGAGGCATTGATGAAATAGAGGGAGATGGGGAAGATGAAGAGAGGCACCTGGCTTTTGTTTTTCACTGAGTCGTCAATACGCAAAGAGAGATAGAGAGACTGAGAAAAGATTGGTAACGACAGAACATTGAGAGGCGTCGATGATTTAGGTTTTGTTCAGGGTACGTTTGGCTTTCGTGTTAAGGGATAAGAATGGCATAATTGTAATTTTAGAGAATATAAGTGAAAAGATTTTTTTTTTACATATGTTGATATTTTTAAATAAAAAGTAATATAGATATAAATAAATATGATGTGATTTGATTTTTTTTTTTTTTAAATTTGCTCCCAACCTTACGAGAAAGATAAATTATTTAAGATTGGGATAGAAAAAAAATAAAAATAAATTTACGGTTGTTGAAGATGAAGTTTGAATGAAAAAAAAAAAAAGAAGAATTGTGTGCTATGAAAACAGAATTTATAGGTATTCCAGGGCAAAAATTATATGACATTAGTGTTTTTTGGTTGGTTAGCAACTCCAAGGATAGCTATTTTAACTAGTCAAAATAACATTTTTTATTACGCTATCTATTTTAAAAAATAACTTCTACTAATTCACTTTAACAATGTTATCTATTTTAACTAACTATTTCAATTAACTTTAACTAACTATTAATCTGACCCACAAACCCATTTACATATTTCGAATCCAAACTGAATCCTGTGAAGAAAAACATAACAAAATAGAGAATTTTTCTTCCAGATTTGCTATCAGCGTCTAGATCCAAAGAATGACAAACCAAACATGCAAATCAAAGAATTTTTCTAGTTTCAGTGGGTTTGGTCATGGGATTTCATGGGTTTTTCGTTGGGTTTTTTAATGGGGTTTTCACTGGGATTTCAATAGGTTTTTTGTGGGATTTTAGTGTTTTTTTTTGTGGGATTTCAATATATTTTCGATGAGTTTTTCATTGAGATTTCAATATTTTTTGATGGAATTTTAGTGGGGTTTCAGTGATATAAATACATAGAGTGTGCGTGTGTGTGATAGTGAGAGAGAACTCTGTACCTGGATAGACGATGAACCTATTGTGCGATGATGAAGACGAAATCAGAGTGTTATGGAACTTATGTGATAGAGACAAAGAGATTCAAGAATTAGAGATGTTGTGAAGTAACAAAATTGACGCAAAAACGAGTTTTGTGGCTCGTCAGAAATAATGAGGGAATAATGAGTTATGGGAAATAGCCGGTGGAATACATGGCCTCCTGGAGTCAAATTTTATGGAGAGACTATCTAAAATGAGCAATGCTACATGGACTTAAAAAGTAGACTTAAAAAATTGACTCGATAATCTCAACCATTGATTTCACTGTAGGTCCTAGCATTTATTGGGACCTACTACTTATTCAATAGTTGAGATTATCAAGTAAATTTTTTAAGTCCATCTAGCATTACTCGTCTAAAATAGCTAAGAATTCCTCTTTACCGAGCTTCTTAGAGTTGCTCTTAGTGACGGTAGGGGTGCATTGAAATTTAAAAAAAAATAAAGGGGTGTCCTTGAAATAGAATTATCCAAAGGGGACTTGAATGAATTTTTTCCCAAAACATAAATATTCTTAACAGCCGGTGCATGGTCAAGATTCATTCGGTCAAAGAGCCTCACCTCATCTCATCTCATCTCATCTCATCTCATGAATCATCGGTTCAGGTAAAAAAAATACCCCCGCCCTCCCCTCAAAAAAAACAACTCACCTTCTATTCTAAACCATAAACCATGAAACCAACAAGGACACCAGCTTCTCATCACCTCCTGAAATCTGCCTCCTCCATTGCTTGCAACACTCCAAAACGTGACCATAAATTGCCTCTTGTTTCTCACTTTCTCGGTCCAGCACAAAGTCCATTCTGTTCTCTAAATTCCCAAAACAATGAATCCACTGATACCCACATCATCGAGTCATCAATAGAACCAAAATCCGTAAACAAATCTGTATCTTTTCATCTAGTCCCTCGTCCAAATCCCCCAAATGATGAATTTGGCAATACCCACTTGCCTAAATCGTCACACCGACCAAAACCCACATCTGCAAAACCTCAAAACAATGACCTCTTTCATGCCCACTTGGTTGATTCAAAGAAGAAATCAAAAGCCAACATCAAATCCACTTCTAATTATCCAGTACTTTTCAATTACAGTCAGGCAAGATCATTTTCAGCTGCACCTTCAGACCCATTTCCCAAACCCATTGACACCATGGAACCAAACACCTCTCCTTCCAATTCAATCCCTGTCGTTTCCTCTATAACTTCTTCACCATTTGAAAGCTCTCCACCCATTGATGCTGGCTCCTCCATTCGAAAGCCTATCAGTTTATGGCCCGGAATGTACCATTCACCTGTAACAAATGCACTTTGGGAAGCAAGGTCAAGTATTTTTGAAAGACTGTACAATGCTACTGGTGATGCTCCACTACAGACTCAGTTGATTAGTAAAACACCCGCGCAGAGCCGGACTAGCATTCTTTATAAATTCTCCTCTGATTATATTCTTAGAGAACAGTATAGAAACCCCTGGAATGAAATCAGGATAGGGAAATTGCTTGAAGATCTTGATGCTCTGGCTGGAACCATCTCCTTCAAGGTGAAAAAGACTTTTTCACCTCTTATGATTCATCTAAATGGGTTTTATTATGTATTTGAATTGTATGTTTTGAAGCTTTGTTGGGATTATCGGAATTGCTTAAACTGGCCTCTGTAAGATCTGTTTCTATTTTTATTAAATGGTTTCATGATTTGCAGTAATGGGTCAGTCTTTATCCTGGATTGCTGTTTGGCTTGCTCAAGGATAGAGTATAGTTTAAGAATTTAGCAGTGAGTTTTGACAAAGCATCCTTTTTATTGTCTGCTTTTCGCTATATTTTCCCGGTCACTTATACTCCGAGGTTCCATGAGTAGATTGTATTGTCCAAATTGTGGTTGGATGCTTAATATATAGGGTGTGTTTGGCAAAGCTTTGGGGATAGGATTGGTTTGGATTTTTAATCCAAACCAATCCAATAAAAACCCAATAACTAGGATACCAATGAAGTGGTGCAATCCTATCCCTCATTTGGAAAGTAATTTCTTATATTATTGGACCCATGGACAAATCATTATTTTTTTGGGTCAAATTTCTTTACTTTCACATGAATTTACAATTTTAACCTTTAATCTTATCCAATTCAAAATCAATGTTAGCTATGAAATTTTATTCATGTTGTCCACCTTTTTATTTCATAAAAATGTAACAGCTGTGTCACAAAAGAGAAATACCAAAAATAATTCAATTTTCATTGCTCCACATTGTTTTGAAAAAAAAATTAAGTACAAGGAAATAAACGATGTCACATAAATATATTTTACGTTACGTAACTACACGTACCGATATGGTCATATCACATGTTGCCTTCAAGTATACATACAAAATGAAGGCAACTATAAACCCAAAATATTACAAATGCATCTTGATCCCACATATAAAACTAGAAAACATATATGAACAGCAAAACGATCTAAACCCATCTATAAATTTGGGTAACCGATTCAAATACCCAATGCAAGTTTCAAATTTGATTACACTCACTTTGTGATTTTCAACATGATCAAGCATGTTAATTCCCAAATATAATGAAAATAAAATCTAAAAAAATTGTCAAGCTATGGAATTTCCAAATTCAACAAGAACCTATCTCCTATGCATTGAACAACTAATTATTAATTAACTTGACCTCAGTTCCTATCAAAAATAAGAAGTCTTGATTTCTTGTTGCAGATCGTGTTCAAGGCTCAGTCAAAAAAGGGAAAGGAAGGGAAAATTATCCTTCATAATAATTAGGCATCCATCATTGCACAACCTAAAAAGAATCAACACTCCAATCTAGGAAAAATTGGTTCAACAAGAAAAATAAGGGGAGGGAAAGGAAGGGAAGAGAAAGGACGGGTAAGTAAAGCCTGGAAAGAGAAGAAAAAAAAACCCACTTCATATCCACCATGCACAAGTCCATATGAACTGAAAATCTAATTGGTCCAAATTCTAGCAAAACCAAATGACAAATCATCGATCACTAGAGGGAAGAAAAAAAAAGACCACTTCATATTGAAAAGAGAAGTAGCCTAGGAGATCAGAAATCGAAGATCATATGCCAATCTTCGGGTAAAATTTTCCTCTTTTTTTTTACAATTTATGTACATATTTGTGTATATATGTGTAGATATATATATATATTTGTATATGTATATGTATGTGTATATCTTCGGGTAAAATATATATGTATGTAGATATATATATATATATGTATATGTATGTATATATCTTCGGGTAAAATATATATATATGTATATATCTACATTGAAATGTAGAGAGAGAGAGATACCAATGAGCGCCGCTGTGGGAGGGGACCAGGGACCAGCCTGAAGAAGTGGAGAGACAATGGGAAAAAACCCCTAGACTATTGTACTGTTTGAGGACAATTATGTAAATTCACCTAATATCCTATTGTTGGGCTTACTAATCCCAAAGTTCAGGTGGGATACGCGGATCCAGGTCAGGCGGGATAAAAGGCGGGATAAAAGGCCGATTTCCTACGGGCCGAGTAAATCAAGTCCAACGAATATCCCATGAGCAAATGTGGATCCAGACAAGGGATATGCGGGCCCCCAGATTATTTACCCAATCCTACTTGTTTTATCCCACTTTATCCAGCATACCAAACACACCCATAAAGGACTATGTTGCAGGGACTAACTTTGGGTAACTCTCTTCTAGAGATGATTTATCCAGTTGAGGCCATCATTTTCTACGAGTCTATTGGATTATTTATCAGCTTGTAATTGTGATAAGTAAGCCTTAACAATGAAAAATTCCTAGATTCGTTTTTCTGCCCTATTTTGGAGATTTTTCGACAGCATCACTAATAATGTAATTGTAAACTTATCACACTCCCCCCCCCCCCAAAAAAAAAACAAAAAAACAAAAAAAAAAACCATCATGTAATTAGAACTTGAATTATTTGTTATGCATTGCTAATTTGAGTTATTTATCTACTTTTTTGAACCAGCACTGTTCCAGCAATGATAGCACAACAAGGCCCCTCTTATTAGTCACTGCTTCTGTTGACAAGATGGTTCTGAGGAAACCAATTCGTATTGGCACTGATGTGAAGATAGTTGGTGCTGTTACCTGGGTTGGGCGGTCATCCATGGAGATTCAACTGGAAGTGACTCAGACCACCGAAGGTCATCTTTGCAAAATCAATATCTCATTCTTCTCATCCAGTTTACTTACAGAATTAGGGGCTTCCATTAATATCTCTTGCAATGTAATGACTTGAAAAATAACCTTCGTATCCTGCTTTGTGATTCAATTTATCAAATAAACAGCTCATGAGCACTAGAATTTAACCCCGTGTCCCAAGAGTCTAATACTTGTCCCTTCAGATATCGTACTCTGTCACTCCTCCTAATATTCTGAGAGGAAACAAAACTTTCATTAAAATTAATATGTAGGGTGTATTTTACTGGTCAAGGAACCCACAACAAAACTCTAATAGAAAAGAAAATTACATCGGGAAAAACCAAGTGAAAAAACTCAAGGAAAATTAATCTAACTACAAGCCTTAAACTCGTTCAAAATTGATGCCCAAAGAGAAGCCAAAAACTTTTCTCTATCACATAACATCTCCCTGCACTCTTCTTTATCCTCAAATATTTTGTAATTCCTTTCCTTCCGTACCATCCAAAAAATAGCAATAACCACACTTTCCAACAAAATAGAGGCTCTTTTCTTTTTTCCAAAGAGTCCATAGCATGTTACAAGTAAATCAACACTTCCTCTTGGGAAAAGCCAACTCAAACTAAACTCCCTAAGCCAAAGCTCTTTATACCTCATTATCAAGGCCACTGTCCATTGGAGAAAGCGATGATCCACACTTTCACAGCATCTTTTGCACATCACACACTAGTGGAGAGAAAGACAGTGTTCAGTCTTCTCCTTTGCAATAAATCACAAGTATTGCGCTTTCCATGAGCTACAGTCAATGCAAGAATCTGCACCTTGATAGACACTTACATGTGGTTCAAAAATTGAAGAAGATGGGTTATTAATCAATACATGGAAGTAAGATTTACAAGAAAAGACCCTAGATGACTCAAGTACCCACACCCTTTTATCCTCCTCCCAGGAACTAGTGCCACTGAATTGAGTGAAGACAGCAAAGAAGAAAGTTCTAGAATTTCCCTGTCGTTTAAGCCCTAAAGAAATTAAAATTCCAACCCCCTCGGTAATTAATGGCATTCAATTATGAGATTAGCGTAATTGTGTGTACAACATTGAGTAAGTTGCAGAAGAACTTTAATAGGATTCCACTGGCAACCAAGTTGATCATGATGAAATATCTGACATGCAGAAAGATACAGAACAAGGCCCAAGGTGGTTGTAATTGCATGAGTTTTTCATGAGTGGAAGTTAAATAAAGTGTCTTAAATTGGTTATTATATGGCTAACCTATCCATAACATTACTTAACATGCGAAGGAGTGTTGACAGTTGGATCTTCTATAGAGCATTTCAACCATTTTTTACATCCATCGAAAGCACAAATTATTATTCTGTAAATGATAATGGCTTTTAAAATGAAGTTTTTGCAATAAATTGGCATCCCTGGATGATTCATCTTCCCACAGTCATATATGAGTACTCAGGAAACAGTATTTTATATTCAGGCAAGATGATTTTGCTACATAAACCATTATGGATAGAAATACTATTGGTTAAACTTAATAATTGAGTTCGCTTCTAGATGTTATCCTTGGACTGAGCTAGAAAGATTCCGGGGGAAGTTCTTTTATTAGGAAAACTTGGTCACTAGACAATTTGAAAGTTGGATAATTTGTTGGTGTTAGTGTGTTTGGTGAGATTTTAATTTCATATTTGGACATGATTTCTCTTTTTGGTCACTATGACTTTGCATCTACTATGCTATTCTTTTCTCTTATCTTGCTGCAACTTTCAACGAATTTATTTTCGTCCTTGTAGTTGTGGCCATTCCTTTAGGGTTTACATACAAGTTGCTGATCAGCTTGTTCAGTTTTCATTGGATTTGTCACCAAGTTATTCTCTGCAGCAGAACTTAATCTCACTAAATGTAAATCATTACATAGTGTAGATGTGATGTCTCCTATATCTGGTAAATGGTTCTCTTAAAATGTGAGTAGTTGAAAACTGGGCGTGGACTACCACAAGCTGGAGTTTGGGAAAATAAAAAAGAAGAATGTTATATTGCGAAATGCTAAGCAATAGAGGTCAGATCTCACATATACTGCAAGGAGTTTCTTTATCGGATAATTATTCAAAGACTTAAATGGTTTCTCGTATTAGAATGCACACTAGGCAAAACCACTTGTATCCTTATTGTCTCACAGATTGCTGCTTATATTTTTTGCAGAAACATCTAATCCCTCAGACTCAGTTGCTCTGACAGCAAACTTCACATTTGTAGCCCGTGACTCAAAAACTGGTAAATCGGCTCCGATTAACCAGATCTCACCTGAGACTGAAAGAGAAAAATTGCTTTGGGAAGGAGCAGAACAAAGGGACAAACTGAGAAAAAAGAAGAAGGGAGAACAGAGAAATGATATTGAGAATGGGGAAGTGAATAGGCTAAACTCTTTGCTGGCTGAAGGTAGGGTCTTCTCTGATATGCCAGCTTTGGCAGATAGAGATAGCATTCTTATAAGGGATACTTGCCTTCAGAACTCTTTGATTTGCCAGCCACAACAAAGGAACATCCACGGTCGGATTTTTGGAGGATTTTTAATGCGACGGGCTTTTGAACTGGCTTTTGCAACAGCCTACGCTTTTGCTGGGAGCGCACCAGGCTTTCTTGAAGTTGATCATGTTGATTTCTTAAAACCTGTGAGTAGTCAACCCCATTACCTTCCTTGTATCTAATATACTAATTTTAGTTATCAATATGTATGGTACTTAGTGCTGAATGCCCAGGATCCATCATTCACTGGACGCTGCCAAGTTGTCTCTGAGTCTAACTTTCTAGTTCTTTCTTTTCTATTAAAAGATTAGGAGTTAATTCTCTGTTTGTTGGTTGTCTTAATAAAGATACAACCAAGATGCGGATTGTTGTGGCTACAGATTTTTCAATCATTTGGTTGGTGCTGCAGGCGTTTTTGAGTTGATGTTGGGAATTCCACATGAAATCTACATGTCTTTTGACTGTGAAGAAATGTCCCATGTTATATTAATGTGGATCCCAGCCATGTCTGTGAAACTATAGTGTTAGTAAAAATTAACTATGATAGCATGATTTATATTTGTATGTTGTTCACTAGGTGTCTTGTTCTAGTGGGCATGGTTTAGCTTCATGGCCTCTTAAGATTTTGGCTAAGCTTTTGAGGAATTTGACAGCAGTGTTGTATTTGTGTTTGGTAATGTCTAACTTCAGTAGTTAAGCAGTGCATGGCAATGGGCAAAGATTTGAGGATGATCATAGTTATTCTTTAAGGACAAGAATTAAGGTTTATCTGATCGTACTAATGATTTATATCACGTTCAGGAATGTAAAATTGAAAGAACCACTAATGGCTCCTGAGCACAGAAAATGCAAGCTTTATGGATATTGAGGTGTGTTGGACCTATTAAGAAGGGATTAATACACTGGGCCATATACAAAGGGTGTGTCCTTTTCTCGCAGGAATTAAATAACATGGGATTTGATAAATTCTAGGATTTCAAAGTCTATGACTTACCAGAAATACAAAAAAGGTTACGGATTTAAATATTATGACTCATTAATATATCAATACTACAGCACTAAGGTTTTTCAAAAAAATATTTAAGCCTCATTACCAGGTTTGTAAAATATGGGGTAAAAATATGACAACTCAAAATCCAGCTGTGATTTTAGGAAGCTTTTATGGTTATCCTTACCAATTCTCCTTTCCATGAATACCCAATGATGGCAAATAACACCAGAGCATTATACTGGGACTAACTTGTTCTGGCATGCTTGATAAATACTTACATAGTAATAGCTTGTATTAAGTTCCTTGTGTTTGTGATATAGGTGTTGCTGGAAACAGAAGATCATGGAACAGGAATGGCACTAAAGTAGAATGTAAACCTTATAGTTAATGAACTTGAATTTATTTAAATTAGTCAAACCTTATTGTAGATGACCTCCAACAAGACTCATGATAATCCATGAAATTTGTTGTTCCGGGAGTAGGAACTTGATGTGGATCTTCTCTCACGATTATACACGTGGAGCTCAAGACACTATACGTAGAAAGGAGGGTTGAATAGGTTTTTCAAATTAAGCTCAATTGATTACCAATTAAATTAATTTACTCAACATCACAATTACTTCGTCCCACAAAGATTTAGCTAAGAATGTGAGAACCTCTTTAGTCACTATAACCCAACTTATCTATAATGATTGATTTATTTAATCTTGAATTAATTCACTCAAAATCAATCTCACAGTGACCCCAACTCCTCAAACCCAATATGCACAACTATGAGTGGATGACTATTCAATCAATCAAAACCACAAACACAGTCCGCGTAATCACAAATGTCTACAATAAACAGTAAATAACATGAGGTTTGTTGACGCAAAAAATCCTCGGGAAAAACATGAGGAACCTCTCGGTTCACCAAGTCTAAACCACTACTCACTAAGTCAACATACAAGCAGTCGAGACTTATACCTCAACTAATACAATTGTTAGATGCTCATTTTCTTGTTGTCTCTATACCAAAGGTCCTCATTTGACATCTAATGTAGTTTCACTTGCACTTCTCTATCGCACGGTTCGTCTAGGCCTCGACCGATTATAGGCACGCCAACAATCCTCGGTATACACACACCAATGGATTTATCAAACCATTAAGATCTTCAACTTCAATTTGCGAGGTTGGATAAAATCTCTAGTAGTAGCCTTTAGGGTCTTAGGGATCTAGGTTATGGTGGAAAGTGGTAACTCTCAAGGTAGAAGTATGTTTTTTTCTCTTGAAAATCTCACTAGAAGCTTAACCTAGGTGTGAGAAAAGCTCTCTCTATTTATAGGTTCGGAATAAGGGTAGTGTTAGTAAATAATAAAACTCAAATTTGTAAACGATCGCTCGATCGGTGGGAGGGTGGTCATATGGCGGTTGCCGCTAGAGTAAAAATAACGTTTCAAACATGATTAAGATAAGAACCACTCAAGCAACCATAGACACCACTCAAGCGACCATAAAAACCGCTTGAGCGAATGTATAGAACGAACATTGTGCTGCCTTCTGTGACTTTTTCTTATTTACTTCGCCAAGTCATAAAAATACCAATCTAGCGAATGCTAGTCAGTATAGATTGGTCCCTACATATTTTTAAGCGTAAAACCATACAAAATTGTCCTCTTGAGCCCTAAAGAGTGTTGCTCAAAAGGGTGTTGCTCAAAGAAGGTCCAATTGTTATTCAAATTATATTTTCAAAAATTAATAGTTTAAAAAATCATTTTTTTAAAAAAATCACCTAGAAATCATAGTCGGATTGTTTTCAATCTATTTTCATTCTAATCAACCTAAGTTAAAATAACTAAGGGTTCATGTTAGATGTCTAGGTCATTATCTTGTCCTAAGCATGAAGGTGCATATAGAGGTTGACTGATGTTGTTTTGGCGTTTGATCTCTTTCCTTCGATGACGCTTTGAGATTTTGAACTTGATAGCATCATGACCATAAAATAGGTTGAGATACTTTACGAAATTAGCCAATTACAAATATGATCTAACAAAATTTAAGCTAGGGATTAAAACTCAAGATTTAACTTAGTATGGTCAAAACTTTAGAGGTAGATCATGCTTTTATAATCCCTATTAGCAAAGGGTTCTGGAATTTGTTTGAGCAGTCGACCTCAAGTGGCCTCTCATGAATGGACATTTTTGTTTCTAGTAAAAGGGAGGGCAAATTCTTGAAAAACTAAAGCAAAGAAGAAAAACTTGTGATGTCTTTACTCAATTTCATAAAATTCACAATATTAGTAAGCCAAAAAAAATGATAAAATATATTTCCAAATCCATGATTTCTACCAAAAAAAATTAATAAGAAACAACACTTTCATTTCATTGAAAGATGAAAATTTACTTAAATGGTGGATTAGGAATCTGCTCGATACCAAAAAGACAAACGAAGACAACCAAAAAGAAACTTCAACCATAAACGGCTTTCCAATTTTGGCGGAAAACCGTAAGAAAAATGTCACTAAACTCATTTGAAACCTTTTACCCATAATGATGCTAAAAACTTCACCCTATCCCATAAAAACTCTTTTTCTTCCTCCTTCCCTTCAGAATTCTGCTATTCCTTTCCATCCACACAATCCAAAAGGTAGCCAAAAAGGCACATCTCCATAGAATTGAATAAGGATATACAATCACGAGGCATTACCCATTGCAAATCTGTCTCCCACAAAAGTTTATGCCACCAAAAAATTGCAATATGACAATGCAAGAACAAATGATCGATAGTTTTACCACTTTCCTTATACAAAATACACCAATTCGGGGAAAGCAGCATGTTACACCTTTTTTGCAACAAGTCACAAGTGTTCACAATATCATGAGCAATCACCCAAGCAAGCATCTGCACCTTCATCATAGGCACTCTAGCCTTCCAAACCATCAAGTGAGGTTCAAAGAATGAATGTTGGGGAGGAAAGTAAAACTTTAGACCGTTTGAAATAATCCCTCCTGTATTTCAACGGTCACAACGGGCACAAGTCGTCCCGTTCTAGGAGAGAGAATATTTGTCTCTTGGGCTTAATTTTTCAGTTATAGAAATACTAAAAATTGGGGAGGGGGGGTTGAGCTAATTCACTCATGAGTATACATGAGTCTTAAGAATAGAAAACTGGGAAGACAGTTGTAATTTAAGAAAAACATTTCATTACTCTTCACATCACATAATCATTGGATTTCATGCAAATGTGTAAAACATAGCAATGCATCCTAACTCATATCAAACCTGTAGGGTCACAACTTGAAACCTTCGAGGTCATTGTTTAAAACTTCCCCTACTTTGACTTGTAGTGACTACTGACTGTTTCTCTCTTTGCAGAGTACCCTCTGTAATTACTTCCAACTTCAGGGCGAACGGTGACCTTTTGTCAAGCCTTCTCATTTCATATCACATATACATTCCAAATCATACTTGATCGATAACACTTAAAAACAATCCAGTTTGTCTAAATCATCCCATATACCTTATATATACTTTGAATATAACTCATTTCATTTTCAGCCCTTATGAAACCGTATACTCACCTCAAACTAAATCAGACTTCATTCTCCGGCTACAATGCACTTTCAGATAATAAATACCAAAATCTGGAGGTTAGCTTTTTTCTTTCATGTCTTTCTCTTTCTTTCCTCCTTTCATGCACAAGTCTTCAAAACACACACATGCAGTTCCTTAAGCACAAACATGACACACTCATGATATATCTTGTTTTATGTCTTCTGAAGACAACACACACCACTTTTGACACACACATCTTCGATGCACAAGCATCCACCGTTTGATTTTTAATTTATTATTCATTTTTCTGTCAATGGATTCAATCACGGCTAATATATTTATGCATTTAAATATGTAGTTTATATACATCATTATGATATAGACACTCTAGCCACATGAAAGACACTTGGGGTGGCACTAGACATCTTCTCACAAATTTCTAATAATAATATTGTCCTCCTTGAAGTTTTCATGAATTGTAATTTGGCCCAAATAAAGTTTGAATTGATTTTATAAAAATTATAAGCAGACTCCAACATTATTTATTTTGTTAATGATTATAATTTCATTGGGATCGAAACACACTCCCCTCCTTTTAAATTTCCATCTCCAAAATTGTATTGGTTAGTAAAGCAAATGTTTTCAACATGCACTCTCATTGAATTAGTATCTGTGTTTCTGTTATCTGCTCCCCATCCCTTAGATTGTCATCCTAACTTTTAAATGTAACTAATTTTAGAATATAACACATTCACAAATATATCATTTCTACAACTTTCTGGAGCCTAATTTGCAATTTATCAACTTTTGGATGGTTAATATGCAAATATTACAAAATTAAATTAATTAAATGGTGCGCCTAACTTTCCATTTTCTTTGTCATTCCTTTCTTACTATTCCATTCCACATGTAACATACAACTGATGGATAATCAGGGTGAGCTAATTAGCTCGTGAGATAAAAAAACAGAGAGAACAGTTATAGGATCAAGCTCCTCGTTTAAGAAAAACATCGTTTCACACTTCACATCCCATAATCATTGTATTTCATGCAAATATGTGAAACATAATTTAGTACATATCTTACTACTCATATCAATACCTGTAGGGGTGACGCCTAAAGCTGCTCATAGGCCACAACTTAAAACCTCCTCTACTTTGCCTTCTAGCCAGTATCGGACTTTTTCTCCCTTAGTAGAGTGTCCTCATGAAGTAGTTCATAAGATGCTCAACAAAAGCCACATTTGAATCAGTGGAAAACTATGCAATTTGACTTGTCATCAAGACAATGACCACATAAAACCTCGCATAATTTTAGTTGAGTCTTACTTTTAATTCTCTAAGTTAGTTTGTTCGCGTTTTTTATAATTTTTGGAGTCGGGTATTTTTATAATTTTTAGATTATTCTAGTCTATATAGGTTTCCTAGAAAATGTGTTATTTGAGGGTCCAAATCATTTTAGGACTAAAAAAGTACTTGGGAGGCATATAGCCATGTAATGCTTCAATCCGTGAGAGAGAATTTTCTCACATGGTTTTCAACAACCAAATATTTTGGGAATTTTTATATGCAATTCAAACACTAGATTTGATGCCTAAGAAATCATAGGAGTAATTCCTTGTTTCTTCTTCTCTTTTCCTTCATCTTTCTTCTATTTTTCTGTAAGTATTGAAGTTCTAAACCCCATTCTCAGGTCTGTTACTCATCTTATGTCCTATCTATGAAACTCTGTTTCTTTCCCATTCAATCCATCAAAACATAACTCCCAAATTACAGAATTAGCCCTTAAAATACTGTTCATAGTTACTGTTCACAATTTTGTACAATTCTTTGTCTGGGTTCACAGCTGACCTCTGTATTTAGATACCACTACAAGGCAGATGGTGACATTATGCCAAAATCTTCTTTCATATCACACACATTCCAAAACATAGATGATCATAACACTTGAGAAAATTCCAGTTCATCTCAATCATTTCATACACAATACAAATGTAAAAGAATATAATGCATTTTATCTTGAGTTCTTATGAAACTGTACACTCACCTGGAAGTAAAATAAGAATTCATCCTCCGCCTACTACCTTGATTAATTCCAGTCAAATCTGAACGTTAGCTTCTTTTCTTCCATTTCTATCCCTTTCTTTACTTTCTTTCTGTGTTCCCACGACACCTGAAGCCTCCTTTAGACTTCCTATCATGACTTAAACATAACAAGCAGTGATGGAAATAGCAAAGGGGTACTTTTAAAAACACTTGCATAAATAGGAACTCCATTTGTAAAGTATATTGCCCCCCTATAAATTTCTCTATACTGCATTATCCTACTACTAAAATAATATTATCTGTTTTGATTCTTTCATTTAAAAAAAAAAATTGGTAAATGAGAGAAGCCTAGCCAATTTTGATAGAATGCTCAATGTTTTGCTAACACTGATCATTTCTACTACAACTATAGACGGTGCTTTTTTGAGCAAAATAACCAAAACTAACTTTTGGTACAAAATGGAGAATGATTTTCTCACAGATATTGTGTGTATGGAAAAAGAAGTTACTAAGAATTCCATGATAGAAAAGTACGCTGAGTACCACTTTGTTCGAGAAAAAGAGGAGGTATCTGTGTTTATATTACGTATATGTTGTCCGATATATTTTTTTACGTTATGCATTTGAATCTGAAGAATATAAATATAGTTCATGTTATGAATATATAAGAGTTTATGTACATATGGCTTGGCCCCCAAAAGATAAAATCCTAGTTCCAACCTTGATGAATGGTATTGTCTTTTCTTTTTAAACAGACAAGTCACATAATCCAATATAGTATTTCTTCTCTTATGTCTTCAAAAGACAACAGACCTCATATTTGACACACTTCTTCTGTGGACTAAGTCAATCATCTGATTTGTTTTATTTTGTTTTCTTTCTATTCATGCAATCACAACCAATATATTTGTGCATATGAATATATAATGCTGATACTACAATAAAATATAAACACCCTTAGGCACATGAAAGACACCTGGGGTGACACTCAACACCTTCTCACAGTCACACTTTTCTCAGAATAATATTTGCCTCCTTAAAATTTTCCATGATTTACAATTCAACCCAAATCAACTTTCAATTGATTTTAGAAAATCTATAAATAGACCCCACCATTGTTTATTTTATAATTTATCATAATTTATTCGGGATTGGATTGTTACAATCAGAGTAGAGCCATACTAAGTTTTCCGCCAGTAGAGGCCTCAATGGTTGTCGAGGTTAATGCAAAACCGAGGAACCATAGAGTTGAGATCCACTATCCTTGGCTTGATAGTCAATCACGTCCCTCTCAACAAGCACGTACAATCTGTCATAGCCATGATCTGGGGAAGCTCAGATTTCAAGTATAGAATTATGGTGAGGATAACATGAATGGACCATTTTAATAAATAAATTATATTTAATTAGGGAGGAAGGTTAAGAACATAGCCATTTACTCTCAGGGGTGTAACAATATAGCTGAACATGTGTTGATGTTGTCAACATTTGATTTGATGATGCAGGTAGATGTTGGGAATTTCCTCCATTTCAAATCATGTGTCCTGTACACAGAACTCGAGAATCCAGCTCAACCTCTAATCAACGTGGAAGTTGAAGCTCATGTTACACGGCCTGAGCTGAGGTGCAGTGAGGTGAGCACAGTGTCATTTATATTTGATGTCATATTGTTGCTGTTGTTGCATGTGTGTCTATCGACATCTGTATGGTCATCAAATGGTTGTAATTGGTTAGCAAATTCGTACTGTGAGGGTGCATCTTTCACATTATAAACAACAAATCTAGTCCATTTGCCCTATTCCTAGCAGTAGAAGCCATTATTTAATCTTTTGCACTGGCACTTGTAATTTCCTTCCTGTTGGTTGATGGGAAAATTAAATAGGGACAGTCACCTAAAATGAATTTAAACACTCAATGTGTTTGATTTGAGTAAAGAAAAACAGAAATCCATACACAAAAGCCTGTTCGGTAATTGTCAGCTAGTTGTAGTGTTCAGTAGTTCGTACTCGAGAGAATTCGTAATGTAGTGGCTGAATTTCTTTTCTTCCCACATCATTTGAAGCGATAAATTTGGCCTACTTGGTATATGGTGATTCCCAATTGCCCCCATCATTTTGCAAGGGATAGAACCAATTGCAATAATGAATATAAGATTCATAGTGGTGTAAAAAGATTTATTCTATAAATGTATGCAAAAAAACTGTCAAACCAAGTGAAAGTGTCTGTTTTTTTTTTCAATTCAGTCCCTTTCTTAGACCCGATTACTCTTTTTCCTCCCTCTGTTGAGATTCCAAACCACTACTTACTAATGAATTAATTTTGGCTTTTTGATGCTCTTTGACGTGAATAGGTATCCAATAAGTTCTACTTCACTTTCACTTTACGTTCAGATGCCATGACAAATGGTTTGAAGATTCGGAAAGTTGTCCCTGCTACAGAGGAGCAAGCACGGCGGGTGATTGAGCGAATGGATGCTGAGAGCTCATAGCTTGTTAGTTGATGAAAGAAACATTAGAGGCAATGTTCGCAAGCTCAGTTTGGAAACAAGCACGAGACACTCTAATCATTTTCTTTGATTGAGGCATAAAACCATATGGAAGCTACTACTTACTGAAATATTACTACCGTTCAGTTCAAAACGTGTGATCCGGCTCTGTGATTATGGTATCATTCCAAAAGGAAACTGATGGATGTGGCAGTTGAGAGTTGAGACTGGTGAGATGAGGTATACATGGGACTGTTTGTAGGTTATTATCTTAACTTACAGTTTGTGGAATTTCTGAAGATGAAAACGATGATATCTTGAACTGATTTCCACTTCAGTTTTGAGGATTAAATAACCACTTCGATTGGAGCTACCTGATTCTTTCTTATTCGTTGCTTACTTTTTCATTAATATGCAATGGCGGATCATAGAGCGAACATGGCCGCCATAACATTTGATTGTTTTATCGTGGTCTGAATGTTATGGATCGAGTCACGAAAATAAGCATTGCATGCAGAGAAAAAAATGACGTTTGTAAATTTGATCCTACTGAACTGTGTAGTGGCGCAAATCTCGTTTATTTTATTACTTTTTTACCTCTTAATCTCTTAGTTGGAAAAGCATGGATGGTCAATTAACGAGTGAGATTCTTTCTTCAATTTTTCTCTTTAGTAGATCATCTGCTAAGTGATACATACTGTATATTAATGGATCCTTAGGTAATCAGGAAAAAATGAAACCAAAAAAAGTTTCAGAAGAAATTTAGGTTCCCAGCTAGACTAAATACGCTTGGTTATTTCTTCCCTTTTCTTTGAGTCATTTCCAATAGGGCAATGCTATAAGGACTTTATTTACGAAGGGCAATGTTATGCATCCCAAATTTGTATCCCAAATATGAATCCCAAATCAATGGGAACTCTTGGATGAGTGGGTCTCACCAACTTTTTTCATTGGGACTCACTCATCCAATGGTTCCCATTGATTTGAGATGCACATTTGGAATATAAATTTGGGATTCAAAGTATCACTCATTTAGAAACTTTATTTAGGAACCTAATGATGTGGTTTTAATGTAAGCATTGAATTAGTTGTAAGTTTTAATATTAGATGGAGTCCCCAACTAATCCAATAGTTGTACATCATTAGGTTCCTAAACAAGATCCAAATAGTATTTTCCTTCCCAATAATACCAAAATGTCAAGGAAGAGTTATTAAGCATCTCCAACATTCTTTTTTAGAGTCGAATTTAAATTTGGGTAAAAAACTTGTAATTTTTTTTTATAATGCTATACCCTAACCCATACCAAATCATCTAATAATCATATTCTATCACCTTTTAAATTTGAAATTGTCTTTCTTCAAATTTGAATTTGTCTTTCTTTAAATTTGAGTTTCTCTAATAGAGAGGTCTATACCAAATTAAGTTTTTTACTTTTTGTTTTTTAAAACTCTAATTTGGGTTGGAATTTGAATTTTCATGAGAGATGGTCTTAATAGGTTCTTGTTTGAAGCTGCCTAATTTTTTCACATTTTGCCAATTAGCCCCTAAAGAGAATCTAAAACTAACAATTTAAACTAGCATTTTGCCATTGTCGCTTGGCTAAAATTGACGTCCTCTCTATTACCTTTTCACATAATTTCACGTAAATTACATACCATGTGTTCACGTAAAACCCATTATGTATATGTAAACCTCTTGCCCATACATGATGAATGATCTACTGCTGAGTAAAATCTTATAAAAAATTAACGAAAACAATCTAGATCCGACTGACGTAGACTTTTACAACCAGTAAAAAGGGAGCCATTTATGGGAACTTCCCCTTAACACTGGACATCTCCATCCTCAAAAATCTATCAAGTTTCAACCATAATGCACCATGAAACAATTACCAAAATCTTGCAGTTCTAAAGGGAGTTTTGGTCGCTTCACCACTAATACTGATCTAGATCCTCTATATTATTTTTTTACATAATTTCACTCAATAGTAGATGACTCCACTATTAACATATTATTTTCCAATTAGATTACCTTCCCAGTATATTACACATACCATGAAGCATTTACAAAATCTTCAACATGGATTTATACAAGTACAAAAAGGGTGAAGGAAAAGGAAGTCGGAGCAGAAAAGCAGAACAGGTGAACTGATATGAAATAATCGGGTGCTATGGTGAGGATGAGCTTTCATCATCCGATGAACTACATTGCTGCCTTGCTGTGAACCCGGGGAAAACTGCTGGTATGTTTGAATTTATTGGCAGTGGGAATTGACGGCCCGAGCTGACTATAGTTCTCTCGTTTATCTTCCCAACTTCCTTGCATACCTGATCAAGTGTAGATAAGAAGTCCCTTACCACCATGAAAATCCGGAACGGACGAGCTTCTTCCTTAGCTGAGTTTCCATGGAAGTACTCTGTTATCTCCTTTACCGTGGAGAGTGCAACGCTCTCTTGGCCTTGGATCTTGACAATCTCTGCCTCTGCTTTTTTCAAGAACCCATTCATTGACTCTGAAAATCTCCTACAACCCTCCTTCAACTCAAGTTCTTCATTTAATTTCATCACTTCCCCGATCTTGGCCATTCCTATTGATAGTTTTACTACCTCATTGATAAGTATATCTGAGTCCATATCAGCAGCTTTCTTTACACTTGTGAGCTCCCTACTAAGGCTAGAAACAACTTGAAGACCAAGCTTCCTGAATTCAACATCATCCCGGAGAGCAGATTGCTGATCTTTTTCAGCCATTCGATTCTGATGGGCACCAGAAAGACGAGAACCTTCTGCTCTGATAATTTCCTGCACGACAAAATGCAACAGAGTTGTTTTACCATCAGTGCCTTTAACATCTACAAGCTTTAGGAGTGTATCAAGCTTGAATGCATGGGCATCGCCACGGTTGGTTCCAACATTCATTCGGTTCCCAGCTTTGAGCACAGCTTCTAGAAGCTTTAGGAACATTCGGCTGTTCCTCAGTTCTTCACAGGCTGCCTGTAACAAGGTGATCCATTAGTTATGGGGCCATGAATGGAAGCTGGTGCCATTAGGATATATCTTTCTACAATTGAAAAATCATGAAATGAAAGGAATGCTTGCAACAGCAGGGATGCCAGCCTACCATCTTCATTTCTCAAACACACCCCACTCCATTTGATCAAAAAAAAAACACACACCCCACTCCTCTCCCCCAGGAAAAAAAAAGGGGCCCAGCGGGGCCACCCAGTGCTACATGCAGGTACCTTTATTTCCCTTTTACCTATATTGCTAGCCACCACATTACTACAAGGGAATGCAGAGGCATGCCTTGCCTCTGACATTTGAATGGTCGTCCAACTGACAAACAATGTTTGAAGAACATAAGCATAGATCATGATATTGTGGATCTGCAAACCCGTCTTAATTCCAAGTGATGGAGAGATTTCAAATTACTTTAACAAATGGGATGTGGGCATTTTTGGGTACAACATATACGTTGCAGTACCAAAATTCTTGCATATGTTCTATTGGAAACTTCTTGGTTGAACCTCCATGGCACTAGATTCAGAGTAAGGTTACTGCCTAGAATAGGCCCATTTACTGCAAGAGCCTCCAAATAAGCTCAATTGCTTGAACAATAACTAGATGCTCCAACACAAAGCACAGACTTCATATCCCAAATCATTATAGCTGGGAAGAAGATCAATTTGCCTTACATTGAATAGCATCAGTCAATCCGCATGCTGTTGCATTTCATTCTTAGATCGTGTCAAAGAAATCATGAATGTGATGTCTCATATTAAAGGCCAGTGGAGTCTGACATAACGTAATAATAGAGAAATACAAGTAGCAGTGATATGAGACATCAAATATAAGCATTTAGGGAACATGATGACAATTATCAGTAAGAGTATCCTGCTGAGGTTCAATAAATAGTCGACCACATCCTGTGCTATGGCCATGAAAATTGATTTTCTCACTAGTGACTCGGGGAAAAGAAATTTCCAAAAGCAAGAAAATTAAAGTTCAAAGAAAATAGCAGTAAATTGACTGCATTTTACATTGATCAACCTTAGACAGATTGGAAGCTCAGAAATGTAACTTGACCCTGACTACCAATAATGGTAGAAAGGCATAGATATTGACGTTACTAAGGACTGGTAAGGAAAGACATTGAATTTCAAATAATTTCTGTCTCCCGTCACCATCATCAACATATTAACAAGATCAACAAAAACAAAATAGCAAAAGCCAAAACAAGATGATGAGAAATGTGTACCATTGTAACAATAGTAGTAACGATGATAAAACATTATAATGATGTTAAGGCAAGACTTGCCTCCAGTGTATCAAAAGACCTCTTAAGGTACTCAACCTCTGAATCAAAATTGGTCATGTAAAGCATTGCATCCACCCTCTTAAATGCAAAAGGTACATCAAGCACTGCCTTGAGAAACTTCTCAGCAGGACCCAGCTTCAATGGTGTCTCATCTTTGAACTCCTTCAGTTTCTGTTCTTCTTCTTTAGTAGGAGCCATCTTTAATAAACTTTCAAGAAGCTCTGTCCCTAATGTATCAGCATTGCCTGTTTGCATTGTAGTAGAAAGAAAGATATCTGAAACACAGTATTAAAAATGACTGATTTTCGGAGAAGAGAGACAGAACAAGATGAGAACTCCTCAGCCAAAGGGTGAAAACACAACGAAATGAACAGCAGTGCTTATGTCCGTAAACAGTTTATTCAGAAAGTTCGACTTCCAAGAGCAAGTGGGGTGAATTTGGTTATTGAAAAGAAACAATACAAACTCTTCTTTGAGCTGAAAATTTCAGCACTGGACTCAAACCCAAACAGCCCAAAAAAAGTTGAAAAGGGAATTGAAAAAAGTCAGTTAAAGGAAAATGTACCTCGATTATTTGAAAAAAATCCAAAGCAAAGCAATAATCACATTGTTATTGCAACTGTCAAACTGGCATTAGGGCATTGCTACATAGCTCTCATGAATTCCAGTTTAATACAAACAAAGAACTAAAAGAAGAGTAATACTATTGAGATTTAATTTAGAGACCTCATAAAGGGACATTGTTGAGACTAAATTAGTTGTGGGTCCCAGAATTGAATGAAATCCTCTATTAATCCAATAATCACAATACATTAGCTCCTCAAATTAAGTATCACGTAGCATTATTGGTAAATAAGTGGCACAACCATATCTGACTATGGAACGCTGACCATATATCAACCATAAAAGTTTCTAACACTGCAATGTGACCTGCTCTCCTGAAAACAAGTTGGTTCAGTAACACAAAGTCCTTAAAATCCTGATAAATCAAATACCCCAACTAATTAATTTTCTCACTTCTAAGGGGATAGATGCTTCAAACAATGCATAAAGGTAACAAATTACCTTCTAAAAGTGCTTCGCAAACTTCATCAATGGTCACATTAAGAGCTCTCAACAGAATTGCAATGTTCTGAGACTTCTTAGGATCAAGCACTTGATTTTCTTGATCAATTGACGGTAGAATCGAACGCTTGGGACCATCTTTTGAGGCCAAATACGAAGAATTTACCATGAACAATGTCTCGATCATTTCCTCATTCAACCTAGAACCAAATCCACATTCTAAAATTTTACAGACTGCATGTTCAACATACTAAATTAAGCAAAAAAAAAATCGTTCTAAAATAAGAACCGAGTTAATTAAGTACTTTACACTCACACACAAACACACAAAAGAACTTTAAACTTAGATCAACCAATTTCACACTATACAAATTCAGAATTGTCATGTTTAACTTACTAAAAATAGCAAAAAACAAAACAAGTTCTAAAGTAAGAACACAATCAATCAATTAAAAGTGGAAGTTAGATCCAAAATCTTACTGAAAAGAACTAGATTTCAGCTGATCCCACACCATTGCCCGATCCGAGCTCGCTCTGACCTTGTCCCAATGTAAAGGCTTCAACTTTGGCTTTGGCGTTTCCTCATTTTTATCCCCTGCTTCCAAATTCTGTGATTGTCCAATCGGTAAAATTGTTGCTACATTTTGAAACCCGACCGGTCTAGACGGCGTTACAAGCACAGGAGGCCCTGCACTTCGTGTCCGCACAACCGGAATTTCCCAAAATCGCGGTGGTGGAGGCGGTGGAGGTGGTGGGGGCAACTTTACCGGCATATATTGCCTGGAGACACACTCTTTTCCCAAAGGCGATTGTAAATTTTGCATTGAAAAATCTGATACTCTGGATGGTGAGTTCTGGGTATCTCCTGAATTTCTCTCCGGTGGTGAAGCCGGTGGAGACGGCAACAGAGCCCTCCGTTCCCGTGGAGGCGGTGGCGGTATTGGCCGAGGTGGAGCCGGAAAATTAACAACCGAGTCTGGCGACTTCGATCTGAAGCTTCCGGGACTCAAATTCAATATCATAGAAGGACTACTAGACATAGACTGAGTTGGAGAAACACAATTTGAATATGGGTACAAATTTGAGCTTCTGTTTTCAGTATGATCAGCTTCCAGACCTTCAAAACCTCTCCTAGAGCTCGATCTAGTAACATTTGGACTGTTTTTGTCATCCGAAGAAGACCCTCTAGGTGAGAAAAACTCTTCTTCGTTGTCTTCGTCATCTTGAAAAGAAGCCACATTGGCATTTCCATAATTCTGCCGGAAATTATGCCGAGGTAATGGCGGAAGTGGGTGGAGCTCCGGCGAACCCAGTCTCTGATAGACGGAGACAGAGGACGCACAGGCATTGATTGAATTGCTGGTTTTGTGATCATTGTCTTCATTCACTTCTCTGGAATCCACCACCGTGCCAAGGTAAAGAAACTCAGAACTGTTCGGTACGTTACGATGAGGCGGTGGATCGGAAATGGTATCGGAGGTGGCGGTGTTGGGTGGAAAGAGGCGGAGACTGTCGGTTCTTGGGGTGGTCTGTTTTTTGAAGAAAGAGTCGCGGTGGTGCCGGTGGAGGTGGGTACGATGGTGGTGGAGGAGGAAAGTGGCGACGGCGGCGATGAGGGCGACGGCCAGGAGAGAGACGGCGACGCCGACAGCGACCAGCTTCCGAGAGACGGGTTTGGAGGAGGAATGGGTTTGGGGAAGGATGAGAGAGGAGATGTTGGCTGGGAAGGTGGCGAGAGAAGGGTGTGGAGGGGG
>CM042194.1:16421471-16439809 GCA_023539305.1 Ilex asprella | reverse complement strand
GCCTTGAAGGCTTGGCGCAACTATTTATATGGTGAGTAGTTTAATGTGTTTTCGGACCACAAAAGTCTGAAGTATATCTTTATGCAGCGAGACCTTAATATTAGGCAACGCAGGTGGATGGAGTATTTGGAGGACTATGATTTCACTTTGCATTACCATTCCGGTAAGGCAAATGTGGTGGCTGATACACTTAGCCAGAAGTCACGGAAAATCTTGGCTAATATGGCTTCCCAGGAGTGGTAGATGCTCGAAATTGTGGGGCAGTTCGGACTACACTACAGGGGTCAGGCTCTAGGTACTTTGGGGAGTTTGGTGGGTATACCTTTCCTACTGAGCATAGTGATTGAGTCCCAGGATTAGGACACGGAGATATTGTTCATCAAGGATCGAGTACAGGACGGTACAAGTGATGAGGGCTAGGCCATTCACGTAGATAGTAATCTTCAGTTTAGGGGAAGAGTTGTAGTTCCCTAGTCTGCAGATCTAAGAGAGGAGATCCTTAGGAGTTCCATTATTCCCGTTTTATTATGCATCTAGGTGACACGAAGATGTACCATGAACTTTGCTGCCAATACTATTGGAGTGGGATAAAGAGGCACGTCAGCAATTTCGTTAGTCGAAGTCTCACGTGTCAGTAGATCAAAGCTGAGTACTAGAGAACAACAGGGTTGCTCCAGCCTTTGGAGGCGGCTGAGTGAAAGTGGGAGTACATCACGATGAATTTTGTGACCCACTTGCCACGGACATTGTGGGGGCATATGACACGATGTCAGTTATAGTGAACTGACTTATGAAGTCGACACATTTTTGGCAGTACGGATGACCTTCACACTGGAGGAATTCTATATGCTGTATGTACGGGAGATAGTCTGGCTGCATGGGGTGTCCGTATCTTCAGTATTGGATCAGGATCCTAGGTTCACAACCCATTTTTTGGAGAGTTTTCAAACAGGTCATGGGGACCCGATTGATGATGAGCATAATTTTTCATCCCCAAATGGACGGTCAGTTAGAGAGGACCATCCAGACTTTAGAGGACATGCTACAGGCATGCGTCTTTGATCTCTTGGGTAGCTGAGAAGATCACTTACCTTTAGTGGAGTTTGCTTACAACAATAGTTATCAGATAAGTATACAAATGACACCCTATGAGCCACTTTATGGGAGATCGTGCCGTTCTCTAATTTGTTGGATAGAGGTTGGAGAGAGACACTTCGGAGAAAGTGGACTTGATACGGAAACGTCTTCTTACGGCACAAAGTCGGTAAAAGAGCTACGTTGACAGACGGCTGTGACCTTTGAAGTTTGGGGTTAGAGATCACATCTTCTTGAAGGTGATGCCTAAGAGGGGAGTGGTCAGGTTTGGAAAATGCGAAAAGTTGTCGCCGAGGTATATCGAGCCCTTCGAGGTGCTTGAGAGAGTTGATACAATTGCTTACTGGTTGACATTACCATCAATTTATCAGGTGTTCTCATGGTGTTCCATGTCTCTATGCTCCGGAAGTACACTCCAGATTCGACTCATGTGGTGGATTAGGGTGAGCTGGTTGTTGATGTGGATGAAACCTTCGAGGAGGGACCAATATGTATCATGGATAGTAGAGAGTAGATTTTGTGAGGTAAGACCATGAGGCTGGTGAAGGTGCTGTGGCAGTACCGAGGTATGGAGGAGACGACATGGGAGCGTGCGAACACTAAATGTACCAGTTACCCGTTTTTGTTCGAGGATGAATGCACATTTTTGCAATAATTCAATGTTATATGACTGTTGCATATGCATGTGGTTGAATTTGCATGTGTGGGTAAATTTTGAGGACGAAATTTATTTTAATGGGGGAAAATATAAGCCTGGGTGAATTTGAATTTCTATGAAAATTGGTAAAATGGTAATTAATCACTATAGTAAGGGTTGAAAACCTGAATTTTTTTAGAACTCAGATGACGAAACGGATCTCACTTTTGGATTCATCTCGCAAAATCTAGTATTGAGTCATTTTTTTTGCGTTTTACGATGCGATCGGGTGTCGTATGATGCGATCGGGTGTTGTATGACTTAAAAACGAGACGTGAAAATAAATTTCAAAAACTGGAAAATAATTAAAAGCTAGTTCAAATAAAAATATTTTGAACTTGAAACAGGATGAAATTTAATTGTTTCGGGACGAAACCGTACCTGGGAATGGAGGACGTGTAGCGCAACTAGGGCCAAACATCTAAGGGTTATAAATACGACAGAAAATCAGATTTTCTCCCCATACCCGTCAAATTTTTGAAATTAGAGAGGAAGAGAGGGAAAAGAGAGGATTCTCCAACTTCTCTTTACGATCTACGATTCTATGTTGGTCGAAATTCTTCTGGCCAAGAGCCAAGTTCATCTACACGACAAGTTGACAACGGACCCCAAATTTTAGGGACGTCACAACTATAACCTAAAAATATAATGAGCACAACTACATCCCAAATTTTCAATATTATTAAAAGAAAGAATTATATTTTTATTCAATTCTTTTTGTCCCTTTGTTTCTTAATACAACCAATCTTCTCACGTAAAGTACACATGAATAAAAGTTTGAAAACATTGCATTATAAAGTCATCAGAGATATTTAGGTTTTGAAACAAACACTCCCATGGTAAATTTTCAAAAACTATTGAAAGTAATTATAAAAACAACATTTACTTCTCAATATTTTTTAACAATTTTCCTACTTTCCAAGAATAAAATTTATTTTCAAACTTTCCAAGATGAGAATTTATTTTCAATGACTCACATTATGATTATTAGATTCTTGCAGGGGCTGGAAAAGCATACGTTCCAAGCCCCAAAACATGCAAATGAAGGCTGTCTCTAAATTGAACAACTACTGCATTTGATTTTAACTCCTTAAACAACAACAAAAAATGATCCATTGTCGTTAACATATCAAAAGAATGTAAGACACCCCAAATCTAGCTCAAGACTTGTGACAATGTCTTCCTTAAAGGAAGAATTCATTATTACCAAATGAACTTTGTCCATTATATTATAACTAAGATGTGCAATCTGAATGAAGAAAAAAAAACTACTTTTTCGAAGTCCAGGAGAAAGGAAGAACTAACCTAGCAACTATGACCACAAATTGTCAAATACTTCTTTTATTGCATGCCATTAGTTTTGTGACATGCTCAAAATACATTTGAATTAACTACTTAGTAGCCCTTTTGGACTATGTCCTTTCATATTGCAATTATAAAATCCAAATAGTTCTATCTAGCATGAATAGGGAGGATAAACTCACCATTGCATTCTACTAGTAGCTGAGAAGATATACTAGTTCGTGCAAAATAGTGAGCAGTTATGTCCTTTCATATTGCAATTATAAAACCCAAATAGTTCTATCTAGCATGAATAGGGAGGATAAAATCACCATTGCATTCTACTAGTAGCTGAGAAGATATACTAGTTCGTGCAAAATAGTGAGCTGTTCTATCGGTAGTTCATCTTGTGCTTCCTACCGGTAGGCTAGTGCAATTCTGTTGTTAGGACTATTTTGGAAAGTCAATCTACTGGGATATTAAAAGGTCGTGATTGGTGGATTAAAAGACAAGAAAATTAGCACATATTCTCTTATAATTACCCAAGCCTAGCCAAAGAGAAAGGGATCACGTTGGACGACCAATTTCCATTGTTCAAAAACTCTTTAGGTGATTTTTATTCTCCTAGGGTTTAGAATTAGTTTTTCTTCTTTCAAAATTTTTTCTCCATTGTTTGAATTACAAGCTTTGTTCAATTTCAAGTTCTTTAATTCTTGCAATGCGATTACTTTCAATTTCTTCTTGTGAACGTTTTACATTCTTGCAATTTAATTCAAGGTAATTTACTTTCACTTGAAATTTCAATTCAAGTTTTAATTGCTTTCAATTACAATCATGCTCTCTTCAATTGCTTTTGTCTTCAATTCTATAATGAGTGAGTGGTTATACTCTAGTTTGATCGGATAAGAGAGTCTTGTCCATGAATGAGGATTTTAAACCAAATTTGGGGGTTTTCAACAATTGAGTTCTTTGGGTTATTTGAATGATTAAAGTTGAAAACACATTCGATATGTATATCTTCTTTGCTTCGTAGACGGTTAAGTCTAGCATGGGATTCTTTGGAATCACTTCAATCGAAGTGAATATAGTTCTTTCAAAATCAAATCAACTAACTTGAATACATATTTGTTATTTACATTTGGTTGTTAATCGAATATTTTCCATTTGAGTGCGTTTGAGTACAATCTCAAGTGAGTTATAGAAATTGGATCAAAATAAATGTTCATGGTGAGATGAACTCTACTGATTAATCAACCTTTTTTTTAATTGTTATATCTTAGTTGATAATCTTTACAACCAAACTCTAAAAAATCAAGGTTTTTATTTTCTTTTGCCTATCACGCCTTGAACCAATCATTTTCTTTGAGAAGACGACCTCAATAATTGACCAAGTTATAAACATGATAAGTTTTATCCGCTTGAGAATTCTTTGATAATTTACCCAACTTTCAAGAACAACAGATTGCATCTATATCCATTGCTCCATATCAAATGACACCTACCAAATTAAAAGAATTGAAATTGCAACTGTAGCGTTATTAAGTTGGGGTTTCATTCAGCCTAGTGTATCTCCATGGGGGCTCCAATTTGTTTGTGAAAAAGAAAGATGGAATTTTGCAGTTATGTATTGATTATCGGCAACTCAAAAAGGTAACAATTTAGAACAAATATCCTTTATTGCAGATTGATCATTTATTTGATCAATTACTTGATCAATTACAAGGGGCAAGGGTACATTCTAAGATTGTTGTGAGATCTGGGTATTATTAGTTGAGGGTGAGGATAAGTAATGTTCCAAAGACAGGTTTCCACACCAGATATGGGCACCATGAGTTTTGGTAATGCCCTTTGGATTAATGAATGCTCCAACAATTTTTATGGATTTAATGAACATTGTATTTCCACCCTATTTAGATTCATTTGTGATTGTGTTTATTGATGATATTATGGTGTATTCTTTTAGTAGGGAGGAACATGAGTAGTATTTGCGGATGGTAATGGAAACTTCACGAGAAAAGCAGTTACTTGCAAAATCTAGCAAATGTGAGTTCTAGATTGACAATGTGGTTTTTCTTGGATGTGTTATTTTAGGAGATGGTATTCGGGTGGATCTTAAGAAGGTGGAAGCTATGGTAAAGTGAGAACAAGCAAGTAGTGTAACCGATTAGGAGTTTCTTGGGGCTAGTAGGCTACTACTGTAGATTTATTTAGGGTTTTTCATCAATTGCTATGCTATTGACTCGACTGACTAGGAAGGATGTCAAGTTTTAGTGGGATGATAAATGTGATAAAATTTTTTAGGAGTTTAAGACTAGATTGATTTTAGCTCTAGTATTAACTATTTCTTCAAGAAGTGGTGGTTTTATGATTTATAGTGATCCCTCACTTCAGGAGTTGGGTTGTGTGCTAATGCAACATGGAAAGGTAATAGCTTATGCTTATAGTGTAAACCCCCACATGTTTATAGTAATATAGTAATATAATTGTTTAGTAATTCTAATGTATGTACTGATGTAAGATTAAACTAAATAGATTGTAATAGTAGGAATAAATACAAGGGAGACAAATTAATTGTAACGTTTAAGTTTCGAAGGTGTGTAAGCTTGAGAAGAGGGATTATATAAGTTCTAAATGATTTTAGGTTAAATTAATGCTTCCATTGAATTTGGAAGGTCGAAAAATATTGGGAGAAGTAATATGTGATGTTGTAGAAGTTGAAAGTATTCCAGAGTGAAAACACACTTTAGAGAAAATTTTGGTAGAAATGATTTTAAACACTTCTTAGTATTTTAGCCATACCTTTTTATTAATAACTCCAATTGATATGAAATTTGGACAGTAGATAGTAAACATCTAGATTTACAAAAGTGTATTTCACAAATATTTTTCAATTCGACCTATAAATGGGTCAAAACTGCACTGGAAGTGTAGAAAAAATCTATCAGTCAAAACCATACCGGTACAAAGTACCGGTACGCCTGACTCTAGTAGCTAAACCGTACCGGTACGCCGTACTGGTACGCCCGAAAGAGACCCAAAATTCTGTACAGTAAAAGTCAGGATTTGACCATTTAAAACACCCTTTTTACTACATATTACCCCATTCTTCCATTCCACTCTCACCCTAAACATTTTAGAACCTTAGGAGAAGATAAAGGAAAGAAGAAAGAGGAAAAATGAGGTCTCTAGGGCTTGGACTTTTGATTTGAACTTTGGAATCTTTGATTCAAGGTAGGAGTTTCTTCCTATTCTCTTACATTGAGGCTAGGGTTTACTTATATGTATTCTTTAGACTCTAAATCTTATATACTTGCTATGAAATCTTTGATTCTTGATATTCTTGCAAATGTTAACATGTATTAAACAAATCTATGGTGGGATAATCATTGAATCTTTTTTTCTTGCTTCCAAACTCTAGTTTTCAAGAGAAATGAGTTTTTCCTCTTGACCCTTCCTTTGTTCTTGATTTTGAAACCCTAGTACTTTGTGTTGAGTAATAAAATGATATTATTGATGGTGTCTTGCATTTTTCTTTGATTTCTCTAGGAAAATAATACATGTGAACTTTTGGGGATTTTGGAACTTGATTTGTGACTTGTGCAAATTGGTTTGGGATTGTATGTGTGGTATGGTTGTTTGGATGAACATGAGTGAGAAGTTCCTTGTAAGGATGCTCATTCCTTCTCAGGAGGTTCCTTGTATGGATGCTTGAGAAATAAAACTTTGAGAGTGAGAGGTTCCTTGTAAGGATGCTTATGCCAAAAGAGAACAATATGTGGTCTTCTAGGAGGTTCTTTGTAAGGATGCTTGAGAAACAAACCTTGAGGGTGAGAGTTTCCTTGTAAGGATGTTCATGCCAAAAAAAGATAATATGTGGTCTTCTTGGGAGGTTCTTTGTAAGGATGCTCGAGAAACAAAACCTTGACGGTAAGAGGTTCCTTGTAAGGATGCTCATGCCAAAGAGGACAATATTATATCATGTGCGGGGTATTAGTTTACTTTTAAAAATTGTATGGCTCATTGTTGGTAATTGGTTTCACATTTCAGTTTAACTTTATTGTTGTTCGTAAACTAGAGATCTATTAAAATGTCATGATTTTACTTCAAAAGGTTTTATATGATATTTTGAAAAATGAGATTGACCGTTTTTATATGTTTTTTCTAAAATCTTGTTCGAATTTGGGAGGAATATTGCTACAAAGCTTAGTGCTCACCCCTTACGAACATTATTTTTAGATTATGTGCTAGAAGAGGAGTTTGGAGATGATGAGCCGATGCATTGGGAGGCTCCGATGGATGGGAACATGGATCCCGAGACGAATGTGTAGTGCTATATTTCCCTATGTTCTAGACTAAGGAATGTATTTTGAGACCAGGTTTGGTCTATTCTTTTGTTATTCCGCTGCTAAGTTACGTTGAATTCTTTTGGGATGTAATTGTCGTGGTTTAACTTATTCTTTTGGGATAATGTTGTGGATATGATATATGATGAATGAAATTTCTTTATTGATAGAATTTATTTAGTCGCTCTCATGATGTGAATGATTTTAGATAGTAATGCTGTCCAGGATGGATTTTGGAGCGTTACATATAGACAATTAAAGAATCATTAACATAATTATCCTACCCATAATTTGGAGTTAGCTGAAATTGTTTTTGCCTTGAAGTTATGGAGGCATTACTTATATGGTGAGACTTGTAAAATTTTCATAGATCATCAAAGTTTGAAGTATTTATTCACTCAAAAAAAAAAAATTTTGAATTTGAGACAAAGACGATAAATGGAGTTAATCAAGGACTATGATTGTACCATTCACTACCATATAGGAAAAGCAAATGTAGTGGTGGATGCTTTAAGTCGTAAGTCTTCAGGGTTTCTAACTTGTTTTCAATGTGCTCGTTTTTATATTTGTGCTAAGATGAGATCTTTGGGTGTGGAGTTATCCTTGATTAAATTGATGCATTGATAGCTCAGTTCAAAGTAAGGCCGGTGTTGGTAGATCATATTCGCAATGACAAACTCAGGATCCTCATTTGTTAAAGATTGTGAAAGTACTGATAGATGAGCTTCGGGCTAATTTTGTGGTACAAGAAGATAATATGTTGCTACTTGCTTCTAGTATTTGTGTACCTAATGACCTAGATTTAAAGAAAGAGATTCTAGAGGAATCACACAATTTAGCTTATGCTATGCATCTTGGTAGCACTAAGCTATATTGGGATTTGAGGGAATGCTATTGGTAGATGGGAATGAAGCAAAAAATTGTTGAATTTGTGGCTAGTTGTTTGGTGTGTTAGTAGGTGGAGGTTGAACAACAATGACATGTGGGTTTGCTGCAACCAATCCTTATTCTGGAATGGAAATAGGAGCACATTACAATAGATTTTGTGATAGACCTTCCTCGTACTCTGAAAGGTCATGACTCTATTTCGGTGATTGTTGATTGTTTAACGAAGTCTACTCATATTTTTGCTGTTAAAACAAATTAATCATTGGAAAGGTATGTGAAATTATATGTGGATGAGATTGTATGATTACATTGAGCATCAATATCTATTGTTTCTGATAGGGATTCGATACTTTTTATTTTTGGTCAAACTTGCAACATACTTTGGATACTACATTAAGGTTTAGTACAACTTTTTGCCCACAAACAGATGAATAGTCTAAGCATGTTATTCAAAGTCTAGAGGATATGTTGAGATCTTTTATGATGGAATCCAAGGGTAGTTGGTAAGAAGGGTAAGCTGCGTCTAAAGTACATCGAACGATTCAAGATTCTTGAGTGAGTTCGGTATGTGGATTACCGTTTGGCGTTACCACCAGATCTTTCACGCCTATATGATGTATTCCATGTGTTGATGCTACAGAAGTATGTACTTGATTCTTCACATGTGTTGATGGTAGAGCCTATTGAGCTACAGGAAGACTTGACCTATGTCGAGGAACAAATTGTGATTTTTGATCATAAAGAGCAAGTTTTGGGTGCGAAGACCATCCCATTGGTTAAGGTCTTGTTGCAGAGCCATTCAATAGAGGAAACAACGTGGGAAAAAGAGGCGGTTATCCGAACAAAATACCTAATTTGTTTCGGCGTGGTAAGTCAATTTCACGAACAAAGTTCTTTTGAGCGGGGAAGAGGTATGAGATCTGAACATACATTTCATGGCATTTTATATAATTTTGGGGGTTAAAATGTAATATGTTAATTCTAGTTAAGGGTTAATTTCTAGTTGATGGAAATGTGGGAAGTAAGCTATGGTTGTTATTAAATATTACTAGGGTTGAATTGTAAAAATTTAAAGAGATTGGATGTGAATTATTATGTGTTAGGAAAATTAGTTGTTATAAGTATGAATATAAGGAAATAAGTGGGGATTTGGTGTAATAAACTTAATTTGATGAATCATTAGGGACACCCGGCAAAAGAGTAGTCTTCTAGCCAAACATTTCCGAATATAAATGATACTCTTTGTATTGTACCAGTTCATAAGAAAGGTTGGTGGGTTTTGAAAAGAGCTTAGCTTTTGGTTTCGAAATTGACGTCAAGTGGGAAGATTTTTTGGTTTTCTTGAACTAAAACAAACTTTATCCCTTTCATTTCATTTCATAAACCTTGATTATATCCAAGTTCTTAAGTTGTGTTGTGTGGAAGATCTAAGAAGCATAGGTTCTTCTCTCGGAGGCTTGGCAGATTTCGGTGAAGGAGTTTGCTTCAAAGGTAAATCATTTCCTTTGATTTAAGCAATTAATGTAATAAGCCCTTTAGCTACCACAACCCATTTCACACATGGTGATTGATTTTAATTAATCTTCGATTAATTTGCTCACAATCAATTCCAAATTCAAAACCCAAATTGCATAACTATGTATAGATAGATAGTCAGCAATTATCCAACAAACACATAGTGCATTTGTGTGCTAATAATAACAAGTGTATACGATAAAAAATAAATAACACAAGTGATTTGTTGACATGAAATACCATCCTCGGGAAAAACTAGGGGGAATCACCCAGGATCCACCCAAACCAGATCCACTACTAACTAAGTCAAAATGCAAGTACTTGAGTCTTATAACTCAACTAATACCATGGCTAAATACTCCTTTCATTCTTGTTTCTCTGTCAAAGTCCTTCCTTCGACATCTTGCGCAGCTTCACTAAGACCTCCCCACCGCGCTGTTCATCTAGGCCTTGAGCAATCATGGGCACGCTAATGATTCCCGTTATGCACTTACCAATGAGTTTGGTTCTAAACCATGAAGATCTTCAACACTAAGTTGTGAGGTTGGCTAAAATCTCTAGTGGTAGCCTTTAGGTTTAGGGATCTAGGTTAGTGGTGGAAGTTTTCAAGGTAGAAGATGTGTTTTCTCTTTTGAAAATCTCACAAGAGGCTTAACCTAGCTGTGGAAAAGACTCTCCCTATTTATATGTCCGGAATAGGGGTAGTTTTAATAAATAAGAAAACTCAGATTCTCGAATGACCGCTCGATCGATGGGAGGGCGGTTGACACTGGAATGAAAATCACTTCTCAAACTTGTCCAAGAGCATACACTAATCAAGTGACCATGAAGGACCACTCAAGTGAGCTCTGTGTACTCCTCCGTGGCCTTTTTCCATCTTATTTCCTGAGTCATAAAGAGACTACTCTAGCGAAGGCTGGTGAACATAGATCAACTTCTAGCAGTTTTTAAATCATAAAATCAAGCAAAAATTTGTCATCTTGAGCACTAAATGACGTTAATCAAGAGGGGCCCGATAATGACTCAATCTATGTTTTCAAAACCCAAAATGATTTATAAAAAATTTTCTTTTCAAAACACCTAGGAGCCATACTTGGATTGCTTCGAATTCCATTTTTATAATCATCCTAAGTTAAGTAACTAAGAATTAACCTTAAGTGTCTAGGTATGTACCTTTGTCTTAAGTATGAAGGTGCTATGATACAAAAGGGTGTTAATCAAGAGGGGCTCGATAATGGCTCAATCTATGTTTTCAAAACACAAAATGGTTTATAAAAATTTTTCTTTTCAAAACACCTAGGAGCTATACTTGGATTGCTTCGAATTCCATTTTCATCATAATTATCCTAAGTAACTAAGAATTAACCTTAAGTGTCTAGGTATTTACCTTTGTCTTAAGTATGAAGGTGCATAAGGAGTGTGAGTGATATTGCTTTGATGCTTGATCTCCTCCTTTTAATAACGCTTTCAGATATTTAACTTGATAGCATTGTGACCATAGAAAAGGTAGAGATTTGCAATGGACTCCACAAAATTAGCCAATTAAAAAATGTGTTTTAACAATCTTCTTTGTTGGCAATTTCATAACAAAATAAAAAAGTCAGAAATTAATATTACAATCCACAAACTATTGAACAAAATGAATTGTAAATGTAATCTCAACACTCATGCACATATCTAAATCTTTATCTAAGTACAAGATGTACTTGTTTTAGAGGAAGCTTGAAGATTGTAGTCCTTCACATCACTAGAAAATCAAAGCATCATGAAAATATTATATGTTAGAAAAATACATAACATAATCACAAGTTTGGAAATCACCAAGTTAAGCATAGGGTATATATATGTACACATCATGCAAGTGAAAATATATAACATGCTTAAAACTAATTTGCCCAAGGTGCCTAAAATATTCTCCCCATTTTTGTCACAAATGCCAACCCAATGACAACATGCAACAAGCATGGTACATAATCAAGTTCTTTGATATATTATTATCTTATTGCTATAAATGCCATCTCAATGACAACATATAACAATTATGACATAGAATCATAGTATTAGAAGAAGGTATGAATGTTAAATTGTAACGCCCCAAATACCACCCTGAACGGCATTACATGCTAATCTCCATTCACATCATGAGAGCACTAAATAAATCCATCAATAAGAAATTTTTCATTCATCATATATAAAAGTAACAAGATCATTCCAAAAGAATAAGCCAAGCTATGACCACAATATCAAAAGAACATATCAAACTATGACATTTACATCCTAAAGGAATAAAATTACACTTGCAGCAGAAATACAAAAGGAAACTAGACTTCTAAATTCTCAAGTCTAGTACAAAAGAAGCTATGTCTCTACGGGTTCCCCTCGGGGTCTAGATTTCCCTAGGGTGATGCCTCCCGATGTGCTGGCTCATCAACTCTAATCTCTTACTCTAGCACATAATTTGAAAATATGTAATTCGTAGGGGATGAGCACGAAGTTCTGTAGCAAAATCTTCCCAAACTCCAACAAGGTTAAAAATAAATATATAAAAATTAGTTGGTCTCATTTCACAAATATCATATAGCAATTTTGAAATAAAATCGGGACATTTAAACAGATTTCAAGTTTACACAATAGGAAGAATTAAATAAAAATAATAAAATACATTCATCAACCATAAATCATGTCCAAAAGGTTCTTATAGAAAATATTTCCACAACAACAAACAATAGTTAACAATTTCATGTATATTTGTTCATCCTCGTGCCATGTACATTGATTGCTTCCTATGAATCTATCCAATGACTATACCTAGTTCACCAATCCCAATCAAATCACAAGCACTTTGGAAAAGGGTGTCTACCATACCAATGACAGTAACGAGTCCTTTTCCAGGAAAAGTATACCAACTCTAGTTCGAAATCCAGTGAACGGTAGTAGTCGCATTACCAAATGACAACCCACTACAAGTGTTAAGAAACCATCTCACTCCCACCGGGATAGACTAACCTCTAACACTCTACAATATTTCTCGAAGGCAATTCAAGTCCATCACAACAACCATACAGTAAGGAAACCAACATATTCTCAATTTAACTAACAATTTCCAAAGTATTAACAAAATTCTCAAATTAATCATGTGACGATTTCAATGACCAAATATGAAAAATACAAGAGATCACAACAACATCATTTGATTACTCCACACAAAGCTCTATAGTTTCGAAATCAATTATCAAGAAAAAATTTAAGAAGAAAATCTGTCACTCTCCAAAAACTAGGGTTTTGAAATACAAAAGAGATTTCATGGGTATTCAACCTTAACTTTGATAAAACATGTATTTTTTGTCAAAAAGACTAAGAGAGGATAATTTCATATCATATATATCACATTTAGAGCAAAACATACATATAGACATAAGCCCTAATCTCAATGTAAGAGAAAGAGAAGAAATCCCCTACCTTATATTCTTGAAAGCTAGGTTTTGATCTTGAATCACCCCTTTAAACTCTTGTTTTTCTCTTGCTTTCTTCCTCTCTTCTATTCATTTCTTCCTCTCTTAGGGTTTCTAATGTTAGAGGGGTAGAAATGGAGCCAAAGGGCGTCATAATGTATTTATAGGGTGAAAATCGGGTTAAGGTCGTGACTTTTAAAGTTTAGATTTCTTTTGGCCATATTGGTACACAATACCGGTACGGTACAGTATCGGTACGCTGTACCGGTACGTCTAACTCTCTGGACCAAGTGTTCCGGTACAGTTTTGCCTTTTTCCTATGTTTTTCATTTTCAATCTATCCTAAACCCTTCTAAAGGCAACCCAAACTTACACAACATACATTTGTACCCCACACATAGTTGATAGAAGTTCTTTTACAATTTTTTTCATATATTCACTAGCTAAACCAACTTTAACTATTATTTTACTATATTAGTATTTCCTACGGTTATAACTTATGGGCTTCATTCCTACGCCATTACATATTTCACATTACTACACAATGTATGATTATATTACTTTAACATATGGGGGTTTACACAAATCATCCTGGTAAGCCACGCACATAAAGTAAGAAAGGGACAAATAAGACATATAACTCAAAGTTAAATATAATAAGAACATCAAGATTAGAACTACGAGTGTGTCACAACAAACAAAAAAGTTAACTAAACAAATAAAAGCAAATAAACTAGAAAAGTTAACAACAAAGAATAATGAGTACTTTAGTACAGGCCATGAATGAATAAAAAAACACTCAATATCCTATGTGACCTAGACTAAAAGTCTCTAAAGAATAGCTCAAATGGTTCCATCAAACTCCACCGGCTCCACCATATTCTTCTTGTGTATCAGGCTTGTCTGTGTCAATAAAACTTGCATTCAATAACATGTGCTTGAGATGTCGAACCTCTCTGTGAATATCCTCTGATCTCTCACAATGCTAGACATCCCCTCATTGAGTGCATCTTGTCTGAGATTAGTAAGCCTATGCTGCTGAAATATTGTAACACCCCGTATTTTCTTTTATATATGTACATAGTTATATGGTAGATAATTGTTGTGAAAATGAGGATATGTATAATGATGTAAGAATGAATCACATAGGTTAAAACATTAGAAATGAATAATTGGGAGACAAATGGATTTGGGAAGTTTAAGTTTCAAAGGCGTTTGAAATTGGAAATAGTTATTAGATAAGTTTTTAAATGTTCTTAAGTCAAAATAATGGTTCCTTGGAAGCTTGGAAGTACTCCGGAATAAAAACACAAATTACGTAGATTTCGGGTATTAAATATTTTGGACACCTCTTAGTATTTTAGCCATAAATTTTTATCCTTAAGTCCAATTGTTCTGAAATTTTTACAGTAGATAGTAGATATCCAGGGTTACAAAAGTGTATTTCATGAAAAATTTCCAATTCGACCTCTAAATGGGTCAAAACTGCCCTGGAAGTCGGACAAAAAATCTGCCCGCTGAAGCGTACCGGTACGCAGCACTCCAGTAGCCTCAGCGTATCGGTACGCGTACCGGTACGCCCGATAAATTTCTGGCCCTCTTGGGGCACGATCTAGGTCACATTTTTGGGCCTATAAATACTTTAGGCTGCCTCCTTAGTCGTCCATACACCATTCTAAACCCTAGATAGCTTGGGAGAGAAAGAGAGGAAGATCAAAACACATAGATCAAGATAGATTTACACCCCATAGAAATCAAAACCGAAATTTCTCAAGAACACCATTCTTCTCCTCTTTTCTTCTACACTTTTACTACACCTTTACCCACACCTCTTGGAACCCTAAGAGAAGACAAAAAGGAGATCTTTGGAGCTTGGGTTAGCTTAAATCTCTTGGATTCAAGGTAGGGATTTTCTCTCACTCACTTACATTGAGGCTAGAGCCTATATATATATGTAATCTTTTCACTTTAAAATTATACATGTAGGCTATATAATCATTGTATCTTAATACCTTTGTGACTATTATCATGATATAAACAAGATTATTGTTTGATTAACCCTTGAATCTTTTTCCTTGATTAAAAACCCTAGATTTCAAGAGGGATGAACTTTTCTTTAAATTGTTCTTAATTCTTGATTTCAAAACCTTATTGTTTCATATCGAACCATAAAATGATGTTATTGTGATCTCATGTACTTTTCTTGGTTGGCTGTGAAATTGTTGCATGATATCTTTTGGGATTTTAAATAAATGCTTGTAAATTGGGATAATTGTGAAATTGTGGGCATGGTTGGGTTGTTGGTGACGCACATAAGTGAGAGGTTCCTTGTAAGGATGCTCACCCCTTCCCAAGAGGTTCCTGGTAAGGATGTTTGGGAAACAATGTAAGGATTGGTGAGAGGTTCCATGTAAGGATGCTCATCCATTCTCAAGAGGTTCCTGGTAAGGATGTTTGAGAAATAAGTCCGTTATAGTGAGAGGTTCCTTGTAAGGATGCTCACCCCTTCCCAAGAAGTTTTCGGTACGGATGTTTGGGAAATAATGTAGTGATTGGTGAGAGGTTCCATGTAAGGATGCTCATCCATTCTCAAGGGGTTCCCGGTAAGGATGCTTGAGAATCCACAGTGACCTAAAAGGAGGTGGTGGTTTCCACAAAGTAAGCTACCTACCTAAAGAATTATTGAGAATTGTTTATAACCATTAATGATTATTATTTGTGTGTGATTGCTCGTTTATTCATTTAAGTAATGTTTTGAAATAAATTTGAGATCCTTTTTAAATGTCACTGCTTTCTTTCAAATTATGCATCTATGTTATGTTAAAAATGAGACCGACCGTTTTATATGCTTTTCTAAACCTTGTATGGGTTTGGGAGAATTTTTCTACAGAGCTTCGTGCTCACCCCCTACAGTTGAACCTTTTTCAGATGTTGGGCCAGAGGATGAGCTCGGTGCTAATAGGCCGTACCTTGGAGAGGCTTCACTAGAGGGATACTTGGATCCACAACTGGAGATTCCAACCATCATGATAAGGAACTTTATACAACATAGAGGCAACAATAGACATAGAATGTGCAACATACCAAATTTTCACAGAATAAGATGCTTGATCACAAAAGTGGTAAAGCAACTACTTCCCAAGCATAGAAAATTATTGAACAGTAACTCGATCGATTACCAAGGTCATCTCCTCTGGGAAAATGAGGACAAATTCGAATGGTAATAAATAAAATGAAAATAAAAAAAAATTTGGGCTTTAGAAAAATGGTTATAATTGATTAAAACTAAGAAACAATTTTAAAACAAACTGAATAATCTTCAAAGTTCATCTCCCCATAAATAAGAATTTTGACCTAATCTTATAATTTCCAGGTTGTAATCAAATGCACTTGGACAGAAAATATTCAACTAAAAATCAAAGTTTGGAAAAATATACATTTTAATTAATTGAATTAATTCAAAAAAGAATTACAGTTAAGTTGATTGTAGTGATTTCAAGAATTATCCGTGTCAAAATTAATTTTTGACGGCTAAGCAAAGAGATATACATATCAATTATATTTTCAAAAGTAATTTCCTCAATCAACAAAAATATCATTAACTTTGAAAATCGTAATTTGGTTAAACTACCTATTCACGGATGATAATCCCTCATCCGATTATACCGAAAATTAGCCTACTCAAACATAACGTAAATTGAATAGACAAGTATGAAGGACATAGCAATTAAAGAAAATGAAACTAATATTGAAAGAGAAATTAAAATTAGTATTTTATATTTATAACATGAATGAAAAATTAATATAAATAACAAGGAACTTAAAGTATTTTGCAATTAAACTAAACAATAAAACAGAAAGGTAAAATTAACCAATGTTTGTTGAAGAAGAAAAACACTGGAAGAAAAACGATGAAGAAGACGACGTGGAGAGATACCCCTCTCACCTCCTAGAGAACGTCCCAATCCAAAATCTCCATTCTCTCTACAACATTCAATATTTAAAGGAAAAATGAGAGAGAAAGAGATAGACATACGACTGATTTAGAAATCCTCTTCCTTTTACATCCATCTCTTATTCCTAGAAAATCTTTGAAAATATCTCCAAGAATATATCAGAAGAGTTGGCCAAAATGAAGAGTCCTAGTCTATCCCAATTTGTCTCTAATTTTCTTCCAATAACATCCAAGGAAAATGGCCTAAAGATTGGGTAAAAATAGCCTGACACAGGAGCCCTCACCGAAATATAATTCTGATGAACCGATACAAACATAGTGATGAATAGGTACAAGCGCATTCTGTCCCCTACCTACCAGTAGAACATTAACAATGAAACGGTAGAATACTATTCTGCTTCAGATGAATTGGTAGAGCAATAGTGGTGAACTTATACATCTGGCCTTTGTTTTTGATGAACCGGTACAACTCCTACTAGTTCAAGCATTCTTTACTTGAATTTTTCTACGATGCCCCTTGTTCCTAGTCCAATACTTCTAGCTCATTCCCAAGACTCTCCAGGGCATCCAATCAACTATAAAACCTATTCGTTAAAAAGGATTACCTGCAAAACACAAAATCTCCTCATAAAGTGCAAACTAACTAAAAAAAACATAAAACTACTAAACAAAGCTAAAGTGAGAAGTTTGAGATATAAAATCATGCAAAATTGTGTACTTATCACACCCCCTAACTTTAGCTTTACTAGTCTCTAGAAAACACAAAAATTAAAATAAAATCTAAACTACAAAATCACTTTTGTGGGCGATCACGATTGCATTTAGCATATGCAACAAACTGTTAAATCCCTAAGTTACCCCTAGAGGACAATTTTTTGTCTCTTGAATGTTTTCAGAGAAGACACATACAAACTTCTTTTTATTCATTTTCAAATTTTAACATATTATTATTTCCTAAATAGTAATGAAACTTTAGAAAAACTCTATAACACCCCAAAATATACCCTGGACGACATTACATTCAATAACCATTCATACCATGAGAGCACTAAGATAAACCATTAATAAATAAGTCTTCATAACAATAATTCATAACATGTACATCAATATCC
>CM042194.1:16395408-16411471 GCA_023539305.1 Ilex asprella | reverse complement strand
ATATATATATATATACCCTAACCTCAATGTAAGTGAGTGAGAGAAAATCCCTACCTTGAGTCTTGAAGATCTAGGGTTTGGATTCTTGGATCTACCCGTAATCTCTTGATATTTTTCTTTGATCTTGAGTTCTCTCCCTCTCTCTCAAGTTATCTAGGGTTTAGAATGAGTAATGGACGACTAAGGAGGCGGCCTAAAGTATTTATAGGCTCAAAAGTCGGACCACGTCGCGGTTTAAAACATTCAGATTTTTATCGGGTGTACCGGTACCCAGTACCGGTACCACAAACCTTCTGGAATCGGGGTACCGGTACCCAGTACCGGTACCACAAACATTCTGGAATCGAGGTACCGGTACCACTCAGCAGACAGAGTCTTCCTCTGTCTTTCAAGTTTTCAAATGCACTTCCTATTACCTTTCCCAAGGTTTTTCGACCTTCCGGATTCAATGGAAACATTATTTTGACCTAGAAACATTTAGAAATTTATCTAATAACTAATTCCAATCCCCAACGTCTTTGAAACTTAACTCCCCAAATCCATTTGTCTCCCAATCATTCTTTTCTAATGTTTTAACCTATGTGATTCATTCTTACATCATTATACATATCCTCATTTTCACAATCGTTATCTATCATATAACTATATACATTTATAAAAGAAAATGCGGGGTGTTATAAACTCACTATCCACTCAAATTATTTACATAAAGGCTAAACTGTAGACTTAAATGCTATGTAAAAGTATTCACGTACACATCAACTTAAGAAACTCGTGTGTGTGAGAGATGATTGTGCAACTTAAGAAATTTATCAAACAAAATACACATCTTTATTAGCTATCTAATGTTATTTTTGATGTCAATCTCACCAAGTTTGCACTCTCAAAACAGAAAATCTCTGATTATAGTGATTGTTTCACTCATAGGTTGTATGTGAGGAAAGAAATTACGTAGTCAAAGCAAAATTCAACTCATTTATATGTTTGAAATGATGAACACTATTCAAATGAAATGACCTTGACATAATCTCATGAATGAATATTAAAGCAAATAAAAAAAATATAGGTATTATATCTCTTATTTTATTATTAGTTATACACACTTGCCACAATTATCAAGATCAAGTAGGACTTTTCTCTGGTTGTAATATAGCATTTGAGAAAAATGGGTTATAAAATCGAAAGATAATAAGGAATTCAAAATGTTATCCCGAAAATATAATTTTTTTCACCAAAATTTCCTCTGAAAATAATAGCTCAAAACATGTATTTTTCTATCTTTTCCTGTTCAACACTTTTTTTAGATTACTTATTTTGTTTCTCTCTCTTTTATTTCTCTTTCTTTTCTTTTGGATTTCAGCAATAAACTCAAATACTCATTATCGTCCTCTTTTTCTTGTTTTTTTATGACCAATATCAGTCCTAGGATAACCAAGGTAAGATAAACTCATTTATGCTTGACTTGGTGATTTATGATTAACCCTAGAAAGTGCGAAATTGAGTTAGGGTTTAAGTTTAATAGTGTGTGGTAATTGAATTAAAGTGTTTAATTATATTATGACTATGTTTGAATAATATGTTTTGTAGGGTTTCATATGTAAATATAGAGAATTGGAGGGCTAAAGTGCAAAGAAGGAAAACAAAGGAGAAAAGACAAAAAGATGAAGCAAAAAGGTACTCTACAGATGGTGAATATGTGTGACGCCCCTAAAATCGGGGGGTCCTTTGTCAACTCGTTGATCACCCATCAACCCATGGAATACTTGTGGATACAATGTAACGCGATACCACACCGTTATGCCCTATTTATCAGGATCCATAACTTAACAAAATTCGGGCAGAGTCTCCTTTGTACGGGGAGCTCTATCCAAAACACAACATGTGAAATCATACAACATTGACCACACCAGATTCATTTATCCATACTCATATCATAACATGTAATTTTACATTAAACATAGTCCATATGAGTTCGATTACAATATTTTACATACGTTACTTGCCCAAAAACTAATTTATATCTTAGTTTTACAAAAACATAGTTTAAAAGCCACATTTTGGCTTTTAAACCCACATCAATGAGGGCCCGAATGAGAGCCGTCCACTGGCGAATGTTCGACACCGAAAATATTGTTCCCATAAAGGGTGAGCCATACTCATTAGGGTATCTCCTAAGGAGGCTACTTCCCAACCTAGATGCATGTGAAATGCTTACATACAATTCACAAGCAACAATCATTCCATTCAAGACTATGCAATTCAATAATGAAATCCTCAATGACATGCCATGATATAAGATAAGACTCACATATGCAACTCAACCCGAGCCTTTATCGGCTTCCTAAACATATGCAATGCCATGTGTATGTATCCGAACATTTTAAGCCTCCATTATTGATGTTATACATCCAATGACCTTTTAAAAATAAACCATGTGTCTTTGTTGGGTATTCAGATTTTAGATTCTCACTGTTGGTTCTGTACACCGTTACACTTTTTTGGACTTGCACCATCGAAAGTGTATAAATCAGTAACCGGGTCTTGCACCTAAGAGAGTATCTAGCCCTTGTTGCTATACCCGACACTAGTTTTTCACGTAACCGTGCAACTTAACCGGACCTAGGTCCAAAATTTTCAAGCCCACGCTTCGAACGGCAAGAATAGTGTTTGATTCAAAAACATGCACACACGCCCACACTCATGTCAAATGCCCACGAATGTGATGCTACCCGTTCATATGCAATGTAAATGTACAATTGCAATTCTCAACTATGTTCAATATATCATGTGCACATTATGAACAATTCAATATCCGACAACCTTTTTTTCCATGGTAAATTACATCACAAGTATATAACCACATTCATTAACCTCAATGTTAATATATTATGTGCACATACCAACATCAACTCCCAAGCATGTTATAACAAAATCAATGCTAATAACATATTCAATCCACATAGGCATTTAACCAAATACCTTCGTGGCAATAAAATCATGTAACACATAATATACCCAATTTTATCGTATATCTCAAAAAATCACAAACAAGTAATTTCTACAAACTCAATTCATGCTAGAATTGATTTTAACTATTCTTAATACCCAAACATGTTATAATATTGTATTGTCAATGCTAATAACAAATTTAATCCCCATAGGCATTTAACCAAACACCTTCAAGGCAATAAAATCATATAACACATAATATGCCCAATGTCATCATATATTTCAAGAAATCACAAACAAGTAATGTAAAACCCGGGTAAATTTAAACTTTTTCTGGAAAGGGTAAAATGGTAATTTTTCATTATAATGTGGACTTAAAATACTTATTTATCTAGAGCTCGGATGATAAAACAAACCTCACCATCGGATTTGTCTCGCGAAATCTAGTTGCTCTGTCAATTTTTATCAAATTCTGAGATAGTCGGATTTTTTATGTTTTACGAGACGACTGTGTCGAATGACCTCACAAAGGTCCCCAAAAATAAAAATTATAAAATTTACTTATAATTGAATTAAAGTTCAAATAAAAATAATTTGAACTTAAACCGGGATGAAATTAATAGTTTCGGGGCGAAAACAGACCTGGACAAGGGGGCGTGTGGCGTGACGTGGGCCAAGTGTTAAAGGTATATATATGAACAAATATCTGATTTTTAGGTAGAATAATCTGCATTTTCCAGTGGCCAAAACATGTGGAGGAAGAAAGAGGGAAAGGAGAGAAAAAAGAAAGTTTTCAAAGCTTCTCGCTACGATTTTTGCCTCTTCGTCGCTCGAATCATGTTCTTTTCAACGAGGGCTACTCTTACGTACCAAGAACGAAGGATTTCACTAAAGATCCAAAGGAAAGATTTTGAGAAAATCAAAGGTTTGAGGTTGGGGTTAGTGTTCTTGAAGTTCTAGACTTCATTTTACGCTCCAAAAGGTAGGGTTCCCTCCTACTTTGGTTTCTTTCTAACCTATGGGTCCGCATGAAATAGGTAGGTATATGGAACTATACATGTTACTTTCCTCTTGTTATGGAAGTGAGGAATTGGGTATAGAAACGACTTAGACCAACTTCTAGCATAAATTTGATATGTGAAAGCTATTGGTGTAAACTCTTGAAAATTGATTTTATGTGGGCTATGTGGTGTATTTTAAAACTTTCCTATTATAGTTGGGTTAATGGAAAAGGGTATCTATATAAGATTATGTATTTCACTTGCCTATGGTTATGGTGTAGGTGTAGAAATGATTTAATCAATTTCTAGTTTGAAATTGATATGTGAAGTTCCATGTGAAAATTCTTGGAACTTGTTATTGTGTGGGCATGCTATGTGTTATATTGTGCCTTCTGAAAGAAATGAGTTATTAACATAGGTTATGTGATAACATGATTGGTGCCTTGAAGGTATTTTGCTAAATGCCTATGTGAGAATTAAGCTTATTATGATATAATTTATGTATGACATGCTTGAGAAAAAAGTAATTGATATATGTTGTTAATATATTAGTATCATGATGAATTGTGGTAATTATGTGCATTAGATATAAATTACCATGGCATATGTTGACGTATGTAGTTAAATTGATTCATATGACATTCATTACATATGAGACTTTACATTGACATGCAATGGTTTATTACATTGCATTTGCACAGAGACATCACATTAGGTGGGTGTGTGTGCATGATGTGATCAAACACCATACTTGGTGATTGATGGGTGGGCTCAGGAAAATTAGGTTGAAAATTCGATTGAGTCGCATGGTTGCATGAATATGGAGTCGGGGTTAGCAAGAAGGGCTAGAAAATCCCTCACGTGAGATACCCGGTGACTTGGATATGCACTACAGTGGTATAAGAGTCTACAAAGTATGCCGGTGTACGCAGAACCATTGGTAGAAGTCCATGAATTCCGTGTTGGTTGGGTGCCGTTGGTGTAAGTCCATAAATACTCACCCTACGAAAGACCCGAAGATTTTAAAAGGATCATTGGACGAAATTCATCAATGAAAGATTTTTTACACATTGGCATTGTATTGTGTTGCTGGAGTCGGTGAGGGCTCGGGTTAATGTAACGCCCCAAATACCACCCTAGACGACATTACATTCTAAAACCATTTACATCATGAGAGCACTAAGATAATCCATCAATAAATAAGACTTCATGAAATCATCCATAGAATTTATAACATTATCCCCAAAGAATAGACTCATCTTGGTCTTTACATTCCAACAAAAAAAATCAACTAATGTAACGCAGTGAAAATAACAAAAGAGAACTAGAATCCACAAGGTTAAAAATGAATATCCTAGTCTAGCAAAAAAGAAAGTGTCGCTCTAGGCGTCCACCTTGGGATCCACGCTCCCGTCTGTCAGAGTCTCTCAGTGTGTGGGCTCCTCAACTCCCAGCTCTTCCTCGAGAGGATAATCTGAAAAGGTTGTTAAGTAGGGGGTGAACACGAAACTCTATAGGAAAATTCTTCCAAACCTGAACAAGGTTTAGAAAAGCATATAGAAGTGGTCGGTCTAATTTTACAAATAGAATATATAACCTTTTGAAGTAAAATCATGATATTTTAATACTGATCTCAAGTTCATGAACAACAATAAAGTTAAATGAAAAGGTGAAACCAATTACCAACAATTTGCCGTACAATTCCCAAAAGTAAACAAATACCGCATACATGATTTAATATTGTCCTATTTGGCATGAGCATCCTTACAAGGAACCTCTCACCCTCAAGACTTTGTTTCTCAAGCATCCTTACAAGGAACCTCCCGAGAATAGCACATATTGTCCTCTTTTGGCATGATCATCCTTACAAGGGACCTCTCACTCGCAAGGCTTTGTTTTTCAAGCATCCTTACAAGGAACCTCTCACTCATGTTCATCTAAATAACCATTCACGAAATATAATACCACCAACTATCTCAAATATCCAACATATTTTTTCAAACCACAAGTAACTTCAAAAATCTCCAATTCTTCCCACGTGATATTTTCAAATAGGACAATTTAAAGAAAAACATGCAAGATATCATTATCAATATTATTTTATTACTCAACACAAAGCACTAGAGTTTTCAAAACCAAGCTTGAGTGAATATAGAGAGAGAAGTCCATATTTCTCAAAAAAAAAAAAACTAGGGTTTTGATGGCTCCCCAACCATCACTTTGTTCAAACATGATAAAGTTTACAAAAACATCAAAAATCAAGGAACCCATAGCAAATACATATGATTAAGAGTCAAAACTTACATATATAATAGCTCTAACATCAATGAACGAGAATGAAAGAAAATCCCTACCTTGGCTCTTGAATGATTAGGGCTTGAATCTTGAATCACTCTTAAATCTCTTGTTTTTCCCTTTTTGATCTTGAGTTCTCTCCTTCTTTCTTCCTCTTTAAGTGTTTCTAGGGTTAGGATTGGTGTAATGAAGGCTAAAGGGGCATCTTTAAGTATTTATATGACGAACACGGACCACAAATCGCAACTTTAAAACTGTCAGATCTCTTTTGGCAGTATTGGTACACAGTACCGGTATGGTACAGTTCTGGAGCATAGTATCGGTATGGTTAACTCACTGTACCAAATGGTTCCGTAACACAATACTGGTACGGTTCAGTACCGGTACACAATACCGGTATAGTTTGTCCAGTTTTGCCTATTTCCTCTGTTTTTCATTACCAATCATCTCCAAACTCTTCCAAAACCAACACAAACTTATACAACATACATTTGCACATCAAACTTAGTTGATATAAGTTCTATTACAAATTATTTCGTATATTCACGAGCTTAAACCAAGTTTTGACTAATATTTATAATATTAACATTTCCTACGGTTATAACCCATAGGGTTCATTTCTACACCATTACATTTTTAAATTACTAAACAATTTATCATTATATTAGTTTAAACATGTGGGGGTTTACAGTTAAAGTGCGTGAGTGAGTTTAATCTCATTTCATGACATGACATGGTAAAAGAATTCCAACATTAAATTGCTTGTTCTTGTTTAAAATGGTTGTTGATTGTTACATGTGCATATTCATATGCATCTAGGGTGAGGAGTAGTCTCTGTAGGACATACTCTATTGAGCGTTGCTCACCCTATACGGGAAAATATTTTAGGTGCGGGATACACACCGGCGGACGGCTCTCATTTGGAGCCTCAAGGGTGAAGAGAGGGCGAATTGTGGCCTTTAGCCTTGGTTTTTTGTAAGACTTTTGTTAAAACTGTGTTTTGGGCATGTAATATATATAAAAGAATTGTAATCAAACTTATATGAACTACTTTTAATATAATCTTGCATGTTTTTATATGAGTATGGGTAAATAGACCCCGTATGGTCAATGTTTACTCATAAATGGACCCGGTTATGTCAATGTTGCATATTGTACCTCAGATGGGTCATGTGATTGTATATTGCATAAGTTGTATTTTAGGTAGAGCTTCCCGTACAAAGGAGACTTTGCCCGAATTTCGTTAAATTATGGACCCCGATAAATGGGACATAATGGCGTGATATCGAGTTACATGACATCCATGGGTATTCCGCGGGTTGATGGGTGATCAACGAACACCCGGATTTTTGGGGTGTCACAAGTAATTTCTACAAATCTAATTCATGCAAGATTGGTTTAATAGATTTCTATACCTATTACCTATAATCTAGTTACACTAGGAATATTCTACAAATCCAATTCATGCAAGATTGGTATAACATATTTCTATACCCATTTCTTATAATCTAGTTACATAAGGAGTACATCCAACAAGAGAATTTATCTCGAGTCATGCTACCTATATCATATGGAACCCTAGGTTAAAAATAAACCTAATTAGAAAAAGAACCCTACATCTTGAAGCGTAAAACAACGGTAGAAAACTCCCAAGACTCGAAATAAGCTCTAATCCTTGCTTCCTCCAAAATTCCATTTTTCGTTCTTTGTCAAAACCTTCAATTTTTGATACGTAGACGTAACCCTCGTCGCGTAGATGAACTTTGATTCTTGACTCGAGTTGATTCGACGAACGTAGAGCCATAGATCGTAGAAAAAAGTTATAGAATCCTATCTTTTCCCTCTCTTCCTATCTAATTTTCTTAGATGCTTGGCCCTTGTTGCACCACACGTCCTCCATTCCCAGGTCCGATTTGGTCCCGAGACAATTAAATTTCATCCCGATTCAAGTTCAAAATATTTTTATTTGAACTAGCTTTAAATTATTTTTCAATTGTTGAAATTTAATTTCACGTCTCGTTTTTATGTCACATGACATCCTATCGCCTCATAAAACACAAAAATTTGACTGTCTCAGAATTCAACAAAAATTGACTAAGTAACTAGATTTCACAAGACAATCCAATGGTGAGGTTTGTTTTGTCATTCGAGTTCTAGAAAAATTTAAATTTTTAACCTGTACTATAGTGGCTAATTACTATTTTGCCCTTTTTCATAAAAAAATAAATTTACCTGGGGGTTTACAATATACCATCCTAACGATGACCAAAGTCAAAAAGTCAACAAAGGTGGTTGAAAGGCAAAATTCCAATTATAAAGTACCGTATGGACGGTGTTGCTGGCATCCAAATAGTGGCCTTAAGCACCTCAATCTCAAGTGTCTCTCCCATTGGTCCAATGATGCAACAAGTCTATTCCTATTAGCGGCCCTTGCTTAACCAACTTGCTAGCTTCTTGGAGCCTATAAATGGGCATGCCTAGGAGGAGACCACCATACCCTAAGCACACCTAACCCAAAAAATTTATTCTTGTACATTTCTTTTATTTCCTTTCTACTTGGAAGGTTGAACCTCTCGCAGGTTTTGGCCCTAGTTCGGTAATAAGAGTGAAGATGTTTTAACTATTTCTCGAGGAAGGATTCTTTGTGTTTTGTTTTGTATTTATGAATAGGATTCACTTATTCTTCTTGCTCTTCTATAGCAATGAGGAGTGAGTAGTCTTTCTTTTACTCATTAGTGAAGGGTAAAGACATGTGTAATATTGTTTGAGTAACGAAAGTGCCGATGTTCTTTTTAGGCTTTAATGTTTATACCTCCCTTAAATGGTGTATGGTTCTCATTATATTCTTTACTATGTATTACTATGCATAACTTAGGTTATGCTTAGTGTTACAAGTACCGAGCTAGATTTATTCCTATTTACCATTTCATCTATACTCTATTATGCATTTCATGCATTATACAATGCTGCACGTAGTTGGAATTTATATAATAGTTGGGAGAATGGTTATAGACAGGTTAAGTCTTGCCATAACCAATGCTTTTGATTTAATGTATAAATTGGAACTCTGTCTTCATTGAATCATAGACCTATCGATTGAATAGCTATAATAAACCTTTTGAATGGCTCACTTTCAGGTTTACTATGGTTTTTAGGTTGTTGTAAGATGCATAGACCTTCTGACTAACTTAACTGTTGTTGTGATATGGTTCAACATATACATTAGACCTACTGGTTAACTTTCTAATGACATAGGAGTTAATTGTTGTAAGATGAAATTTTCATAGTCGAGCAATAAAATGCATGTTGGATCCCCAAACTAAAGAATACTAATTAACCTTAAAAAGTATGTAAATGAATTAGGGTTAGGGTTAATTGTGTACATTAATTAACTTAAAATGATTAATTTAGATTATATTATGACTAATTTTTGAAATATATATTTTGTAGGGTTTCATATGTAATTAAAAAAACTGAGGGTTAAAGCGTGAAAGAAGAACAAAAGCACAAAAGGAATTTCAGCACGAAGAACACCATTTGGATGGTGAAAATACCATACCAATTGTGACGTCCAAAAAATCGAGGGTTTTTTGTCAACCCGTTGATCACGCATCAACCCACAAAATACCCGTGAATACCGTGTAACTTGATATCATACCGTTGTGCCCAATTTATCAGAATCCATAATTTAACAAAATTCGGTCAGAGTCTCCTTTGTACGGGGAGCTATACCCAAAACGCAACCTATGCAATCATACAACATTTAATCACATGATCCATCTCTGTACATCAATTCATACTCCCACATCATGAATTTATTTATCAAACATAGTTAATACAAGTCCGATTACAATCATTTCCATAAATTTACATGTCCAAAACTGAATTTCACAAAAGTTTTATGAAACAAGGTTTAAAAGCCATAAGTCGGCTTTTCTTCATCCTTGAAGCCACAAATACGAGCCGTTCACCGGTGTATAACTCACACCTGATATGTTTTCCCAGAAAGGGTGAACCACGCTCAATAGGGTATCTCCTAAAGAGGCCACTCCTCAACCTAAGTGCATATGAAATGTCCACATGCAACATTCAACAAACAACAACCATTCTAATCAGAAATATGCAATTCAATGTTGAAAATTACCATGACATGTCATGAAATGAGATGAGAATCACTCATGTATTTTAACCCGAGCCCTTATCGACTCCCGTAACACATGCAATGCCAGTGTGATTGAATCTGCCATTTATGTTACACATCAATTGACCATTATAAATCTTTGGGTCTTTCTTGGGGTGGGTATTTATGGACATACACCAATGGGTACCCAACCGACATGAAATTCATGGACTTCCACCAATGGTTTTGCATACACCGACACATAGGGATGTCAATTTTTTACTCGAACACGAACCTGACTCGAACTGAACCCGAAAAAATAGGATTTGTTGACACGGGTAATAAATGAGTTAAATTAAGGTTCCACACAAATAACACAATTAATAGGTACTGTAGATAAAAAATAATTATTTAACGAGTATTGTAGATAGAAAATAAGAATTTTATAATTTTTTAAATAGTATTATATTAGTTGTTGTCAAATTAAATAGTTTTTTATTAACACGAATATTGACACGAACCCGACACGTACCGAAAGTGATACGACACGAAAATAACACGACCGAAAGTAACACGATACGAAACTGATACTACACGACACGACATGATTGACACCCCTACCGACACACTTCATGGACTAAACCGAGGGAGTGCATATCCTAAGTAACCGGGTCTTGCACCTGAGGGATTGTCTAACCCTTCTTGCTAACCTCAACCCTATTTTCAATGCGAACCATATGACTCAGTTGAATCTTCGATCCAACTTTCCCTGAGCCCACATATCATCCACCAAGAATGGTGTTTGATCAAACCATGCACACACACACCCAACAAAAATCGACATCTCCGTGCATATGCAATGTAATGAACCATTGCAATATCAATATCATGTCCAATATGTAATGATTGACATATGAACTATTTCAACCACTTTTCAACACATTCCATGGGCAATTATATCTAAAACAAATAATTTTCATAAATTATCATAATGCCAACACATCATCAGGCTTATATCAACATTTTTATCCAACGACAATTCTCAAGCATATTTTCACATAATCTCATACAATTAACACAATTTATTTTACATAGGCATTTAATTAAATACCTTCAAGACACTAAGTCATGTAATCACATAAAATGCCCAAATTCATCACATAACTCAAGAAATCACATTAATTGATCTCTACATACCCAATTATCCAAACTCCTAAGAAATCACAAGTTAGTAATTTCTAATTACCAATTCATACAAGAATTGAATTTACCTATTTTCATCAAATCAACTACAATAGGCAAGTGTTAAAATGCATATAACAACCCCCATGTCATATAGTCGTCCTAGGTTAGAAATAAATATAGTTAGGATGAAAACCCTACCTCTTGAAGTGTAAGACAATGCTAGGAAGCACCAAGAACCCAAATCTCGCCCAAAATCAAACTTTCCCTAAAATTCCGTCTTTGAATCCTTAGTGAAACCCGTCCTTTTTGGTATGGTTGTTTAGCACTCATCGTGTAGATTGACTTTAATACTTAGTCCGAAGTATTCCGACCTGCGGAACCCCGTAGATTACAGAAAGAAGTTTGAAATTCTCTCTTTTTTCCATCTTCCTTTTCCAACATTAAGACCCAGCAGACCCAACAGAGATTTTGCGTAGAAAATTAGATTTTTTTCTCCCATTTATGCCCTTTAATGCTTGGGCCACGTCGCGCCACGCGTTCCCCATTCCTGAGTGCGTTTTTACCCCGAAATAATTAAATTCGTCTCAATTTAAGTTCCAAATATTTTTATATGAAATTCCTTTAAATTATTTTAAAATTTTAATTTTTTTGGTCATTTTCAGGTCACTCGACACCGGATTGCCTCGAAAAATAGTGCAAAAAACTCGACCATCTCAAAATTTGACAAAAATTGTCTGAAAAACTAGATATCGTGAGAAGAATTCAATGGTGAGGTCCGTTTCATCATCTGAGTTATAGAAAAATATGATTTTTTAACCCGCACCGAAGTGACAATTTATTGTTTTGCTATTTTTCACTAAACTTTAAATTTACTCGGGTTTTATACCAATGGAGCAAAAACACTAGAAATCAGCAAAGGGAATCAAAGTAAAAAATTCAAGAGAAATGGCACCATCTGGACGGTGGTGGTGGAGGCATTCGGATAGTGGCCTTAATTGTCTCAACTCTAAGCCTTTCTCCCATTGGTCCATTGATGCAATGAAAGTCCTTTGATTGACCAGTCCTGTTAATCGAATTTACTGATTAACCCTAATTAATATGTAAATTATAATAATTAAAAAATTTAATTTTGTAAGACAAAACAGTTAAAAACTGTTAATTAGGGTTTGTGCGTAAATTAGAGTTTTATGTGTGTACTTTCTAAAATTTCAAGATTTTTGTGCGAAATTGCCAGAAATTGAGAGGAGCAATCTGTCAAAGCTTAAACTAATAAGGGAGGCAAATATAATATGACCAAGAAACCACTAGAACAAGGAGAAGATCAGTACCACAATTCCAGCAAACCAGCACCGTCCGAACAGTGGTGGTGGCATTCGGATGGTCCTTTAAGGTGGTTCAACATTATCGGCCACCTCCAGCTTCCTCCTTGGCCTATAAATAGGCCCTTGCAGCCTTCTTCTCTAGGAGAGGGAGAGCTCGGGAAGAAAGGGAGCTCTAGATAAAATCCAAAGTAGAGAAAGGAAAAGAAAAGGAAAGAAAAGAAGAAAGAAGAAGAAATCAAGAGTGAAACCTTGCCGACCTACTCTCCAACCAGAAATCTGATATTTCTACATTTCTGTTATTCCTTTTTACTTGGAGAATTGAATTTCTGCCACCTTTGTGTCTTAACCGATATTAAGGGTGATTGTATTTAAATTATTCCTTGGGGAAGGAGTGTTCGTATTTTGTTTTGCTGTAATAAAACTTACCTGCACTTCTTGCTTGTATATAGCAATGAAGTGTGAGTAGTTTACTTATACCCTTTAGCGAGGGGTAAACATATGTATATTATTGGTTAAGTTATGTAAATTTTGATGTTTTATTATGCTTTATTATATATACCTCCCTTAAATGATGGATGGTTATATTCATAATATGCCCACAGTTATGAACACTGAGAAATACTTAATATTCTATACCATACTATCTACTATTATATACTTCATGCATGATATAGTGATGTATGTGATTGAGTGTTACGTAAAAGTCGATTGATTGGTTATAGACTGGTTAAGTCTCATAATAGCCAATGCTTTCGGTTCAATACATAGCCTAGAATTAGGTCATCAGTGAATCATCAACCTACCAGTTGAATATCTATGGTGTTCCAACTGAATGACTTGACCTTCTGGTGCACTAAGGATTTTTAATTGTTGCATGGTACAAAGTTATCAGATGAATAACCAAAGTGATCTTCCTAAATGGCTTGACTTTCTAGATTACTAGGGTTGTTTAAATGATACATAATATAATATTGCCAATTGAGTAATTCAAGTGATCATCTTGAATGGCTTGACCTTCTGGTTTATTTGGATTAGTCAATTGTCATATATACCACCAACTAACCTAAACTGTTGTTGTGTTATGGTTTATATACATCAGACCTACCGGTTGAACTTCTAGTAACCTGGAAGTTAATTGTTGTAAGGTAGCATTTCCAGTACCTAACCAATATAAAGCATATGAGATCCTTGAACTAACGGGTACTTTTCATATTATTGTCTTATAACTGTTTACCTAAACATTTCATTTATTTAGTCTGGTTATCAATCTAAGCTCACATCACAAGCTATCTTATGTTACCTTGGTTTAACAATAACCTTAATGTTCTTATTTTAAATTTCAATTATTAAAACTCTTCGTGGGATCGATCTTGGACTTAATCGAAATAATTACAATTCGACTAATTATACTTTGGTGTATGACATAAAGCAGGTCACAGAACAAGTTGAATCAAGTTTTTAGCGCCGTTGCCGGGGAGTTACGGTAATTTTAATTTGAATAGGGAAGTTGTTTATTTGTATTATATGTTTATAGATTATTTGTTTTCTTTTAATAGTTTGTGTTTGTTCATTCATCAGTAGGTTCTGTAAATCAGTCATCTCCTTCGTCTTTGTAAGCATCATTTGATTTAAGTATGACTCAAAATGTTCCTAGAGAGCAAGAAGTAATTCAAAATGTCTGACCTTTAAGAGAATATTTGCATCCTACACGAACTAATGTCCTGTCATATTTTGCTTTTTCAATTGAAGCTCCAAATCTTAATATTAAGGCAGGGATAAAATAATTACTACAATAGTTCCATGGTTTGGAGTCTGAAAACCCTTATGTGCATATGAAAGATTTTGAAGAAGTCTGTGGAACTATGCAAGATAACTCTGAAATGGTCTAATTAAAATTTTTTCCTTTTTCTTTGAAAGATAAAGCTAAACAATGGCTTAATTCTTTAAGAGCTAATTCTATCACAAGTTGGCAAGCTTTGCAAACTAAGTTTTTTTTTAAAAAATTTCCTGTGCATCGTACTAATGCATTAAGACGTCAAATAATGAATTTTTTCTGTAAAAGAAGGTGAAACTTTTTATCACTGTTGGGAAAGATTTAAAGATCTTCTCCAAGCTTGTCCACATCATGCATTTGAAAACTGGACTTTAGTTAGTTTCTTTTTTGATTCTCTTCCAACTGCAATGCGACAGTTTGTTGAAATGATGACTCATGGAGAATTTATGAGTAAAAATCCTGAAGAAGCGTTCCAATTTTTTGATACTATTTCTGAGAGTTACTAGATGTGGGACTCGACTTCTTCAAATATAATGAAAACTAAGCCATCTACATTCGGAAGGGGAAAATATGTGTTAAAAGAAGATGATGATTTAAGAGCTAAAAAAATTAAGCAAGTGTCTGTTGTGTCTTCTACTGATTAAATATGTGTTTTCATGTTCCCCTTGTGTCTGCGAATAGATCAACATGTCATCAATAAACACAATAACAAACTGACCTAGACACGGTCAGAATACTCAGTGGATCAAAGGTTGCGGGAGCATTAGTCAATCTGAATGAAATTATAGTATATTCGAAATGACCATACCTAGTACTGAAATATGTCTTAGGAATATCCTCTTCCTTAATCCTCAGTTGATGGTACCCTGTGCGAAGATCAATCTTGGAGTAATACTTAAAACCCCTCAGCTGATTGAATAAATCATCAATCCAAGATAATAGGTATTTATTCTTTACTATCACTCGGTTCAACTTTTGGTAGTTCATGCATAATCGAATCCGGTTGACCTCATGTTCCTCCTCATCATCACCCGGTTGTTTGTTCAAGTTGAACACGTTCATCATAAAATAATAATTGTGTGAAACTTCGAAAAATCTGAACTGTTTATAACAAAGGAAAAAAAATTAATAGTAAATTGCCACCATAGAACATGTTGCGAACTTGAAATTTTCTAGAGCTCGGATGATGAAACGGACTTCGCCGTTGAATTCGTCTCGCGAAATCTAGTGGACATGTAAAATTTTATCGAATTCTGAGATAATCGGATTTTCACGTTTTACGAGACGGTCGGGTCTCGGGTGACCCAAAGAACGAAAATTTGGTCAAAAGATGGGGAATTTGAAAATAATTTAATTAGAGTTCATAAGAAATATTTTGAACTTGAACCGGAGCGAAATTTAATCGTTTCGGGATTAA
>CM042194.1:16326880-16385408 GCA_023539305.1 Ilex asprella | reverse complement strand
AGTGTGGACATGGTTGTGAGTCTTTGATATTCTGTAGACTTGTCACGATTTATGCTTGGATCCCCACTTCCATCTTGTCCCATGCTTCTCATGAATCACTCGTTCATTTATGAACCATTAGAGGAAGGTTTCAAGTTGACTTGACATTCCCGTTGTAGTGAACCTTTTAGATTAGCCAACACTTGTTTCCCATTTTATCTTCATCACAATATAATTCACAAACCAAACTTCAACAACAAAAGATTTTACACTTTGCTTTTACCAAAATCATCTTCAACATGATTCACATGCTTCCCCGAGGAGACGACCTTGGAATACCTCCAAGTAAAACACGACAAGCAAAAGTCCTTTTTCCCTTGGGAAGCATTTTTGTTCACTCACACATTTTATTTTCCACCATTCCCTTGCCCTTTCTTTTGACATCATTCCAAGGGAGAGTGACAATCCCCCCTTTCATACATACACCACACACATACATTGATCGGTGATGTTAGAAGGTTAAGAACAATAAGAAAATAAATCAAGCACTCACCTATGCATCTCATCCAAGTCATTGAACTCCAACTTTCTATTATCTCCGACTATTCTCAAGTTGATGTTCAAGGTCTTGATAGCCCAATAGGCTCTATACTCCATTTCTACTGACAAATGACAAGCCTTGCCATAGACTAACATATAGGGTGACATACCTAGAATGGTCTTGTAAGCAGTGTGGTAAGCCCATAGGTATCGGGCAACCTAAGTGACCAATTCTTCCTATTAGGGTTCACTATTTTCTCTAGGATGTTCTTGATCTCCCTTTTGGCGAACTCGACATGGCCATTGGTCTATGGGTGATACGCGGTGGACACCTTGAGTGTGACACCATACTTATGAATTAAGGATTCAAATGACCTATTGCAGAAATGAGAACCACCGTCACTTATCATTGCACGAGGCATGCCAAACCTCGAAAAAATGGTTTCTTTGAGAAATTTGACTACGACCTGGTGGTCATTGGTCTTGGTTGGGATAGTCTCTACCCATTTGGACACATTGTCCACTGGCAATAAAATATAGAGGTAGCCAAAAGACATAGAGAATGGACCCATGAAGCCAATGCCCCAACAATCGAATATCTCAATTATTAACACGGGGACAAGGGCATCATATTCCTATGGGTCACACTACCCAATCTTTGACACCTATCGCATTCCTTGCAAAATAAAACACAATCCTTTATAAAAGGACAATAAAAACTAGATTGCAAAACCTTAGCTGAAGTCTTTTTGGAAGAGAAGTATCTACCTCACGCTTTAGAATGACAAAATGTAAGGATATCTCGTTGTTCATTCTCAGGTATGCATCTCCTCATCACTTGGTCTAGGTAATACTTGAACAAGTATGATTTGTCAAAGTAAAAGTACTTCACATCCACCATAAATCTCTGTCTATCCTCAAGGCTCCAGTGCGGTGGAATTTGTCTTGTAGCAAGATAATTAAAAATGTCAGCATACCAAGGACAAACAGAATGAATAAAAAATAAATGCACATCAAGAAAAGAGTCAAGTATAGGAATATGCTCTTCGGCATCTTGAACAACAAGTCGGTACAAATGGTCCGCCACCATGTTCTCAACTTTCTTTTTGTCTTTAATCGTCAAGTTGAATTCTTGTAGAAGGAGGATGACTTGAATGTTTCTGTTGTATTCCCTAATCTCTGGACATTACCCTCAATTTGTGTATGGCTTATGTGTGAAGGAGAATGTCACTCTCCCTGGGAATGATGTATAAATAAAGGGCAACAGAATAGTGTGGAATGAAAAAGGAGTGGTGGGAATGAAATGAAATGTAAAGAAATGCGAGTGTGTGAATAAAATTGCTCCCCAAGCGCAGAGAGACTTTCGTGTGTCATGTTTTACTTAGAAAAGTATTCCAATGTCGTCTCCTCATGGAATGAATGAAATTGTGTGAAGGTGATTTTGTCAAAATGAAAAAATGTAAAATCTTGTAGTTAATTTTGGTGAGTATTGTTCTTAATGAAAATGCAAGAAAATAAGTGTTGGCTAATTCAAAAGGTTCACACCAATGGGAATCCCAACTCAACTCCAAACCTTCCTCCAATGGTGCTTAGATGAACGATTAATTCGTAAGAAGCTAGGGACGAGATTGAGGTGGGGATCCAAGCATAACTTATAACCATGCCTACGAGATATCAAAGACTCACAACCACATCCACTCTCAACCCAGTCAAATCAAACCATTGCACACTGAGAGAAGAAAAAAAAAAGAGTTTAAATGGAAAACCCAAGAGGAGGCTCCCTTGAATTAGCCAACTCAAAATCTAGCTACTCATGATAGCAAGAAATAAATGCATAATGTAAAGAGACATGTAAAGGAAATGGAAATGAAAATGAGATGAAATGAATCTTAAAATAGAGCCTTGAACTCATATTAATGCTATGAGAAAGTAAACTACCAAGAGAAATTCATTTCATAACCAAAATCAAAGCTTGAAGACAATAACCAATTGAAATTGGAAAAGTTGCAGAGAAACCTAGCTATAGCAATGGAAAATGCAAGAACATGAATTTAAACTAGATTACACTTGAAATAAAAGAGATTAAAGTGCTAGAAATTAAGATTACAAGTAGAATTCAGCTTACAACAAGTGAAATGGGTAAAGAAAATGACAAAATTCAAGCTTTCTCTCTCTATACTACTCCTAAGCTTCGGTTGCCTCCCATTTGAAATTTTGAAGAATTGGAGTATATATGTCTTCATTTTCATACATGGAGCTCCCTTGGGTCTCTGTTGCAGAGATTCAATGATTTTGGGGAGGTTTGGATACCTGCACAAGCAAGATGCAGGCATGTCTGTACCCCTCATGCCCCCTCTAACATCTTTCTTTCTCTCTCCTCTTTTCCCATGCCTTCTCTTCCAAATGCGGAATTTTGTATAAGGAGGGCATGGTTATGTGTAGAACATGTTGAGGTAGGTGTGGGATAAGTGTAGGTGGTCCCCCAAGCATTCGGAGCATGAGTTTCAGGCGTTCTGGGCATTTGGGCAAAACCTACGAGTAGGTTTTTAGTGATCTACTGGCAGGTTGCCTGCTCTGGACCATTTTTCGTAGAATTGTCAGAACTTTTGATTCAACTGTCCAATTGAGCTAACATTTTGACATAGTATAGAGGACATCAAGATCTACAACTTTAATGTTTTGCACCTTTGTAGATTCAAAGTAGATTATGATAAAAAATTAGGAAAACTGAGGTTTTGCTACCAAATGGTGTGGGTGATGGTGCCTATGTTACCAAGCACCGATACCTCCTTGATTTCTTTCACTTTTAAGCCTCCAAATCCTTATGTAATGTATACATCTATTCAACACACATCCACACATAGTTACAAGGTTCCAAAATCCATCATTTATGCCATAATTACCTGCAGCCACAAGATTTTGACATTATTCATAAACTCGACTAACTCTAACCAATTAATGTCAAAGTTAAAATGCATGTAATAAGGCTGTCAAATATGCAATATTATGTGCTCATCAAAGACCTACCTAATGAGTCTCGATTTTGCGACTTAGACAAAAGATACTTCAAAGCAGAGTGATCATTGTAGACTACAATAGGTGAACCAATGATGTAAGACCAAAATTTATCCAATACAAATACTACGACTAGCAACTCTTTTTCGGAAGTAGTGTAATTCATTTGTGCCTCATTTAGAGTCTTACTAGCATAGTATATTACGTAAGTTCTTTTGCCTTCTTGGTGACGGAGCATAGCGCTGACCGCGTAATCACTCGTGTTGCACATGAGTTCAAATGGTAAGTCCAACTTGGGTGATCGCATGATTGAAGGTGAAGTGAGCATGATTTTGAGTTTTTTAAATGAAGCCTTACAATCATCCGACCACACAAATGGGACATCTTTTGAAAGTAAATTGGTCTAGGGTCTTGCCAAAGCACTAAAATATTTTATAAAACAACAATAGAAATAGGCATGGCCAAGAAATGACTGAATGTCTTTGATGACTTTTGGAGTAGGGAGGTTGAAAATTGCTTCCACCTTGGATTTGTTGACTTCGATCCCTTTCTCTGAAATAATGTGCTCGAGCACTCTCCCTTGTGTCACCATAAAGTGGCACTTCTCCCAATTGAGAACAAAATTCTTCTCCTCACATCTCTCAAGTACTATCTCCAAGTTTTCCAAAAAAAGAATCCCCAAACACTGAGAAATCATCCATAAAAACTTTCACAATCTTCTCCACCATGTCACTAAAGATCCCTATCAGGCATCTTTTAAAGGTTCCTGGGGCATTGCACAACCCAAATGGCATGCATCGATATGCAAAGGTACTGAAGGGGCAAGTGAAGGTTGTATTTTCTTGATTGTCCAGTGTTATTTCTATCTGATTGTATCCAGAGTAACCATCTAAGAAACAGTAGAATAGATGCCTGGCTACCCCTTCCATCACTTGGTCGAGGAATGACAAGGGAAAATGGCATGTTCTTATGCATGAATTGAGTTTTCGATAATAAATACACACCTTACATATGGTGACAACCCTAGTTCAAATTAACTTGTTCTCCTCATTTGTAACTATCGTGACTCCAAATTTCTCGGGTACTACTTGTGTGGGCCTAACTCACTTATTATCGGTAATCGTAAATATGATGCTCATGTCAAGTAAGCTTGAGTACCTCATTCCTCACCACATCTTTCGTAATAGGGTTGATTCTTTATTAGGGTTGTCAGGATGGTTTTGTGTCTTCCTCCAAGTATGAGGAGACTAATCCCCTTGATGTTGGCCATGGTCTACCCGATGGCTCCTTTGTGCCTCCTCAATACATATAATAACTCCTCTTTTCGTGCCTCGAAATGTTGAGCCTATTACCACCGGGAAAGTATTGTGCTCCCCCAAGAATACATATTTGAGGTTAGATGGAAAAGGCTTCAACTCCATGTTTGGAGCTTGTACAATTGATAGAAAGATCTTTTTCTCTTGCAATGGAAGTCTCTCAAATGTTGGGGTCCATTTTTCTACCCATTGTAAACTTTCTTACTCCTCTTGATCAACAATCTCCTCTTCCCCTAACTTCAAAGTGTTGCATAGCTCAAAGTGCTCCTCCAACAAAGTATCAATCTGATTGTTCTCATGTACTTCATCGTCAACACCTCGTTGATTGCACAAGTAGAACACGCTGAGGCCCATTGTCATATTCTCGAACACAAGCTTCATTAGTCCATTCCAACAATTAATCACGTCAATAGAAGTAGCAAGGAATGACCTACCAAGTATGATAGGAATTTGTGAGCTGGGGTGATGCAATCCAGAAGATGCTCAAGGGAATAGAAATTCAAAGATGTAAAAGATAATGAAATTGGCTTTCCATCAAGACAAATATCCATATGGAACCTTACATTATTGTATTTTGATTCTTATTTTAAGTAAATTAGCTAGTATTAGTATTTTATATGTTCTTTCAATATGTTTTAGAGTTGGGGGTATTTTTAAAATTTCCAAAATTTTTGGAACCGGTCATATTTTTGGATTGTCAAAATATAAACTCCTACTAGGATTTGTTTCTTTAGTAGATTAGGATTTTAGGAATTTTTCTTGTAATGACCAGCCTATAAATAGGCGATCAATCAATGAAAAAGGGTAGATCATTATTCAACAAATTTGAGATCATTTTCTCTTCTATTATTTGAAGAACTAAACGAACTTATTAGATTTTTTTGTGGCATTCACCAGCGACTTATCAAACGGGTTTTCACCACCGTTTGTGGTGTCATTCTTTATACCAAGGTTCTTGTTTCACAACAAACAGTGGGTTGACGTCATATATACCAAGGTTCTTGTTTGTCGTAAACAACGGGATGAGGTCTATCAATCAATTCTGACCTAGAACGATCTTGAGTTCCTTTTCGTTGTTGGATCTTGTTATTTTAGCCGATTTGCCTCATTTAGCATCAGAGCAAGGTTTTCAACCATTATATCCTTTTATTTCTTGCATATTTGATTCTAGGGCTTCATTATTCAAGGGTTACAAAAAAAGAAAGAAAGAAGGGATGCCGAATTTCTTAGGGTTTTATGAGGCAGACAAAAATTTCATTATTCTAGGGTTTGAATTATTTTTAGGGTTTTGTCAATTGTTTATTATTTATTTTGTGATCAAATTAGTTGATGAAAAAAAATTGTCCAAAAAAAAGAGAAAAAAAACAGAAAGGAGTCAAAAAAACTAAAAAAGAAATAGAAGAATTGTTTGTTTTCATCCTTTTTGGGTCCAATAAGCCCGAAAATCACCTCACCCCCAAATCAGATTTTTTTTGTAGAAATCTTGGTATTTTGTGCTTCTAAAAAATCCTATTTTATGCGGCTTAAATATTGATATATGATGATGGAGATCCAAGATTTTGATGGTAGGGATGATTCTACAACATTCCCTAGTTGGCTTACTTCTATGCATAACTAATTTGTACCAAAAGTGTTGCACACTGAAATTGTTCCCATTAATGACTTTCAACTAGCAACAACGATGTCCCAAAAGCTTGATTTGTTTGCATCTGTAAAGAATCTACATGAAGAGTCACCTATGCTTCCTTTTATCCACTTTGCTCCACCAATTGATTTTGTCATTCCAGAAAACTTTGACGACACAATAAGGTGATCAATTTCCAAACTGTTTCGTTGTTCCCTCAATTAGAGAAGAAAAGGAGATATCATCTTAAAGCTTCTCAGAGAAGGCTACATATACAAGTTGAAAGTTTTTGGACTTTCATACTTCAATACTTTAAAACTCGAGGTCAAGTTTTCTCTAACCAAGGGAGAATGATGCAATCCATAAGATGCTCAAGAAAACAAAAATTCAAAGGTGTGAAATATAATAGAATTGACTTTTCATCAAGACAAAGATTCATACTGAACCATGCATTATTGTATTTTAATTCTTAGTTTAAGTCAATTTGCTAGTATTAGTATTTTACATGTCCTTTCAATATTTTTTAGAGTTAGGGGTATTTTGTAATTTTTAGAATTTTTAGAACAGGTCATATTTTTGGATTGTCAAAATATAAACTCTTACTAGGATTTGTTTCCTTAGTAGATTAGGATTTTAGGGAATTTTCTTGTAATGATCATCCTATAAATAGGCGATCTATCAATGAAAAAGTTGATCATTGTTCAGCAAATTTGAGAGTATTTTCTCTTCGGTTCTTTGAAGAACTAACGAACTTATCAGAATTTTTCATGGCATTCACCAGCGACTTATCAAAGGGGTTTCCACCACCATTTGTGGCGTCTTCCTTATACTGAGGTTCTTGTTTCACAACAAACAGTGGGTCGGGGTCATATATACCATGGTTCTTGTTTGTTGTAAACAACGGGTCAAGGTCTTTCATTCAAATTCTGATCGTAGAATGATCTTGAGTTCTTTCGTTGTTAGATCTCATTAATTTGGCAGGTTTCACATTGTACGGTTAACAACCGAATGAGTATCAAGTACAATGAAATCAACAGGGAAATAGAAATTATCAACTTGAACTAAGACATCCTCAACTACTCCCCTCGATATTCTAATGCTATGATCCACCAATTGAAAAGTAATTGAAGTTGGCTTAAAATCTTCAAGTTGTAGTTGGTATATCAAATAGGGTAGGAGATTGACACTTGCCCCCAAGTCAAGAAGTGCTTGCTCCACCCGAAAATTTCCTATTGTGATTGAAATGGTTGGGTAGCTGGGGTCTTTGAACTTTGGTGGGGTGTTGGTCCTCAAGATTGAGCTCACTTTTTCAATAAAGAATGCCTTCTTGAGCACATTTAACTTACTCTTCACTATGCACAAGTCCTTCAAAATCTTTGCACATGATGGGATTTTCTTTATAGCATCGAGAAGTGGGATGTTGATCTTCACCTGCTTAAAGATTTCAATGATGTCAGAATAATTAGCCACCTTCACTGGTGGCTTCAAACATTTGGGAAAAGGGGCCAAATTAGGACATGCATGCACATTTAAATCAACAATTTTTCTTTCTCACTTGCCTCACCCCCTCAGAAATGTCCTTAATCTCATTTTGATTTTTCCAATGTGGCTTTTGGTGGGACTTTTGGCAAAATGGTCTTGTCAATTTGTTTGCCACTCTTATGGGTAGTGACCGCCTTGAGTTGCTCACAACTCTCTTCGGTGGGCTCGTGTTGACCTCTAGGGTTCTCTTGGAGTTGACTGAAAATTTTTCCCTTCTATTGTTGTGTCGTCTTTATGGCATTGGTCAATTTTTTGATTCGATTTCGAATGTCTTTAAAAATGGCAACTATTTGATTGTTGGTGGTGGTTTGGCTTTGGATGAATTGATGCACAACATCCTCCAAATTTCTTTTATGAGGCGATTGGTAGGTGGGTGGATTGGATGATCCTTGTTGATCAAAACTTTATGGCGGAGGGTTTTGTGAAAACCCTTGTGGATTGGACCGGGGGTATTGGGAGCTTGACGAGGGACTTTGACCATGGTAAAGTTTTGGTGATTACACCAACCCGAATATGGGGCAATGATTGCCTAAAATTGTTCATTGGACTTTTCTGAAAATATTTAGATTTTCTTTTTAAGAGCAGTGGTCTTGGGCACCAAAAAAAATTGTTCAAAAACTTGAAAAGCATTTGTGTCCAAGAGCTTATTGATCAAGGCTTCAAGGAATTCAACCACATTTTGGCCTTATATTTTAGGGAGAAAGGGAACAATTTCATGCGAGCTATGTCTTTCATAACATGATTCGTAAGGAATGCTCCCTACAAGATTTGGACTCAATGATTGAGACAACAATGACCCTTGAGAGGGAAGTAGATGATGCAAAAAGCATCCGAGAGGCAAGTGCTAAGGACAAGAAGAATGAGGGTCAATCTTCTTTTTCTAGTTTAGGGAAAAAGTAAAGGACTTCTACTCCGTAGGGACATCAGGGGATAAGACCGAGGCTATCAGGGCCCAGACTAAGGCCACGGTCAATCTTTCCAAGGCAGGAGGAATTCTATGGGCACACCGTAGGGAAGCCCAAAGACATATTTTTATTACCACCAGACAGACAACTTAAAGAGAAGGTGTTCTTAGAGGAAGGGATCCTAGTGCTACAGGGTATCTTAGTCCCAGTCATTAGTGGGGCATCCACAGACCTACTTCATTCCTCCCTACCCAATCATAGGACAGAAAAATCAGTTCCAATTTCATGATGCAGTATAGGCCCTACCATTTCACGAGCGGGGACTCTGTAATCAGGCTAGATAAACTAGGGGATGGGCCAAGGCCGAGGCCGAGGACAGTGCTTCAGGCAGGGATTTCAGGGACTTAGGGGTGAGTCTTCGTCATCACACCATAAAATTTACCAATAGATCAGTTGGTAATTTAGGGTATATTTTTTCTCTCTAGATTATGAACTAGAGTATTATTTGATTAAGTTACATCACATTCTTTTATTACTACATCATGCCTACGAGACTTGGCCTTAGAGACCAAGACTCTGAAGGATCCCATGTATATGAGTTCACCCCTAGGAGACAAAGTTTGTATTAACAAGACATGTCGATGTTATGAGTTTGACATCAAAGGGACTCAGCTCACCGTTGACCTTAGCGTCATCAAGATGATGGAGTTCGATGTCATACTCGGGATGGCTTAGTTGGCAGCACATAAGATCATCATTGATTATGAATGCAAGAAAGTTACGACATACACTTTAGACAGGGTTTGTTTCAATTTTGAAGGAGGAGAAGCACAATACGTTACCCCAGGTCGTATATCACTCCCAATGGCAAGGAAAATTGATAGGATGGCTTGTTAGCCTTACACTGGAGGACGAGGTGAGACAGGAGTTGGGACTGCCTCAAGTCATGTACGACTATGCGGATGTCTTCCCATATGAGTTACCGGGGTTGCCACCGCATCGGGATGTAGACATCACCAAGAGTTATAGTCTGGTGTATCCGCTATTTCTGTAACACCATAGAGGATGGCACTCAGTGGATTTATAGGAGCTTAAAGTTCAATTACAAGAACTATTGTATAGAGACTCTAGTGCTACTTGCCAAAAAAGAAGGATAAGATGCTTAGGCTCTACATTGACTACCAATAATTGAACAGGGTCACTATCAAAAACAAGTACCCACTGTCGAGGATCGATGATCTTTTTGACTAGTTGAGAGGGCCACGAGTTTACTCCAAGATAGATCTGCACACGGGATACCATTACTTGAGGATTAGGTATGTTGACATTTATAAGACAGCATTTCGAACATGTTATGGCCATTTCGAGTTATTATGATGCCATTAACGAATGCCTCGATGACATTCATGGATCTTATGCATAAGGTGTTCTAGCCGTACCCAGACTAGTTCATTATGGTCTTTGTTGAGTACATACCGATCTACTCCAAGTCTGAGGAGGAGCATAAAGGTCATTTCAAGGTCGTTCTCCAGACCATGAGAGACCATCGGTTGTATGCCAAGTTCAAAAATTCTGAATTTTGGTTGATAAATGTGAAATTTTTGGGATACATGGTGTCAGCTTCGAGTGTGTCAGTCGACTCGGAGAAAGTTGAGCAGCCATGAGTTGGGAGAGGCCGAAGTCATTCATCAAGATACATAGCTTTTTGGGATTGGCGGGGTATTACAGGAGGTTCATTGAGGACTTCTCCCGACTACCTGCAACTATGACTAGATTGACCAAGAAGTAGGTCAAGTTTCAGTGGGATGACTCATGTGAGAGGCTATTCCAAGAGTTAAAGAAGAGGCTTACTTCAGCTTTGATTTTGATAGTTCTAGAGAGGGGACAAAGATACACAGTGTATTATGATGCCTCCAAGGACAAACTTGGGTGTGTTTTGATACAGTATATGAGGGTGGTAGTCTATAGTTTTTGGCAACTAAAGAGCCACGAATAGAACTACCCCACGCATGATATAAAGTTGATGGCTATTGTCTTTTTCTTGAAGTCATGGTGCCACTATAAAGTCTAAAGTATATCTTCACATAGCGAGACCTCAATATGAGGCAGCGTAGGTGGATGAAGTACCTAGAGGATTATGAATTCACTTTGTATTACCATCCCAACAAGGTAAACGTGGTGGCTGATGCACTAAGCTAAAAGTCACAGGGATTCTTTTCCAGTATAGCTTCTTGGGAGTGGCTGATGCTCGAGATTGTAGGATAATTTGGGCTACACTATAAGGATCAAACTCAAGGCATTTTGGGGAGTTTAATGGTTATGCCTTCCCTACTGAGTAGAATAATCGAGTCCCAGGGGCAAGATACTGAGATATTGTCCATCAGGGATAGGGTACTGTTGGGTACAAGTGATGATGGCTAGGCTATTCATGCAGATGGTTATCTTTGGTTCAGAGGAAGGGTTGTGGTTCCCTAGTCTGTGGATCTAAGAGAGGAGATCCTAAGGGAGTTTTATTGTTCCCATTTTGTTGTGCATCCAGGTGGCACGAAGATGTACCATGATCTTCGTCACCAGCACTATTTAAGTGGAATGAATAGACATGTTAGCGATTTTGTTAGCCGATGTCTCATGTGTCAGAAGGTCAAGGCTGAGCACCCGAGACCAGCAAAGTTGCTCCAATCTTTGGAGGTGACTGAGTGGAAGTGAGAACACATCATGATGGATTTTGTGACCCACTTGACACGAACATCGCGGGGGTATGACACGGTACGGGTGATAGTGGACGGGATTACGAAGTCGAAACACTTTTTGACAATGCGGATAACCTTCATACTGAAGTAATTCTATAGGTTATACATATGAGAGATAGTCTGGTTACATGGAGTGCCTATATCTATAGTATTAGATCCGGACCCTAGGTTTATGACCCATTTTTGGGAGAGTTTTCAGTAGGTCATGGGGACATAGTCGATGATGCGCACCACTTTTCATCCCTAGATGGACAGTTAGTTAGAGAGGACTATCCAGTCTTTAGAGGACATGCTACGAACATGCGTCCTTGATCTTAAGGGTGATAAAAAGGAGCATTTACCCTTAGTGGAGTTCGCCTACAGCAACAACTATCAGACAAGTATATAGAAGATACCCTATAAGGCATTTTATGGGAGGTCGTGTCATTCTCCAATTTGTCGAAAGAAGGTTGGAAAGAGACCCTACATGGGTCTGAATTTGATTAGAGACACCTCGGAGAAGATGGACTTGATACGAAAGCGTCATCTCATGGCTTAAAGTTGGCAGAAGAGTTATGTAGATAGATGGTGGTGACCTCTGGAGTTTGAGGTCGGAGATCATGTATTCTTGAAGTTGATGCCTAAGAGATGAGTGATCAAGTTCAAGAAGTAAGAAAAGCTGTCACTGAGGTATATCGGGCCCTTTATGGTACTTGAGAGAGTTGGTACAATAGCTTACCGGTTGGCGTTACCGTCCAATTTATCTGGTGTTCACGCGGTATTCCATGTCTTCATGCTCCAAAAGTACACTCTAGATCCTACACACGTGGTGGATTAGGGTGAGCTAGTGGTTGATGTGGGAGGGACCTTCGATGAGGGACCAGTGCTTATCTTGGACAACCGAGAACAAGTTTTGCATGGCAAGATTATGACACTGGTGGAGGTGGAAGAGGCACCATGAGAGCGTGAGGACACTATTCAAACTACCTATCAGTTTCTGTTCGAGGATGGAGGTACATCTCTTATAGTCATAGAGTATTGAATAACTTTTTGCATATACATTTTGCAATATATGCATGTGGGTGAAGTTTTGGAGGCGAAATTCCATTAAGGGGGAGAATGTAAAACCCAATAATTTTATTATTAAAATCCGAATTAAAGAGGTAAAATAATAATTAATTGTTAAAGCACGAGTAAAAAAAGTGAATTTTTATATAGTTCAGATGAAGAAACGGACATCATCATAGGATTTATCTTGTGATATCTAGCTACCTAGTAAATTTTTGTAAAATTTTGAGACTATTGAATTTTTCACGTGTTACAAAGCGATCAGATGTCGCACGACTAAAATAATTGTGATCAGATTTTATTCATGGGATTCAAAAAATAATTTAAAGTTAGTTCAATAAAAATATACTAAACTTAACAAGAGAAGAAATTTAATTGATTCGGAATAAAATTGGACCCGTTAAAATTGAACGTGTGGCGCAATGTGGGCCAAATATTTAAAACTATATAAAGTGGAAGACAAAAGTTTTCCACTTATGCAGCACTCCAATGTTCATCTAGAATTAATGAACATCAAACTGTTTAATTGCTTTGGGCCAAGAATTAAACGTTCTCTATGCTACGAGAGCTACACAACCAAACCAAAGATCACATTTTTCTCCAAAAATATCAAAGACGAGAATCTAGGAATAAGGCTAGAGAAGCTAAATTCGGGCTTTTCTTGTAGTTCTACTACATAGGCTCACGCTACAAGAGGTAAGGTTTTCCCTATTTAAATGTAATTTCAACCTAAAATATGACAAATGAAATGGGTAGATTAAGTGTGTATATCACATGTTAGGTCTTGACTAGTGTAACTAGTGGGTCGAATAAAAGATTTATAATTAACCTGGTCATTAGTAAAATTCTATTATAATTAAGTTAGTGTAAGTTAATGTTAGTGGTTTAAAGCATGTTAATTGTACATTAGCATGACTTGATGTTTTAATGGCATATCAAGTTTAATAAAATTATTAGCTTGTTATGTGATGATGAAATAATATGTATGTTAAATGATTATTTGGCATATGATTAGTGTGGTGGACTTGTGCTTATGTTTATAGAATTAATTAACATTTTGCCATATTGGAAGTAATAAGCATTCTAGTTGTGTACATTAATGTGCCCTCTGGGTGTTTGTTTAAATGCCCAGGTGAATACAAGTATGTTAGTTGAGTTGATTATCTTACATAACATGTTTAGGGTTTGTGTTGAAAATTTCGTCATATTACATTCATTATGTAATGGACATTGTAAATGGTACCAAAGGCAATTGCACATTGTATTGCATTTATGCATGGGTTGCACTACATTTACGGGCATTGACATGGGTAGTAGTGTGTGTATGGTATGAAATCATTAACAACATAGGTGGTTGATCGTGGGTTCAGGAAAGTTGCACCAAGGTTCAGCTGAGTCGTACGAAAAATTAAATGGATAAACATGTCGGGGTGTAGCAAGAAAAACTAGATTCTCCCTCAACTATAATACCTGCTTACTTGGTTTGTACACTTTTCGGTGGAGCAATTCCAAAAAAGTGTAACAAAAAAAAACATAGTAGCATGTGGGATGTCCTAAAAATCCATTGATGGTGTGGTGTCCCATTGGTGAAATACCATAAATCATGCCCCCACAAAGACACAAGAAAATAAATTAATTAGTCATTGAATGTACATAACACCAATGAAAGGGGCTTGGAATGCACAGATACATATGCATAACATTGCATGTGTGTGGGAGCTCGGGATGGGGCTCGGTGTTGATATTGCTTGTATGAGTCTCATCTCGTGGCATGCCATGATTTATGACATTTGTTCAAAATTGACATATTTGACTGAATGCATGAAATTATTGTTGCTTGTGACATTTCATTTGTATTTGGGTTGAGAGGTATTCTCTATAGGAGTTACACTATTGAGTTTTGGCTCACCCTTTGTGGGAACAATTTTCAGGTAAACCACATGTTTTCACCGAAGGCCCTCCTACTAGTCCACTTTGACGACAAGCTGAATTGTGGCTCTTATTTTTGACGTCGTAGTCCCTTGTACGTGTTTACTTTTCGCCTTTTTTAATTTTTGTTATAAAAACTTGCTTATATTTAAAAGGTAAGTATATGAGCTACTTTTGAGACATTTTGTGACACCCCAAAATCCGGGGGTCCGTTGATTACCCATCAACCCGCGGAATGCCCGTGTATACCAAAGAACTCGATAACACACCGTTATGCTCCATTTACCGGAGTCCTTAATTTAACAAAAATTCGGGCAGAGTCTCCTGTGTATAGAGAAATCTACCCAGAACACAACCTGTGCAATTTTAAAATCATATGACCCATCCGAGGTCCAATATAAACTACTGACCACATTGGGTCCATTAATCCATACTTTTGACGCCCCCAAAACAGAAATTTCTATGTTAATGTATTAAGTGTGACATGACGTATAAAAGTGTAACATGACCATATAAAAGTGTAACACTGCCATATAGAAGTGTTACATGACGTATAAAAGTGTAACACTGTCATGTAAAAGTGTAACATGGCGTATAAAAGTGTAACACTAAAAGTGTAACGCTACCACATAAAAGTGTAACATGGCGTATAAAAGTGTAACATGACGTATAAAAGTGTAACACTACCACATAAAAGTGTAACACTGCCATGTAAAAGTGGAACACTGCCATGGACCACTATGACTTATCAACACCTCACACCTATGCACCAACATGGTTAATATAAGTTCAAACTTCAATCCTTTTACATAGATTACATGCAAAAGTTTAATTACAAGTCCAATTTTACAAAAAAAAACGAAGCTAAGACCACGTGTTGGCCTTCTTCAACCATGAGGACTCAAACTTGAGCCATCCGCCGGTGAACGTTCCACACCTGAAATGTTTCCCGTATAGGGTGAGCCAATGCCCAGTAGAGAAATTCCTACAGAGGCTACTCCTCCGCCTATATGCATATGAAATGTTCACATGCACACACCACAAATCCATAACCATTCCATCAATAACATGCGATTAAATGATGTAATGCTATTATGTCATACCATGAATGAGGTGAGTCTCACCCATGTGCACCCATCTGAGCCCATCACGGCTCCCTTTACATGCAATGCCATGTATGTTAAACCCGGGCTACCCAAGCCCCATAAAATGAGATGAGACACATGTACTCAACCCGAGCCCACCCCGGCTCAACATGAAATGAGATATGACTCATTTACGCACTCACCCCGAGCCCTTCCCGGCTTGACAACACAATGTAAATGTCGATGTGTACAACATGCCATGACTGAGATGAGACTCAATCATGTAACACAACCCGAGTCCTTCCCAACTCCCACAACACAATGCAATGTGTAATGAATCTGTCTTCGACGGAAAATATGATACTCATTGGATGAGTATATTTTATATCAAAATTTTGTGTCTTGTTGGACAACGGATTTTCCGGAGTCACACCGCAGGCTCCGTGGGCCTAACACTTTTCCGGAATTGCACCACAGGGAAAGTGTGTGAACCAGGTGGTTTAGGGTTTTTCACCCAAGGAAGTCGCCATGCCCCTTCTTGCTTTACCCAACACAAGTTTTCCTTATGCAATGCACCGTGCAACTTCAAAAAAGATCGTTGATCCCCTTTTTTCCAAGTCTACACACAATCAAACACCAAGCTAGGTGTTGATTTACCCAAATTCCACACATCCACACTCATGCTCCATGCCAATGAATGTGATGCTATGTTCATGCTCCAAATGCAATGATGCCAATGAGCAAGTCTCATAACCACATGTATTTAATACCACATAGATTGTGGTATAAACACCCATGCACAACATCCTTATGACACAGTGTCCTTGTATATGATGTTCCCGTACATATGCAATGTAATGACCCATTGCTTTTCTCATGCAAGGTTTATATGTAATGAATGTCATATGAACTGTCTCTACCACTTTCCGACATATGGTATTAACAACAACCATGCACACACACACACCACTCATGATGTGAATTCCCCGTGCATATGCAATGCAATGTGTCATTGCAATAACATTATGTCACATATGTAATGCATGCCATATGGACTAAATTAACATAATCAATTCCATTCCATGAAAATTTACATTATAAACGTATAAATTCCATGCTTCATCACAACAATTGATATATCAAAATATATATCGGAAGTTCACAATTTCAACATAAATCATATCGTACACATCTGATTTTCATTTACCACATAAGGCATAACATGTTATTTATCAAATAACAATTTCAATCCATTTAGGCATTTTGTCAAACACCTTCAAGGCAAACAACATGGTAACACATATCATGCCTAATTTCCACATAATTCAAGAAATTCCAATATGCAATTTCTACATACCAATTTAGGATAAAATTATTTTACCTAAATCCCATCAGTAGGCAAGTGTAATTTTCTAACAACCTACCCACCATCTTCATTATTCCATAACCATATACATATAAATATATATACCTAGGTCAATATATATAGATATACATATATATATATATATCCAGCCCATTTATCATAGGCATTTCTAGCTAAGAAATCAACCCAAGTAGGAGAACCCCTACCTCTTGTAGGGTGAGAATCCCGTAGGAAGCTCCCAAAACCCGAAAACCCAACTCGAAGTTTGATTTTCCCAACTCCCAGAATTTCACCTTCGGTAAAATTCGTTGTTTTTGGTACCCACGCGTAGCCCTCGTCGCGTAGAGCAACTCCCTCTTCTAGCTCGACGGAATCCGAGCTACGGTCGCCGGAGAAATCGTCAGAGAAAGCTTGAAGAAAACCCTTTTTTTTCTCTCTTTCCCTTTCTCATGTTGAGCGGCTGAAATGGGTGTGGAGGAGTCTGATTTTTCAGACTTTTAACCCCTTTTTATATTTTTAAAACACTTGGCCCACAATTGGCCACAGGTTCCTTTTAATTCCAGGTCCGTTAATCCCGAAACGATTAAATTTCGCTCCGGTTCAAGTTCAAAATATTTCTTATGAACTCTAATTAAATTATTTTCAAATTCCCCATCTTTTGACCAAATTTTCGTTCTTTGGGTCACCCGAGACCCGACCGTCTCGTAAAACGTGAAAATCCGATTATCTCAGAATTCGATGAAATTTTACATGTCCACTAGATTTCGCGAGACGAATTCAACGGCGAAGTCCGTTTCATCATCCGAGCTCTAGAAAATTTCAGGTTCGCAACATGTTCTATGGTGGCAATTTACTATTAATTTTTTTTCCTTTGTTATAAACAGTTCAGATTTTTCAGAGTTTCACACAATTATTCTTTTATGATGAACGTGTTCAGCTTGAACTAACAACTGGGTGATGATGAGGAGGAACATGAGGTCAACCGGATTGACACCTTGATAAAGGAACACTTGGAATTAATAAATAAGTCATGTTTGAAGAGAATAAATTTGTTGATATGGAGGAGATTGATGGGCCAAAGGAATTGGAAAATGTGAACGGGGTAGAAAGATAAACCCCTACATTCGAGGAGCTTCCTCACCAAGAGAAGAAAAAATTTTCATCAGATATACAAGAGCCCAACTTGGAATTAAAGCCTTTACCCTCCCATTTGAAGTACTCTTATCTTAGGGAAGGTGAAACATTTCATGTGGTCATTAGCTCTACATTGAACATGGAACAAGAAAAAGAACTCTTGGAGGTACTGAGAATTCATAAAGGAGCAATTTGGTGGACTATTGTTGATATCAAGGGGATAAGCCCTCTCATTTGCACCCTTTGTTTTTATCTTGAGGAGGATGTCAAACCTTTCTAACAACCACAAAGACGGTTGAATCGTGGGTTAGCCCCACACAATTAGTACTTAAGAAATCCAGAGTTACTGTGGTTGAGAATGATGAGAATGAGCTTATACCTACAAGGGTGATTATCGGATGGAGAGTTTGCATTGACTACCGGAAGCTTAACCTTTGCACCAAAAAAGATCACTTCCCAATACCGTTCCTCAATCAAGTTTTAGAAAGATTAGCGGGGCATCTATTCTAATTCTTTTTAGATGGGTACTCCGACTATAATCAAATTGAGATTGCATTGGAAGACCAAGAGAAAACCACCTTCACGTGCCTCTATGGTACCTTCGCCTACCACTGCATGCCATTTGGATTATGCAATGCTCCACGAACTTTTCAATGCTGCATGATGGGGATTTTAGTGACATGGTGAAAAAGATAGTAGAGGTCTTCATGGATGACTTTTCAGTGTTTGGGGATTTATTCTAGGGATGTTTGGAAAACTTGGATAAAGTTCTAATAAGATGTGAGGAGAAGAATCTAGTATTGAATTGGGAAAAGGGTCACTTTATGGTGACGGAAGGAATTGTGCTTAGCCATATAGTTTAAGCAAGGGGTATTGAAGTTGACAAATCCAACGTGGAGGCCATTTCCTACCTTCCCACACTGAGAGCCATCAAAAGCATCTGGTCGTTTTTGGGCCATGCAAGGTTTTGTCGTCGATTAATAAAGAATTTCAGCGCTTTGGCCCGACCCTTGACCAACCTACTGTTTATGGAGGTCTCATTCAAGTGGTCAGATGATTGTGAGACATCCTTTAAAATACTTAAAAGCATGCTAGTCACAACTCCGATCATGCGACTACCCAATTGGGATCTACCTTTTGACCTCATGTGCGATGCGAGTGATTACATGGTCAGTGCAGTGCTCGATCAAAGAGAGGAAAATACACCATATGTGATACACTATGCTAGCAAAACACTGAATGAGGCTCAGATGAATTATACTACCACCGAGAAAGAGTTGCTAGCGGTAGTGTTTGTCTTTGATAAATTTTGTTCTTACATCATTGGTTCACCTATTGTTGTCTTTACTGATCACTCTACTTTGAAGTATTTGTTGTCTAAGCAGGAAGCAAAATTGAGACTCATTTGGTGGATACTCCTCCTACAAGAATTCGAATTGACGATCAAGGATAAGAAAGGAGTACAGAACGTGGTGGCAGATCATTTATCCTGGTTTGTGGTGCAAGAGGTCAATGAGCACATTCATATCCCTGACTTTTTTTCTGATGAACATTTACTTTCAATTCAGTATGTATGTCCTTGGTATGCTAATATATGTAACTATCTTACAACAGGACATATACCACCTCAATGGAGCCCAGAAGATCGAAGACAATTTATGGCAAATGTAAAGTGCTTCTACTTCAACAACCCATACCTGTTCAAGTACTGCCCCGACCAAGTCATGAGAAGATGTGTACCTAAGAATGAATAGCGAGACGTCCTTGTATTTTTCCATTCACAAGCATGTGGTGGACATTTTTCATCAAAAAAAATTTCAACTAAAATTCTTCAATCAGGTTTTTACTGGCCCTTTCTTATCAAAGATTGTATTTCATTTTGTAAGGGATGCGACAGATGCCAACATTTGGGTAGCGTGACGCGAAGAAACATGATGCCCCTTTCCCCTGTGCTTATTATTGAAGTATTCAATTGTTGGGTGTCTTTTTGTTATTTGTACATCCTCCTGGTAGTAGATTACATGTCCAAGTGGGTGAAGGTTATCCCAACCAATTACATGTCCAAGTGGGTGAAGGTTATCCCAACCAAGACTAATTACCACTGGATCGTAGTCAAGTTTCTCAAGGAGAACATCTTTTCGAGTTTTGGGATGCCTCATGCAATAATAAATGATGGTGGATCACATTGCTGTAATAGGCCATTTGCATCTCAAATGTTCAAATATGGTGTCACTTACAAAGTATCTACTGCCTTTCACCTTGCTTGATGAAAACCATTGTATGCTTTTCCTAATCTCCTCACACCACCCTCAATATGTATATATGGTGTATGTGTGAAGGGAGTGTCACTCTCCCTCAGAATGATGCAAGAGATATGACAACAGAATGGTGGTGGAAATAAAATGTACAAAATGTGTGAACAAAAGTGCTCCCCATGCTCAAGGAGTCTTTTGAATGTCGTATTTTACTTGAAAAGTATTCCAAGGTCGTCTCCTCAGGGAAGGAAAATTTGAGTGTGTAAAGGTGATATTTGTCAAAAATGAAAAGTGTAAAATCTTGTAGTTGGTTTTGGTGATTTTTGTTCTTAAAGAAAATGCAAGAAAACAAGTGTTAGCTAATCCAAAAGGTTCACTCCAATGGAAATTCCAAGTCAACTCGAAACCTTCCTCCAATAATGCTCAGAAGTACGATTGATTCGTGGGAAGCTCGGGACTAAAATGGAGGTGAGGATTCAAGCATACAGCATGACAATGCCTAAGGTGTATAAAGAACTCACAACCATGTCCTCACCCCAACTCAATCAAACCAAGTCATCATACACCGAGAGGAAGAAAGAAGAAGAGTTGAAATGGAATCCTCAACGGGAGATCTCCCATGGATCAGCAAACTTAAAGTCTAGCTACTCATACTTAATGGAAAAACATGCATAATGTAAAGTGACATAATGAAGAAATGAAGATTTGAGCATAACTTAAAGCAAGAAAACTTAAACTAAGAAGAAAGACATACAATACCCATTTTAAAAGCAAGAAATGAAGAAAACTTCGAAGCAACAATGGTAGATTCAAGAACATGTAAATAAACTTGAAATATACTTGAAATAGATGAGATTAAAGTGCAAGGATTAAGGATTAAAAGAATTTTAAAGCATATAACAATTGAAATGGAAGGGAAAATGCAAGAACATCATCTTCTTCATTGAGCTAAGACTACTTCTAAGCTTAGGCAGCCACCCTTTGAAATGCTTGTGAATGCTGAATATATGGAGTGTGAGAGCCTTCATTTTTGTTCATAGGGGTCCCCAGGTCTATGTCAAAGGCCTTCCATCCATAGGAGGCTGAGTTGATGCATTGAACAGACTAGAACAAGTCAAGCCTGCAACACACCATGGCAGCCCTCTTCTTTCCCATCCCTATTACTTTCATTGCCTCCAAAGTCTTCAACAAGGATGTAGGAGGCATGAAGATGTGTAAATAAAGTCAGGGGCAAGTAGGAGAATTAATGGTGGGACCCCCAAAGCAAGTAAGGATGATTTGTAGGCGTTTTGGGCTGTTCTGGGCAGCGTGCCAGTACTCAGCACTGGTACTCTTTGGCTACTGGAGTTTGAAGTACAAGTACTATGTACCGGTACAGTGTCTACTCCAGACCAGTCTTCATAGAATTGTCTTAACTTTTGATCCAATCGTCTATTTGAGATGAAATTTTGACAAAATATGTAAGACATCTAGATTTACAACTTAAATGCTTTGCACTTTTTCAGATTCGAAGTGAATCATGGTCAAAATGGAGGAAAAACGAGGCTCTGCTACCAAATGGTGTGAGTACTGGTGCCTTTGTTACCAAACACCAAGACCTCCTTGATTTCTTCACTTTTAAGCCTCCAAATCCTCATGTAATGTGTCCATGCATTCACCACACATCCATACTTAGTTGGAAGGTCCTAACATCCATCATTTAAGCTATAATTACCTGCAACATAAAAAATTCAATATTATCCATAATTTCAGCTAACTCTAAGTACTTATATACAAAAGTTGAGTTAAAATGCATGTAATGAGGCTATTAAATATGCAATATTATGTGTTTATCACACCCACAAACAAATGGCCAAGTCAAGCTAGCCAATGGAAAGATCAAGAACATTCTAGAAAAAATGGTTAACCCAAATAGGAAGGATTGTTCCGATAGATTGACCGATGTCATATGGGCATACCTCACTACCTTTAAAACTGTTTTGGGCATGTCTCCCTACTGGCTTGTCTATGGAAAGGCTTTCCATCTGCCAGTGGAAATGGAACACAAGGCCTATTAGGCCATTAAGACTTTAAATTTTATTTTGAGAATGGCCGGAGATCATAGGAAATTAAAGATGAATGCGTTGGAAGAGATTCGACGAGATGCGTATGAGAGCTACAAAATCTCAAAGGAATGGGCTAAAATTTTTCATAATAATTCCATCATACGAAAATCATTCGAGCCCGGCCAAAAAGTGCTCTTATACAATTTTCGCCTCTCAATTTTTAAAGGAAAACTGTGACCTCATTGGGATGGCCCCTATCTTGTCAAGGTGGCCTACCCCAACGAAGCTGTTGAGGTGACAAACCCTAAGAATGGCCAGAAATTTAAGGTCAATTTTCAAATGCTTAAGTCACTCTTCGAGGGTTCTGAAGGGCAAGAAGTTGAGGAGGAGTTGATGGATCCCGTGTATCCGAATTAGGTGGAGGAGGAATAGCTAATGTTTATTATTTTTAGTGTACTGTTGTTTTTATTTACATAGGTTATTTTTATTTCATGTCACTTACTTTCTTTGGTTGTATAGTATTGATCTTCTTAGTTTCAGATATTGGTGCTTTTATCGAAGCTCAATTGCGAGGTGTTCTCTAACCCTACCTATCTTTTTTCTCTCCTTTATTGCATATCATATCTTTTTGTTGTATTAATGATAATGCATGAATCAAGTTGGGGGTGAGGTGCACCATTTACATGTTACACTAATTTTTCGAGTGAAAATTTAACCTTTCACATATATCATATAGATTTTTTGTTTACATTAGTGAAAATATGTGAAATTTTTGAAATTTTTTTATGAAAAATATCTAAAATTTGATATGTATTCCCTTATAAAGAGTGTGTGGATTGGATAATATATTAATCCTTGTTTTGAACCTTGAGCACATGAGCATACCATAGAAGTGAATCCTATGCGTGAGTATCATATATATATATATATATATATATATATATTAACTCAACTGTATGTGCCCTCTTAAATGTGTAATTTCAGCAATTTACGGATTGGATTCATATTTTAGGCTTGATATAAGTAGTGGAGATGAGTAAGGACCCATGAGAGCTTTAGCACCAATTCTTTTTGGAGGGGACTTACATTTACTCAAGGAACAATTCTTGAATTTCTAATTTGTTCAATAGTCTCATTATGCTAGCTTTGGTTAGGTGCATTGGTGTAGTCGATTAACTTATCTTAAATGTACACTGCTCTCCTATGCATATCTTGAAGTGATTTTAGGGCATCTTTGACTATTTTTTAGCCTTTGCCTTATTCTTGCAGACATATTATCCCTAGTGTCATGATTGATCCTAATTGAAATTCGTTTCTATGCCACATATTTGACCAAGCCGTTGAAAATGAGAAATATCTACCTTACTTTGGTTGTTCCTAAAACTAAAAATGAGTGATTGTAAAAGAAAAGAAAAGAAAAGTGTGGTGTGAAAATTCAAGCAAGGGATGATGTTTTGTGAAATTCAAAGATTTGAAAAAAAAAAAAGAGAATGAGAATTCAAAAAAGAAAGAAAAAGGGGTGAGAAGAAGAAAGAATAATCAAAAGAAAAAAATGAAATGTTAAGGAAAATAAAGAAGAGAAACAAAGAGTGTGGGAATGGTGTAAAGAATGAAAATCCCATAAAAAGGGAGATATTTTTTAAATAAATGTCTTTCACTCGGAACAACCCTCTTTGTTGTCCCATATCCTTCATTTCTTTTTTCTTAATATCACCTCAAGGCCCCATTATAACCCTCGAAGTCCTAAATGATCTAGAGAAACAAGAGAGATGCATAATCTTCAATAGAATGATGAGTTAGTTTTTCTACCCAATGCCCTAACATTTCTTTCATGAGATTATGCCAAAGTCGCTTCATTCTCATACATAAACTTCATTTTTGGATTACATGTGAGAATATTTTATTTTTATGCACAAAAATCTATCTCACATGTACACATGGAGTGCATGTCAGCATAACTAAAGTGAATTTCATTGTTAAGAGTGACCTCTGGTGAGTTTTGCTTTGAAACTAAGTTTGACTAGCCATCTAAATGTTAATTTTGTTGAGTAAATGCTCAAATTACTTGTTCAACTAAGACAGACACGAGTTCAAAAATAAATGTGTAGGTGCATACTTTAGACTAGTATTTAAGACTGTTGTATGGCTCATGTGTGCTTAGTTCAATCATCTGAGAAATGTGTTAGATAGCCTCGTTCTTACAAATTAGGGGAATATTGCTCAAGTTTTTGATATTGTAAATAAATGAGGAATGCCCATGTTGTTAATTATGTGATTTGCATTTTGGGTGTTCAGTTTGATAGTTAATAATAGAAATCCATTCCTTGTACATTGAATGGATCAAAGTTTAAATCACTTTGCAATTTCAATAATAATCTGGGCACGATGGTTCGAATTGTGGTTTATAAGTGGAGTACATTTTTTGGGATGGAGTAGAGGTCATAAGTAATGCGGCAAAATGTCTAGGGAGGTCCTAAGTTGGAATGGATTGGAGAGTTTAGAGTTTCAGAAGGTCAATAAGGTGACCAGTGTGCCTAAGGTTGACGACTTGCTCAATTTTTGAGTCTATTGAGCACCCTAAGAATGAATGCCCAACTATTCATATGTGAAGAAAAATGCAAGATAAGGTTAAAGCATTTAATCAGCCAAGGTAGTCATTTTCTGAATACTCCAATACCTATAATCCAGGATGGCGATACTATCCCAACTTCAGTTGGAGATCTGACAACACTGCCTAACCTCAACAATGCCCTCTTACGACACATCATCCATCATCAAATTATACAAGTCCTTCTAATGCTCAACAAGTCCCTCTACAAGGACTTCTATAGAGTAAGTTTGTTCAGATCCCAATAGCACACCACAATCACAAGTTTAAAGGTTTGGCCATCAAAGTTAATCCATAGTACCTCCTTACTAATCACCCTCACAAAAGGAGCACTGATGACATTTTACAACTATACATTTAGAAGTAGAATAACAACAAAAATCACAATGCTTAGGCCTTGAATGAAATTAGGTCACAAATCATAAAGATTAACACGACCTCAGGGGCAATGCAACAAGAGAAAGGGAAATTCCCTACTCAACCCAAGGGTTAACATATGATTGAGACCTCCATGAATGTTGAGCAACTAAAGTCCATTACTACTCTTAGGAGTGGTAAAAAGTAGATAATATTATCCCACCCAAGGTCTCTAAGCCTACAGAAGAAGAGATCACATGAGATCTTGAGTAGACTAAGTTGTCTCATATTGCTGACAATAGTTATCCTATCCCTGCTCCTTTCCCTTATAGACTACATATGCCTGCTAAGTTATCTGATACATTTAAAATTCTTGAGACTTTTAAATGGGTGAAAATTAATATTCCTCTTTTGGATGTAATGAAATAAATACCATCTTATGTCAAGTTCTTGAAGGAATTATACACAGTGAAAAAGAAAATTACGCGCAAAAAAAAAATCTTTCCTCAAAAAGTAGCTTGGATTAGGAGAATTGAAACCGACATCCATCACACTCCAGCTGGTCGATAGAAGTGTAAAGATGTCATGAGGAATAGTGGAGAATGTTCTAGTCCAAGTGGGAAAATTTGACTTTTTGGTTGACTTTATTATTCTTAATACTTGTCTTGTTGCTAACCTGTCTATTCAGATCTCTGTTATTTTTTGGAAGACCATTCCTTGCAATTTCTAATGTCTTAATTAATTGTAGGAATGGATTCATGAAACTGACATTCCAGCTGAACAAGTTCAACATTGGAAGGCAGCCTAGGGATGATGGATAGGTATATCGGATGCATCTCATTGCCACCATCATGGAGCAACAGAAAAAGGATTCAGCTAGAAGATACATGGAGATCCTGTTTCAGGAAATAATTGTTCAAGAAAAAGAAGCTTTTGTTCTAGGCACGTGGGACCCTAAGTTTGAATAATTACCACCTATGGAAAAGCATGCTCTACCATCGACTATTCAACTACCCAAACCTGATTTGAAGCCACTCTCATCTACTTTTGAATATGCTTATCTGGGGGGTGATGATAGTTTCTCAATGGTGATTAGTTCATCATTGCTACCTGAGCAAGAATCAAGGTTACTACAATTGTTAAAGGCCTATAAGGGAGCAATTGAGTGGACCATTATAGATTTAAAGGGGATCATCCCTCTAATATGCACCAATAGGATCTACTTGGAAGAAGATGCAAAGCCTTCCTACCATCCACAATGACGATTGAATCATAGAATAAAGGTTGTGGTTAGAGTTGAAATGTTGAAGCTGCTTGATGTAAGAATTATCTTTCCTATTACTAACAGCAAGTGGGTGAGTCTTACATAGGTAGTCCATAAGAAGTTGGGAGTCATCATGGTTACCAATGAGAACAATGAGTTGATTCCAAAGGGGACAGTAACCAGGTGGAGGGTTTTCATCGATTATAGAAAGTTGAATTCATGAACCAGAAATGACCATTTTCCATTGTCATTCCTTAGCCAAGTCTTCAAATGGGTTGCGGGGCATGCATTCTACTTCTTTTTAGATGGGTATTCAGGCTATAAGAAGATCGAGATAACCCTTGAAGATTAAGGAAAGACAACCTTCACGCGCCCTTTTGGAACATCTGCCGACGGAAAGATGGCATTCGGCCTTTGCAATGCATCGGGCACATTTTAGAAGTGCATGATGAGGATTTTCAATAACATGGTAGAGAAAATTGTCAAGATTTTTATGGAGAATTTTTTTGCTTTTGGTAATTCAATTGAGGATTGTTTAAAATTTTTGGAGTTGGTGCTTCAGAGGTGTGAAGATTGTTAAGAGTATTAGGGTAATATATGTGAATTGTTAATAGAGTTAGAGTGGTATGTGTAATTCTTGTTATTACAAGTTAACTATAAATACAATAAGATATGAGAACTAGGTTAAACTTTTGACCTCTTGGTTCCTTTCAATATAATATGTTAATATTTTACACTTAACATGGTATTATAACATTTATGATCCTAAATATATTCTAAATAAATTAACACTTCATTTGTGTAGTGGTGGTACTGTTGTTGTGGTGGTGCTGTTGGTATTGCTGGTCAAAGCTACTGTTGTGGTGATGGCACAGTCGTTGTTGTGGCTGTGTTGTCACGTGTAGTGGTGGTGTGTCGTGGTGGCACTGTCCTAGTTGTGGTGTGGTGTCGCGTGTAGTGGTGGCACTATCGTGGTTGTGGTGGTGTCATCAAAGGGTGTCGCCATCGTTTGGTGTTTGTGGTGATGGTGGTGTGTCGCGGTGGTGAGGCACAGCCGAGGATTAGGGTTTAGTAAAACCCAAATCAACGAAGAAAAAGATGAACAGGAGTAGGAGCTCCACGGGTCTGGATCTGATCGGGTCAAGCCAGGGTTTTATTTTTTAAAAAACAAAAAATTCCGGTTCAGTCCGGTTCATCAATCCAGAGAACCAAACTGGTCCAATTCAGCGGTCCAGAGAGCCAAACCGGTCCGGTTCAGCGGTCCAAAGAGTCAAACTGGTCTGGTTCAGTAGTCTAGAGAGCCAAACCAATCCGGTTCAGTGGTCCAGCCCCTACTTTCAGCCCGGTTCAGTGGTCTAGCCTTGACTGCCTGCCCGGTTCAGTGGTCCAGCCCCTACTTTCAACCCGGTTCAGTGGTCCAGGGGGTCCATCCAGTACGGTTCAGTATTCTAGCAGCCTTATTTCCTCTATTGTTACACTGCTATGGACCCCAAGCAAGATACTGGGTCGCTCACTCCATCTTTGCCACCTACCTCTACTCCTCTGACTATTATCAATGGTCCCATAGCCTCTGTTAAACTCAATGAGACCAACTATACTTTATGGTCCCGATCTGCTCAAGTCTTTCTTCAAGGCAAAGGTTTCAAGAAGTATTTAGTGAACCCAAAACCCAAGGAAGATACTTCTTGGTATGATCAGTGGGAACAAGAGGACGCTCAGATTATATCTTTATTATTGAATAGCATTGAGCCTAGTATTAGTTCTACTTTGCTCTATCTTGACACTACCAAGGAGATATGGGATCACTTGACCACTATGCATTCTGGTACCGGTAATTTTACCCGTGCTTATGAGGTGTGCAAGGAGTACTTCCGGCTGGAACAGAGTACTCTGAGCGTTGAGGATCATTACTCTCATGTTTGGGGAGTCTGTGAGGAGATGAAGACCTATCATCTGTTTACTACTGATGCAGCAGTTTGGAAAAAACATGAGGACATGAATGTTGTTAGATTTTTGGTAGGACTGAAACCTGAATACGAGGCTATTTGTTCTCCTATTTTGGGTGGCTCTAGTCTTCCCTCACTACTTGAGGTTTTCTCTCGAGTACAACGAGCTACTTTATCTAATTCAGACACCAATCATGGTGTCTCCACTGATCGCTCAGCTCTTGTAGTTCCTAGTAGTCACAATGATGGTCATCGAGGTGGTCGTGGTGGTCATGGAGGCCGTATTGGACCTCGTTCATGGACTCACTATGGCCGTGGAGGGCACACTGTTGACTTTTGTTAGGATTTACATGGAAAACCTTCTAGTGTACGAATCAGGCTTCCTATCAAGATGATACCTCTGTTGTAGCTTCCATACCTCGGTTAATTCCACCAGACACTAGATCAGTTACTATTACACGAGAGAAGTATGCTCAGTTCCTATTCCAACAATAGGCTGCCCCATCTCCCTCCACTGTTACTTTTGCCCAGTCAGGTATTACTTCCACTTGTTTACTGTCCTCCACTCGCAGTCCCTGAATCATAGACTTTGGCGTTTCTGACCACATGACTGGTGTGTCTATTATTTTTTCTACTTATCAGTCTGCTACATCCACACATAATGTTACTCTTCCTAATGGTACTTATTCTAAAGTTTTAGGTCTCGAGACTACTCACTTGAGTCCTGATGTGTCCCTATCTTCCGTGTTATTTGTTCCTCAGTTCCCTTTTAGTTTACTTTCCTTTAGTAAGATTACACGGTCTCTCAATTGTTTTGTAATCTTTTGTCCTTCTTATTATGTTTTTCAGGATCTCAAGACAAAGAGGAAGATTGGTACGAGGCATGCAGCTGGTGGTCTATATTACTTTGATTTTGATTCTCCTACTCGGGCCCTACAGACCTCGTTGTCTCCTTTTGAATGGCGTTTTCGTCTTGGACATCCTTCTCTCCAGAATCTGAAGCGCCAAGCTCCAAGTCTGACTTTTGTGTCATCTTTGTCTCGTGAAGCTTGTCAACTTAGTAAGCATCACCGTGCGTCATTTCTGTCTAGAGTCCACAATCGTGTGTCTAGTCCATTTGAGTTGATACACTCTGATGTATGGGGTTCAATCAAGAATATTTCATCTAATAAATATCCTTATTTTGTGTCTTTTATGGATGACTATTCTCGTGTGACATGGTTGTTTCTGATGCAAGCACGATCTGAATTATTTTCTATATTTGAGAATTTCTGTAAGGAAATCAAAACTCAGTATGGTTGTCGTATATGTATTTTACGTTATGATAATGCTCGGGAATATGAGTCTGAACATTTTTCAACTTACCTTAGTAAAACTAGCATTATCCATCAGACTTCATGTGCTTACACATCTTCACAGAATGGTGTTACTAAACGCAAAAACCGTCATTTGTTGGAAGTTACCCATGCCTTGTTATTTCAAATGAATATTCCTCGATGTTTTTGGAGTGATGTTGTTCTTATAGCTTGTCACCTTCTTAATCATATGCCATCCTCTATGTTAAATGGACAAAATCCATATTCAGTCCTTTTTCCTGGTAAACCCTTATTTTCCTTGGCTCCTAAGGTTTTTGGATGTGTCTGTTATGTTCATAATTTGGGTCTTGGGTTTGATAAACTTGACTCTCGCGCTACCAAATGTGTATTTCTTGGTTATTCTCGTACACAGAAGGGGTATCGCTACTACAGTCCTTCTCTGAGATGATATTTTACTCATACCGATGTCACATTTGAGGAATATGTTCCATATTTTCCAACACCTTCTCAGCCCTTGGATCTAGACTTTGGGTCATCTTTTGTACCACCATCACTTCCATCATCATCAGACATCCCGCTGTCCACTGTGTTACCATCTACTTTACCTCTTCGTGTGTACTCTCATCATTCTCGACCATCGACTGAGGTGATTTTTGAGCTAAATCTGACCATGTAGTAATAGAATCCGACTGCAAAGAATACAACTAACTCTTCGCCTTACCATAAAGTGAGAAAGGGAAGAGTCGGAGTCTAATTGCATCTTCAGAAACCCCATTGTATCTGAATGTGTCGCATATCTCCAGAAAACTCATCAAATGATCGTTTGGGTCATCGGTAGGCAAACCCCTAAATTGCACTGAATTCTGAATCATTTGAATGGTACCCGGCTTGATCTCGAAATTGTTTGCTTGAATTGCGGGCCTTCGAATGCTTGATTGTAATTCCGTCAAAAGCGGCATAGCATAATCCCTTAACGATTTCTGTTCCTCTTCAGCCATAGCTTCTTGGTTGTTTTCTTCTTCACACTGTTTTCGCAAGTTTCGGCACCTTCTCTCGATTTCCTCTTCGTAAGATAATAGCCCCTGCCCTTTAGATCGTGTTAGCATACAAACTTCAAGAGTGCTTGCGAGAATAATTAAAGCAGAAAATTAAAATAATTAAAATAGGCAATTAAATAAGTTTAAACTAAGATCAAATTGATTGAAATTAATATTGAAATAATTAATAGAATAGTTCCCCGGCAACGGCGCCAAAAACTTGTTGTCCGAATTTGGTGTTGACAATTTACGTGCAAGTATACACGATCAACAAGTAATAAAGTGACAAGTAGAGAATCGTTCCCACAGAGAATTATTGCTAATAAATTTCAAGTACTAACTTTGTATCAATCCAATTTTATTTAAACAATTGAAATTGAACTATGAATTCACTAATTTAAAACTAAAGCTAAACTTAATAATCAAGGTTTGACTTTCTTTGATAAAAGAAATTAAGGTTACAACTTCCCCTAATGCTTCGTATAAATCTTTCTACTATCCTTCTAGTAAATTGATCAAAATAAGGTGTTAACTGAGACTTCAAAATTATTTATCAAACCTCTTCCGATAGTTAGATAAGCATATCTCTCCCAATTAAATTGCTATATTCCTATGCAAAATAAGTTGGAATAGATTCATTTAGTTCAAACTCTCATAAAAGTTACACACGGCGTATAGGTATATTCCTATCTTATACACAAACCTAGCTATTCAACCCTAAGGAGAATAAACTAGACGTATGTCATCATATTCAGATCTTTCCCTAGAATTCATCTCCCAATTTCATCTAGAGAATCAAATTAATTGTTGGCCACACAATCATACATTAAACACAAAATATGACAAACAACTGATGTATGATCAACAAGAACTAGAAACAAGAGTAGAGCAATTTAACTAAACATTAGGTTCAGTTGCAATCTTAATAGAAATTTAGTTCATAATGTAATTGAAAAACATCCTTCTCAAATTAAACAACATCTCAGAAAAACAAGAATTAAAAGTAAGAGAAAAGGAATGAAAACTTAGGTGCAATCTTCAATCCTTCTCTAGCCTTCAAGTCCAATCTTCTTGGTGTCGATTCCTTGATTCTTGTCTTCAATTTTCTTCCAATTCCTTGGTGTTTTCTCTAAGTTTTTAGCCCCCAAAAGTCAGAATCTCCTTTATCCCACACAAACCCTAGCATATATGAGGTATTGGAGTCCAATTTTGGGTCAAAACAAGTCATAACTTCGCGTCCCGGACTAGCACATGTGCAGCTGCGCTGAAACGGCGCTGAAACAGCGCTACATGGACAGTGTGTGGGCGCAGGGGCGCTGATTCTGCGCTGGAACAACTCTGCTCTCTTTATTTCTGCTCCAGACCGATTTTCGTAGAATTGTCATAACTCTTCATCCCACCGTCCGATTGAGCTGAAATTTTGACACAATACAAAAGACATCCAGATCTACAACTTTCATGTTTTTCACTTTTTCAGATTCGAAGTGGATCATGTTCAGAAATTGGAAAAACAGAGGCACTGTGTCAAAACTTTGGGAAACTTGGGAGCTAATCCTTCCAAATCGACCTTGTTTCCTTTCAAATGATCTTGTTTGCTTCCAAATGATGATTCCTACCAAATAACATCAAAACACACAAAAAAAATAAAAATGAACATTAAATAATTGAAAACTTGCAATTTCATCAAGCCGAAAGTACACAATTCGTAGGTATAAAACCCACTCATCAGTGCTCATACTACCTTCCTCACTGTCTTCTGATCCTAATTCATCAGGTAATTCAGACTCTTTACCTATTGCTCTTCGGAAAGGTACTCGTTCATGTGTTACTAATCATCTCATTGCTCATTTTGTTTCATATGATGTCTTGTCTCCTGTATTCTCTTGTTTTACCTTTCAATTATCCTCTATATATGTTCCTAAGAATTTACAGGATGCCTTATCTGATCCAGGTTAGAGGAAAGCTATGGAAGATGAGATGGATACCTTACATCATAATGGGACTGGGGATCTCGTTCTTTTGCCCCCTGGTAAACGAACTGTTGGTTGTCGTTGGGTGTACACTGTTAAATTTTATCCGGATGTTTTTGTCGAGCATCTCAAATTCTGACTTGTTGCAATGGGCTTTACTCAGACCTATGGTATTAATTATGAGGAGACTTTCTTCCCTATTGCAAAAATTTCCTCTGTTCGTATCTTAAATTCTTTGGCTGCTAATCTTGATTGGCTCTTGTTTCAGTTAGATGTCAAGAATGTCTTCCTACATGGTGACTTGGTTGAAGAGGTATACATGGAGCAGCCACCTGAGTTTACTGCTTAGGGAGAGTATGGTAAGAGTGTATGTCTGTTAAAGAAATCTTTATATGGTTTGAAGCAGTCACAGAAGGCATGGTTTGGTAAGTTTTCGGATGCAATTTTAGAGTTTGGTCTGCTTCGATGCCAAACAGATCATTCTGTGTATCACAGATAGACGGATGCTGGATATGTCCTATTAGTGGTCTATGTAGATGATATTGTGATTACTGGAAATAATTTTGAGGGGATTGCCATGATAAAAAAAATCTTGCTAGATCGATATCATAGGTATTTCTTAGGAATTGAAGTGGCTCGATCTAAATAAGGTAATTGTCTATCACAGAGGAAATATATACTTGACATGCTAGAGGAAGCTGGTTTGCTAGATGGCAGACCGATTGATGTTCCTATGGATCCGAATCAAAAACTATTGATGGATGATGGTGCATTATTTGAGAATCCAGGTCGGTATCGCATATTATTTGGGAAACTCAATTAGCTCACTATTACTCGATCGAATATTTCTTATTCAGTCAGTATTGTAAGTCAGTTCATAGGGTATCCTAGAGTAACACATTGGGAGGTCGTTACTCATATTCTGTGATATCTCAAACGAGCTCCTGGACTTGGATTGATATATCGAGCTAATGAACATCTTAGAGTGAAAGGTTTATAAGATGCTGATTAGGTTGGCTCTCCTTCTGATCGGAGATCAACCACTGCTTATTGTACTTTCTTAGGAGGTAACGTTGTCTCGTGGAAAAGTAAGAAACAATATGTGGTAGCAAGATCCAGTGCTGAGGCTGAGTATAGGGCGATGGCGCATACGGCGAGTGAGTTGACTTGGCTGCTACACTTCCTCCAGGAAATTGGGTTTCCAATTTAACCTCCTTTATAGTTGTTCTGTGACAACTAAGCATCTATCCATATTGCTGCAAATCCAGTGTTTCACGAGAGAGCCAAACATATTGAGGTTGATTGTTACTTTATTCGGGACAAAATAATAGATGGGGAGATTACGACTCCATTTGTGAAATCTGAAGATCAGCTTGCAGATATGTTTACCTAAGCATTGAGTCGTACACGTCTTACGAATATTTATTCCAAGCTTGGATTATATGATATATATAGTCCAGCTTGAGGGAGAGTGTTAAGAATATTAGGGTAATATGTGTAAATTGTTAATAGTGTTAGGGTAGTATGTGTAATTCTTATTATTGTAAGTTAACTATAAATACAATGATATATGAGAACTAGGTCAAGTTTTTGACCTCTTGGTTCATCTTCAATATACTATATTAATCTTTTACACTTAATAAAGATAAAGGACTAGTGCTTAACTGAGAAAAGTGTCATTTTTTTGTGACTCTGGGATAATCTTTGGTCACATTTCTTCAAAGAAGGGGATAGAGGTGGATAAGGCTAAGGTTGAGTTGATATATAACCTCCTCACTCCCAAGACGGTTAAACATGTCTAATCATTTCTTGGTTATGTTGTGTTTTACTGGAGATTCATAAAGGGTTATAGTGCCTTGACATGACCTTTATGTCATCTATTGGCCAAGGATGTTTCTTTCGAGTGGACAGTTAATTATGAGGCAGTTTTCAAAAACCTTAAGAATATACTTATTTCGCCTCAAGTCATGTAACCACCCAATTGGACCTTCCTTTTAAGCTCATGTGTGACGTGAGTGATTACACGATAGGTGAAGTGCTAGACCAACAACAGGACAAGAAACCCCATGTCATCTATTATGCTAGTAAGACCTTGAATGAAGCTCAGATAAACTACACTATCATATGAAAAGGAATTGCTAGCAGTAGTTTTTACACTTGATAAATTTAGGTGATGCATTATTGGATCACCTATTGTTGTTTATACTAGCCGTGTTGTTTTGAACTATTTGATGACTAAGTACGTTGCAAAGCCAAGGTTGATTAGGTAGATCCTTCTCCTTCAAAGTTTCACATCATTATCAAAGATAAGAAAGTAGTGGAGAACATAGTGGCTGATCATTTGTCGTGACTTGTGATTGAAGACACAGATGATCACATCCCTATGCCTAATTTTTTCCCTGATGAGCAATTATTTGTTTTGAATTCAACTATGTCATGGTATGCTAACATTGTAAATTATCTTGTTACAAGGCTGCTACCAAGTCATTGAAGTCCAAAGGATAAAAAGAGATTCTTGGTTAAGGTGAAGTAGTTGTACTTTGGCAATCCTTATTTGTTCAAATACTGCTCGAACCAAGTGATAAGGAGATGTGTGCCCGATGAAGTAAAAAAGGACGTGATTTCTTTTTGCCATTCAAAATCTTGTGGAGGCTACTTCTCATCCAAGAAGACATCAGCTAAGATCTTACTAAGTGGTTTTTATTAGCCTTCTTATTTAAAGATTGTTTTATGTTTTGCAAGCATTACAATAGATGTCAATGATTAGGAGGTGTGACCTGTAGGAATATTATGTGTGACGCCCCAAAAAATCGGGTGTCATTTATCAACCGTTGACCACTCTTCAACCCGCAAAAATATATGTGGATGCAGGTTAACCCGACACCGCGGCACCACCTCCCGTTCACCAGGATTTTGAAAAAAATACAAAGTCTACATGCTTTTGATTGATTGACCCATCCAAGGTCCAATATAACACCATTGGTACTCTATTATTTTCTATTTATAACATTTGAAGGAAGAAAACACATAGCCCAAAATCATGGCAAAGCATTCTTAAATTTTCATATTTTTGGAAAACCTACCGGTAGGTTTTATTTTGGACCTACCGGTAGGTTTTGCCTAGATTTGTCTGTTTCACATGTTTTTAATTTCTAATGCATTCCAATCCATTCTACAACCATCTCATACATGTTTAGTAAGGTTTTTCACATAAAACATGGTACATACAAGTTCTATTACAAGAGATTCCATATATTTACATGTCAAAACTAGGTTTTCATAATTGTTTTCAAAACTCCAAATAAAAGCCACATCTCGGGTTTCCTCCTCCTTAAGGGTCCAAATGAGAGCCGCCCACCAGCATGTAATCTACACCTGAAATGTTTTCCCATATAGGGTGAGCTACGCTCAATAGAGTATCCCCTAAAGAGACTACTCCTCAACCTAGATGCATATGAAATATTCACATACAACGATTTACGAGAAACATTCTTCTAAATCAAGAAAATGCAATCCCATGATAGGAATATCCATGTCATGCAATGAATTGAGATGAAACACACTCATGAAACTTTAACCCTAGTCCTCACCAACTCCCACAACACAATGCAATGCACTTGTGTAACAAATCTGTCATTGATGAAAATACATCCAATGATTGTTTGAGATAAAAGTTATGTGTTTATAAAGCCAAATCATTGGAGGATGTTACCCATTGAATGAGTATTTTATAAAACAAAATCTTGTGTCTTTTTTGGGTAGCAGATTTTGGAATAGCACCGCCGGCTCCGTACTCCATTACACCTTTTTTGGACTTACTCCGACGGAAGTGTATAAACCCGTAGCCGGGTCTTGCCCCCAAGGGAGAGTCTAGTCCTTCTTGCTTTACCCAACACAAGTTTTTCATGCAATCATGTGACTAAATAGAATCTTTGATCCAACCTTTCCCAGTCCACACATCAATCACCAAGTATGGTGTTTGACCAACCATGCACACACACCCCCACACCCATGACTCATGGCCATGAATGTGATGCCAACATCATGCCCAATATGCAATAAAACCAAATAAGAAATATAATTGCCTATCATCATATTTTATGACAATTTATATCATATGCATACAATCACCGCAATCCATTAACATGTCAATATATCAACAAGCACATATTAACATTTACATCCAACATAAGGCCAAAGCATGTCATTTCACAATTTTTTCCAATAACACACTTAATCACAAGGCACAATCTATATACATAGCATGCCCACACCAAATCAAAATTTCAAGATGTTTCACAAGGAACTTCCACGTATCAAATTCAAGGTAGAACTTGATTTAAACCATTTCTATAACAAGAGACTCATTTCAATTGCAAGAGGCAAGACAAAAGTAGTTCTATAGCCCCAATCATTCTATATGGACACCATAGGTTGTAAATAACTAAAGTAGGAGGGAAATCTACCTCAAATGAAGTGTGGAGAACTTTAAGAACACCAACCAAACTTCAAGGTCTAGATTTCCCAAAAATCTCCTCCTTGGATCTTCGGTGAAATCTTTCGTTCTTGGTGTGGTTGCGTAGTGATTGTTGGAAAACGCTATTGTTCCTACGCTCCTAACATGAACCCTCAAATATGTATATGACTTATGTGTGTGGGTGAGTGTCACTCTCACTCGGATTCATGAAAGAAAAAGGGCAATGGAATGGTGGTATGAAGTGGAATGAACTAAATGTGTGAAATGTGAAATGTGAACAGAAGTGCTTCCCAATCGCAAGGAGTCTTCGTTTGTCGTGTTTTACTTGAAAAGTATTCCAAGGTCGTCTCCTCAGAGAAGGAAAGTTCAAGTGTGTGAAGGTGATTTTGTGAAAAAGAAAAAATATAAAATCTTTTGTTTGTGTTTTGGAGAGTTGTGTTCTTAATGAAAATGCAATAAAACAAGTGTTGGCTAATCCAAAGAGGTCATTCCAATGGGAATCTCAACTCAACTAGAAAGCTTCCTCCAATGGTACATAGATGAATGACTGATTCGTGGGAAGCTCAGAACAAATGGAAATGAGGATCTAAGCATAAACCATGACAAGTCTACGGAATATCAAAGACTCACAACCAAATAGAGGTGAGGATCCAAACATTTCCCGTGACAAATGCCTACAGGATATCAAAGACTCACCACCACGTCCACACTCAACCTAGTCAAATTGAACCACCGTACACCGAGTGGAGGAAAGAAGAAGAGTGGAAATGGAATCCCCAAGAGGAGATTTTCCTTCGATTGGCCAACTAAAAATCTAGCTAATCATGTTTGCAAGAAAAAAAATCATAATGTAAAGAGACATAATGAAGACATGAAGCTTAGAACATAACTTAAAGCAATAAAACTTAAACTATGAAGAAAAACTTTCAATACCCATTTTAAGAAAAGCTTGAAGTGGAAAAACTCATACAACAATGGTGAAATCTAAAACATGTAACTAAACTTGCAATATACTTGAAAGGAATGAGATTAAAGACAATAAATTAAGCTTACAAGAGTCTTACATTAAAATACAAGTGAAATGATGGAAGAAAATGCAAAAACATAAATTTCTCACACTATGACATTATTCATCATCTTCTTCCTTGGGAGCTTTCTAAGCTTAGGTAGCCACCCCTCTTGAAATGGTTGTGTAATGCTGAATATAATGGAGTGTGCCTTCAATTTTCGTGCATGGTGGTCCTTAGGGTCTGTGTGTAGGCTTCCCATCAAGAGGGGGCTGAAGGGATGGACTTTGACAGGCTAGGAAAGCCTACCCAGAAACCCACATGGCAGTCCTCTTCTCTCACATCCTCCATAAATGTCAAGCCTCTAAAGTATTCAATTTGTGTAAGGGAGGCATGTAAATGTGTAAGAAAATGTTGGGGGGCAAGTGGGAGAAATGTAGGTGGGCCCCCAAGCTAGTGGAGATGGGCTGTAGGAGGTTCGAGGCTGCTTCAGGGGAGCAAACTGGTACTGCATACTGGTACGGTTTGGCTACTGAATTCGAAGTACCGGTATCGCGTACCGGTACAGTTCCTTCTATGCTCTAGACCACTTTTCGTAGAATCGCCATAACTTTTGATCCAACCGTTGGATTGAGCTGAAATTTTGATACAATACAGATGACATTCAGATCTACAGCTTTTAGGTTTCGCAATTTTTCAGATTCGAAGTGGATCATGGTCAGAATGGAGGAAAACCGAGGCTCTGCTTCCAAATGATGTGGCAGCTGGTGCCTTTGTTCCCAAAGACCAATACCTCATTGATTTCTTCAATTTTAAGCCTCCAAATCTTCAGGTATTGTGTCCATGCATTCACCACTCATCCAACATAGTTGCAAGGTCCTAAAATCAATGATTTAAGCTATAAAACATACAACATCGAAAATTCAACATTATTCATAATTTCGGCTAACACTAAGTACTTAGATGCAAAAGTTGAGTTAAAATGCATGTAATGAGGCCTTTACATATGCAATATTATGCACTCATCACGTAGCCCTTGTCAACGTGATCGTCTCTTGTTCTTGGTATGGCGAATTTCGGCAGACAAACTCCGTGAATCTCAGAAAGAAAATTGCATTTTCTCTTGTCTTCTCACTTCTCCCTCGCACGTTAAACACACAGATTTTCAGCAGATATTTGGGCCAAAATATCTGATTTTTTTCCCTATTTATAATTTCAAGGTTTGGCTCACGTTGCGCCACATGTCCCCAACTTATCCAGGTCCGTTTTCGCCCTGAAACGATTTATTTCATCTCAGTTTAAGTTCAAATTTATTTTATTTGAACTTTAATTCAATTATAAGAAAAATTTATAATTTTTATTTTTGGGGACCTTTGGAAGGTCATTCGACACCTAATTGTCTTGTAAAACGTAAAAATTTTGACTATCTCAAAATTCGACGAAAATTGACAAGACAACTAAAACTCGTGAGACGAATCCAACGGTGGCCCAGTTTTGTCATCCAAGCTCTAGAGAAATACACATTTTAAATTCGCATTCTAGTGGCAAATTACCATTTTTTCCTTTTTTAGAAAAAGTTCAAATTTACCCGGGTATTACATTATGCCTGTTGCACCTATAATTGTGATAGAATTTTTTTAACTGTTGGGGTGTTGACTTTGTGGATCATTTTCCTATGTCTTTTTTATATACTTACATTTTTTTTGCAGTTGACTATATTTCTAAGTGGGTAAAGGTTATCCCGAGCAAGACTAAAGATCACAAGATTATGATCAAGTTTTTGAAAGAAGATATTTTATCTAGGTTTGGGATGCCTAGGTCAATAATCAATAATTGTGGTTTACATTTTGTAATAGGCCATATGTTAATCTCATGCATAAATATAGTATTACACACAAAAGTGTTCAAAGGTTACCACCCATAGACTAAAGGCCAAGTTGAATTGGTCAATAGGGAGATAAAACACATTCTAGAAAAGACAGTCTATCCTAATGGAAAGAATTGGTCACTTGGGTTGACCAATGCTCTATGGTCTTATAGGATTACTTTTAAGACACCATTAGGTATGCCACCCTATAGGTTAGTATATGGAAAAACTTGCCATCTACCCGTAGAAATGGAGAATAGAGCTTATTGGGCCATAAAAATCTTAAACATTAATTTGACATTTGCAAGTAGCAATAGAAAATTGGACTTGAATGAACTTGAAGAAATGAGAAGAGATGCATATGAAACTACTCAGATTTACAAGGAGAAGGTAAAAAAATTTCATGATAAATCTATTTTGAGAAAGATCTTTGAGCAACTACATAAAATATTTTTGTATAATGCTTGACTTCATCTTTTTTCAGTTAAGCTCCACTTGAGATGGGCAAGTCCCTTTATAGTTGAGTAAAATTTTCCCTCATGGAGTAGTCGAGCTTGAGAACTTGAACAATGGGCATACCTTTAAGGTTAATGGTTAGCGTGTGTAGCCATTCTAGGAAAGTTTACCATTAGAGTAGCCAGTGGAGGAGCTCATTGATCTGATTTATCGGGATCTTCCGGCAAGTGATCTTTTTCTTACATGATTTGTTGTATATTTATAGTTGTTATTCTCTTTGCTTCTTCTTTTATTTTTTTGGTAGTTTGCAGTTTGATTTCCTTTTGGAGCAATTCGTCCAGATGACCTCGTTCCCTTATATATTTCATTAATTCTCTTGTATATAGTTTTTTCTGTTTCATTGAGGTCAATGAATTGTGACACCCCAAAATCGAGGGGTCTGTTTATAAATCCATTGATAACCTATCAACCCGTAGAAATATTCGTGAATGCTGCATAACCCGACACCACGTGATAGCATCCCCTAACCAGGATCGTAACCCACAATTGTAGTAGGGCATTGAGCCATATCCTAGAACTAGTACGGGCTTTGTTGGCCTATGGTGGGGTAGATAGGAATAAAGTGCGTCTCAGCATGCCCCACCAAAGACTCGGACTGGGAAGCTCCATAGCTCTGAGATCCCTGCCACTGAGGACAATCTAGTTTCATATGCCCTAGTTGATGGCAATGAAAACAAGTCCTTTAGCCTTGGCCTTGGCCTTGATAGTCGTGACCCTGTGGAGTCGAAGTCGAACTAGAAGAAAAAGGCTGACCCTCCTTCCTCTTGTTTTTAACACTTGTTTTTTGGATGTTCTGTGCGTTGTCTATATCTCTCTCACTCTATGGCCATAGATGCCTTGACCATCGAGTCCAAGTCTTGCAAGAGAAGACCCACAATTTTACCTCAGATGGGTAATTTCAGCCCATCCTCAAACTTCCTCACCTTGGCCGTGTCTGTGGCCACATAATCATTAGCAAAACGGGCTAATTCCATGAACTTAACCAAGTATTCTAACATTGTTATAATCCCTTGCCTTAAGTCTAGGAACTCTTGAGCATTAGCATGCCACACAGATGCAGGGAAATATTTACCCATGAAGAGTTATCAAAATTCTCCCCATTTCATTGCCTCCAAATTCTTTGAGGCTTTGGCCCAATCCCACCACACTTAGGATTCTACCCCCTAGATGGAATGTAGCTAGCGCTATCTTAGTGGCATCGAAAGTGATTTTCACAGCCCCTACGACTTACCAGAACCAATGGTCAGCTACCATCAAATCTGCCCCTCCCATAGAAATCGAAGGCTTGTGTGCCTTAAACTTATGGAGGTTATTTGAGCCTCATTGGTCCACATTTGCACTAGCCTATGCAATAGTAGCAGCCATAACACTAGCCTGCGTAATGGTAGCAGCTGCAACACTAATAGCTTCCACGAAGGCATGGTGGTCATAAGTGGGTGATGGTTGGTCATTGTTCTGTCCACTGCCTCGGCGCCCTCTTCCTCTATTTTCCATCTACACACATGCTAAATAACAATAGAGCCTCACAAAGTTTCCCAAGATAGGGATCAAGCGCAAACGTTGAAAATTCTCTCATTGTCCCTCTAGTAGAATGTGTATCACATACTAGCAGACATTTACACCTTGAACTATCCCGTTCATCCCTCTTTTCGAACCCCCAAGGTTATGCTTTCTAACCCTAGAGTTTCCCTTTCCATATACATTTTACCATGCATATTGTTCACATAAAGTGTAGCATATAATCATGTAGCATATTAGAGCACATAACATGAAATGCACAACGAATGCAATGGTCTAAACTCATGCCCCTCAAGCCCTAAGTATATCGTATATGCTCTTATACCAAGCTGTAACACCTCAAAATCCGGGGGTCCATTTAAAAGTTTGTTGATAAACCATCAACCTGCAGAAATATCCCGTAAATACGACATAACCCGACACCATGTGTTAGCATCCCCTAACTAGGATCGTAAACTATAATTGAATTTTGGGTTCAATTATTCATTGCATCCAACCAAGGTCTAATATACAATGATTTATACTCCATTATGGTCCTTTTACATCATTGGAGGGAAGAAAAACATAGGCCAAAAATATGGCAAAGCAGTTTTAACATTTAAAAAAATTGGAAAGAGTATCGGTACACAGTACCGATACTGTTTGCCTACTGGAAAAAGTGTACCGGTACTGTTTTAAGTGATATCGGTACTGTTTGCCTACTGAACAACAGGGTACCGGTACTCAGTACCAGTACTCTCTACCCATTTTTGTCTGTTTCAATCATTTTTTTATTTTAAATCCATTCCAAACCCTCTCACAATCATCCAATACATGCTTAATGTGATTTCATACATAAAACTTGATACATACAAGCTCTATTACATTCATTTACATATATTACATGCTCAAAACATAGTTTTAACAATTTTTTTACAAAAAAAACCAACGTTAAAGGCACAACTCGACCTCTCTTCACCCTTGATGCTCTAAATGAGAGTCGTCCACTAGTGTGTATCTCGCAGCTAAAATATTTTTCGGTATAGGGTGAGCCACGCTCAATAGGGTATCTCCTACATAGGCTACTCCCCACCTACATGCTTATGGAATGTACACATGCAACAATTAACAACATTTATCAATTTCAAACATGAATGTGTAATTCAATGTTGAAATTCTACCATGTCATGCTATGATATGAGATGACAATCACTCATGCACTTTAACCCGAGCCCTCACCGGCTCCCACAATACAATGCAATGCACGTGTGTAAAACATTCATCATTGGTAATGTACATCCAATGCTTGTTTGAAATAAAATCATGTGTTTATAAAATCAAGCATTTTTGGATGTTACACATCCAAGAGTACATTTATAAAATAAAATCTTGTGTTTTGGCTGGGCAACGAATTTTGGAATTGCATCGCCTGCTCCGTACGGATAATTCACTTTTTTGGACTTTCACCTACGAAAGTGAATAAACCAATAATCAGGTCTTGCACCTGATGGATCTTCTGGCCCTTCTTGCCATACCCGACACAAGTTTTTCCTTTCATGCAATCGTGCAACTCTACTGAACCTTGGTCCAACAGTACCAAGCTCACTTACCACCCACCAAGGATGGTGTGTGATTTAAAAACATGCAATCACCCACACACATGTCCATACAACCATGTGGAATGTAGGGGATCTTCGATCCAACTTTTTCGAGACCACATATCAATCACCAAGTATGGTGTTGATCAACCATGCATACACACATCTACATTCATGACTCATACCCATGAATGTGATGTCAAGTCTATGCCCAAATTGCAATGCATGCCGAGTGAGCAATTTTCAAATATCAACATATACCATGGTTATCTATATCATATGCATATAATCACCAAACTTTGTCACATTGTTAATGCATAAACAAACATATATCAACAATAATTTACCAACATTTTATCACATAACCCATGTCATTCACAAGGCACAATATAAACACATAGCATGCCCATGTAGCATCAAATTTCAATAAGTTTCACAAGGAACTTCTACTTATAAAAATCAAGCTTGAAGTTGGTCTAAGTCATTTCTATACTCATTTTCTCCTTTCCATATTGATAGCCATGTGATATATAACCACATACACCAAACCATCCCCTATGGCCACCGTAGGCTTGAAATAAACCGGAGTAGGAGGTAACCCTCCCTCTTGAAGTGCAAATCGAAGAGTAGAACCTCAAGATCACCAACCAAAACCTCCAAAACTTGATATCCCCAAAATCCCCCCTTTGGATCTTCGATGAAATCCTTCGTTATTGGTATGGTTGTGTAGCCCTCGTCAGGGAGATCGACTTTAACTCTTGGCTCAACGGATTCTGACCTCCGAAACTCCATGAGTCGAAGGAATTAATTTTGGATTTCTCTTTTTTCTCCCTCTTTCTCTCCAACATCGAAGCCAACTGATTTCAGCAGATATTTATGGCAAAATATCTGATTTTTGGCCCTTTTTATAATTTTGGGTTAATTGCATTAGAGGTCCCCAAAGTATGGGGTCTGTCTCATTTTGGTCCCCAATTTTTTAATTGCTTTATTTTAGTCCCTAAAGTATTAAATATGTTTCTATATGATCCTTCAAGCAGACAACATCCAAATTGAGAATATTTTTTTATCATAAACTTGTCACGTAATAACTAAATATGCACAAAAACTAATTTTGATAGCTCTTAAACAAAATTTAGGTAAATTTTGACCAAAAATTTTGTAATATGGATAGTTTTTTTTTACCAAAAATTTGGATAGCTAATGATCAAAACTGTGTAATTTTGGTAGGCATTTAACCAAAATTTGAGTAGAAATTTGGTCAAGAGTTATCCAAATTATTTTTTGTTTATATTTAAGTATCATATGACAAGTTTAGGATAAAAAATCATTAGCAATCTGGACACTGTCTGCTTGGGGTACTATATAGAAACATATTCACTACTTCAGGGACCAAAATGATGTAATTGAAATATTGGAGACCAAAATGGGATAAACTCCATATTTTAGGGACCTCCAATGCAATTAACCCTATAATTTTCAAGGCTTCGCTCTCGTCGCGCCAAGTATTCCCCACTTGTTCGAGTCCATTTTTACCCCGAAACTATTAATTTCATTCCTGTTTAAGTTCAAATAAATTTATTTGAACTTTCATCCAATTATAAGGAAATTTTATATTTGCCATTTTTGGGAACATTTGTGAGGCCATTCGCCATCCAGTCGTCTCGTAAAACGTAAAAAATCCTACTATCTCGAAATGTGATGAAATTAGTCTGGGTGTCTAGATTTCGCGATACGAATCCAAAGGCAAAGTCTGTTGTATCATAAGAGCTCTAGAGAAACACGTATTTTAATCCTACAATACAGTGATAAATTACAATTTTGCCCTATTTAAGAAAATTTTCAAATTTACGCAGGTTTTACATGCATAATTTAAGTTGGGGGATTAGGGTTTATATTTTTATTTGTTGTTTTTTTTTGTATTTTTTTTTATTTTGTGTTGTTTTAATTATTTTTTCTCCTAAAATATGAAGAAAATGAAAAAAAATATGCTTTATCTATTTTGGAAGTATGAGCTTGGGTTGAATTCTTGGAGAACTTTGATATTTTGATAGTAATTTGAGTTAATTAAATATGGACTATTGGATGAAATTTATTAGATGCTTGAGTGTTATGCATGTATTGTCATTAAAAACTCAAATTTTAAATACCATGACCATCTAGTTCTTGTGATTTGTTGAAATGGGCTTTTGTGTTTCAACGCTTGACATGTATAGTCGAGACAGATATATGACCTTGTGAGTTTAAAGCCTATCATTTTATAGGGTTATATGACAATTACTAAAGAAATAGTTATTTCATCACTCATTTAGTACTCTCATTATGTTTGTTTTGGTTAGAATATGAGGAATGATTAGTTGATTGTATCTCTACCAATTAAAAGTTTTCATTGTTCTTGAAAAAGGATTTTAGGCCATTCGGTTTGATAATTTTGAGCCTTTGCCTGTTCTGCCTTACAATTTTTCCCTCTAAGTCGTGATTGAGCCTATTTGGATATTCGTTTTTTAGCAATAAAGTTTAAATAAGCCAAATGATATATATATATACACCTTACATTGGTTATCCCTTGAATTGCTAAGTTTTTATTAAGAAAGTAGCGAGATTTATGGCAAAATCTCAAACATGGGCAACATGAGAAAAGGAATGAAGCTGAAAAGAAAATGGAAGAAGCATCAAAATGTTGGGAAAAAAAATGAGAAGCCAAAGTCTTGGGAAAGAAGATGGGGTGTAAAAAGAAATAAAAAAAAAAGACAAAGAGAAGAAGAGAATGACGTGAAAGTAAAGAGAAAAATGTTCAAATTGAAGAGTCAATTGTGCTATAAAAGTATCTTGGGTAACTCTTTTTGAAATTCTTAATCATTTGTTTCTTTTACCTCTACACTTAGCCCTATTATAGCCTTGATAAAATCTTAATTGATTTTGAGAATAATAGTGAAATAAAATACCTTATTGGATAGAGAGATACATCATTGGTGTTATTCTTATTACTTCAACATTCTTTCATAAGATTATGTCAAGATTGATTCATTTCTTAATACTTCATTGTTAGAAATATGTGGGATATACTTGTTTTGTTAACATGAATTATGCCCACATGTACCTTGAGTGAAACAATCATGATAGTCAGAGAGGTCTATTTTGAGTGAAATCGGAGAGAATTGGTGCCAAAGTTAATTTTGGGTAGCTAAAAAGAGATGAGAATTCAATTTGACAAATTTCTTGAACTAGTTGATGTAACATAGACACACAAATGAGTTTATGATGATAATATGTGTATTTACTTTTGCATATCGTTTAGGCCTAAAAATAGCTATGTGTGAATGAGCTTAAATTCTATTGACATATTGTGGTTACTGTTGAATTTGATGCAAGTGATGTGATCGAAATGGTGAAAATTGAGGAGTTTGTAGGTATCTTTTCTAAAAACCTTCATGAGACAAAACTTGTCCAGATCACCTAAGGGTTTAAAGGCTTATTACATAGGCTAAATACAATTGTGATTGCCTAAGAAAATTATATGTTTTTGCTTAGTTTTAGGTTGTGCTTTTAAATTCGAAGGCATGGATTTTTGGGTTTTTATTAGGTTAAAACCAAGGTTTTTCGAGAATTTCAAGGATTTTCCTAATTCTAACTTTTCGCTTTCCACTATAAAAGCCTCTCTTCCTCTTTAGAAACCCTAGAGACTCTTCCCATAAGGCTTGAGTATGAAGTAATCTTTGCTATTATGAATATATGTTGTGATATTTGATAATGTACAAAAGTGGATTTCTGCACCACCTGTCCAGTAATTAATAGAGGTAATAAGTGCAATAAATATAAAGATGATATCCAGACAAGAAACACAGATATAGAGTGGTTTGGTTAAGGTGTCCTACTCCACTTTAAAGTCAGCAACGGTGGCTAGAAGACTTTATTGATAAGTTAGTAAGTGGAGAGAGAGCACGTGCAAGCTCCAGGTTTAGTGAGGCAGCAATGAGAGATATAGTAGTGTGAGAGATGTAGATATGTGTAAAAGGTGTCTCCCTTATGTGTAGAGGGCTTACAATCTATAGACACTGAGTCTTAGTTGAGGTGGTGGCGTGAAGGCTAAGCTACAAGTATTTTGGGGAAGATGGGTGCTATCTTTGATTAATGGTTATCCCGATAATTGCTCTCCCACGTGTGTTGACTCTTGCTGGACTCTTGAGCTGAGGCCATAGGCTAGGTCTCATCTGTCTTTGGATGGTTTAGACTTAACCCATGAACTAGGCCCAAGCCTGGTATAAATCTAGGCTCGTTAATATTTGTGGATTGATGGCTTCAAGAAAGATTCTAGCTCTATCTCACTCTTCTATTGAGTTCTTCAAGGCTACTCTATTGGCCTGGATCCTTTTGGTGGTCATAGTTTCTATAGCTATAATGAACATGCCTAGGACATGATATAAGCGAGTCACCTCAACCAGCACCATTGGAGTTCATCTAAGCAGACGTCTATGATGGAGAAGGGAAAGAGGAAGAAGACTGAGTCAGACTCTGAGAAAGACGAAGATGATGAACCGTTTTTCAAGAAAGACTATCAAACATACCTTCAGGAGAAACGAGAGTGGGTTGCAAGGGTTTTGTCATGGCTTATCGTTGCTAAGGTTTTTCAAATAGTAATGGAGGGTGTGACAAAGAAAAAAGATATTGAGTCTAAGAATACTTCACCAGAAGGAGTGGATTCGGTTGCAGGTACTAGTTTCACGAAGCCAATTATCTTCTCCAATTTAGATGATGAGACAAGAGGATTACTAGAAGCTCTGATGAGAGGGTCGGGTCCAAGGTTGAGATGATGCTCTCATTGATGGACCCACTCTTCCCACTTTCTTCATTCTTTCTACTTACTCTACTTTACTATTTTTTGTTGTTTCCATATTTATTTGTGTTTAGTAGAATTTTACGAAATTTTGAAGTTTGGGTAGTACTAGCCAAATAGAAGAGTCAATAGGTGGCGGCTACTACAATTTTTGTTCTGATTGTACCCAAAATCACGCAGCAAAAATATTAAAAGTTATTAATTCCAGTTTTGTGCCTTGTGTTCTTCTTAATTTATGCCTTATAACTTGAGTACTAATTTATGTTAACCTTTGCCTTGGATGTTTCAAAGTTTATTTTTATTAGTTTCTTTGTTTGGTGTTTCCTAGGAGCTAGCAAATCCTAAGTTGGGAGGTGTGTTAAGTACTCAATATTGCATTTTTTTTGTAGCTTAACACATTCGCTTTAGGCTTGATAGCGAATTAACTTACTTCATTTATATTGCATCTTATGCTTTGATTTCTGTGTTTGTAGGCAATTTGGGTGTAAAGGTGGGGATTAAGCATTAATAGGGAAAAAAAAAGAAAAATAAAGCATTAATAGGATGGAAAGGGACAAGTCGGGATTGAGTTTGCTCAGGAGAAGTGAAGCCGAGAGCCTTGGAAACTATTTTGGAAGACAAGAAAATTTCAACTGGTAGGAAGACAACAGAATGAAGGCTCTACCAGTAATAAGTCATTTCTACCAGTAGCTTGAGCTATAAAAGATTAGTGCAGATAGCCTACCAGTAGTTAGTACATTTTCTACAAGTAGAAGAACTTAGAAAAGTTTACACGTTTTTCACCAGAGAAGTTCTACTAGTAGATAGAATATGTTCAACCAGTAGAAAAACTTACAATACTTTGACAAAGGAAGTCCTACTGGTAGCACTTTGCTCTGATAAAATCTCTGAAACTTCTATGGCTTTTCCTACCAGAGATAATTTTAGGATGGATATATGTCCAAGATCTATAGATCTCCTTCAAACGAGAATAAATAGAAGACCCTTTTGGGAATACAACACATGACTTTTTATTTGAGTTACTACACGATACTATTCTCTTATGCTTGGGAGCACTCGTGAAAATATAACGCAATTGGAGGGCAAGCACAAGTAAATAGAGTAAGGGGGAGTTTTTTCAAATGCTCAAGGGGAGGACATTTACGAACTTGACATGAAGTCATCTATTTTACACTTGTTATTTTATTTGTGAACGCCAACTAAAGGGAGAATCTGATGTGATTGACATTGATATATCAATAGGTTCTCAAGCATATAGGAAAATTTAGTTCTTTGCATGTTACATATTTTCACTTACATGATGTATAAATAAATATGTCATATTCTTAACTTGGTGATCACCATACCTACGATTGTATTATTCAGTTCACTAAAAAATGATGTGTTTCACAAGGTTCTAGTTTGAGTGGTGATGTGCAGGACAATGATCTTCAAATAATATCCTATGATGTACATATTTTGAAGGGAGGAGATCAAGTGTCAAAGCTACATCATTCACACTCCAGTTGTACCTTCTAGCTTACGACAAAGGTAATGATCTAGATACCTAAGATGATCCCTTGGTTTATTTAACTTAGGAGGATTAGAGTTAAAATAGAATTAGGGTTAATCTGTATATGCTCCTTAATTATGCCATTAGTGGAACCGTCTTGAGCAACACCCTTTAGTTCTCAAGAGGATAAAATTTTACTTGGGTTTAAGCTTAAAAAACTAGTAGGGACTGTCCTATGATTGTCAACCTTTGCTAGAGCGATCTCTTTATCACTTTGAGAAGAAAAGGGGATCAGACCACGGGATGGAGTACATCACTCGCTCGAGCGACTCATGGTCGCTCAAGCAGTTTGTGCTCCTCAGTGAGGTTTGAAATGTGATTTTCATTCTAGTGACAACTGCTCAATGACCGCCCTCCCACAAATTGAGCAAACGTTCACTAATCTGAGTTTTCTTATTGACCAATATTATCCTCATCTTTTTGAAAAAAATTTCTTAATAGAGAAAGAAGAGTGCAAAACTCGCAAACTTAATAGACACGAAATATCCATTAAGACAAGTTCATCTTCTTGCTCAATGCTAATTGTGAAAAAGAAATTAAGCAATGCAAAAACAAAAAAAAAGTATAAAAGAAGCAAGTTTGATCTTGATCCTTCTGGTAGACTCTAAACTTTAGTGGATATCTCTATGCAACTTTTTTCTTTACTTTTATTGTAGATTATCTATTTCTTATCTTTAGTATTGCTCTACAACTCTTTGTTTCAATGAAAATGCTAGGACTAGTATAGCACCCCATGAGAGATATAAATAAGGAGAGTCTTTGCTTTAGCTAGGGGAAGCCACTTGTAAGCCTTTTGAGTGAGAAAACTTATATGTACCCTAGAAAGCTTATCCCACAACCCCAGATCCCTAAGACCCAAGGCTACCACAAGAGATTCTACCCAACCTCACAATTTGGAGTTGGAGATTTTGATAGCTTGATAAACTCATTGATGTGTGTATACCGGGAATCATTGGCAAATTCATGATTGCTCGAGGCCTAAACAAACCATGCAGTGAGGAGTTCAATTGAGCACCTGAGAGTGACTTTCAGTGGAGATCCCTATGAAGGAAAGGAGCTCTAACTATGGTATTGGTTGAGGTATAAGACTCAACTACTTGTAGATTGGCTTTGTGAGTAGTGGATGAGGTTATGGTGAACCCTGGCTGGTTCCCCACGAATTTTTCTTGAGGGTTTCCAGCATCAACAAATCACTTATATTATTTTTTGCTTATTCTTATACCCTTGTGATTATTTTCACAAATGTGAACTATGTGTTTGAATGAAAGATTGATTGACACATTTTCATCCATAGTTGTTATATGGTTTTGGGATCGTCATGAGATTAATTGTTCAAATGAATTAATTGAACAATTATTTAACATCAATCACCATGGGTTTGTTAGGTCGTGGTGATCAAAAGGGTTCTTCTCACTATTCATTGTTGAATTCAAGAGAGAAGAGGTAATTGTGGTAGATTAGGTTATAATCGGTAATCAATTATGCTAAAATTGAAAATCCTATACACCCCCTCTAGGTAGTCCCATATGCTCCACATGTATAATAGTGAGGGAAGATCCACTTCGTTTCTCCACCCTCTTGGAACTACATGTAATATTCAATTCATAACTACTCACAGGTCATGGTAGATCACCAATCATACTAAAAAATAATACAAAAGGTAGGTAAAATAGGATGCCCTCTCTACAAAAGATAGTTGTTATTTATACTAAAACTCTAGGGCTAGCCTAAGACGTCTCCTTTTTTAATACAAACTCCTATAGGTCAACTCCAAAAGTCCAGATTGAGAAGGTGCATCCGGACAGTCGAATCGCGTCCACATAATTCAAATTCTCTGGACAATCACATCAATAGGCACATCTGAACGCCAAACTCATTCTCAAATGGTATTCACATATCGTTATGGGTGCGTTCGAATAGTTTCTTTGGTGTCTGAAAATCTCAAATTCACTAAAGTTTCATTCTTCATAGCTACGTCTGAATGCCAAACTCGAGTTTGGATGGCCTTCATGCCTCGGGAATAATGACACCGTATTATCAACCATTGTCAATCCAATCATTGTGTCCGGATGATTCTATATATCTTGACCTCCCTTATTTGTGTGCTCCTTCAAGTTGGGTTGAATCTTTGTATCACCTTTGTATCAAAATTGCTTCAAATCAATACCTACACTCAACATTGTTCATTGAGTATTCATGAATCCCTTTGACTTGTCCTCAATCGCTTGTTTCACTATTCTCTTCTAATAATTCTATATATCAACATATTTACTACAAAAATAATCCAAACACTAGAACAAGAATGAAGGTACAAAACACAAGAATCTATCACCTATAAGCTCATATATTATGCATTTAACCTGGTCCAAATTGATAGATCAGCCTTGGTGCTTCCTTAGATCAATCCGACCCTTCATTCACTCCTCCAATCCACCCTTCAAACCTCAAATGCATGTGTGTATATACAACCGAAATGCAACTAAATGCACATGCATAGATGAAATTTGATCGAAATGAAATGTAATTTTCAAATTAAGCATTAAAATGCACAATTTCATTTATCATGAATTTTAGACATGTTCACATTATAATAGCTCCATCGAAATTTCATTAGCTTGTTTACATTACTCTATGTGTTTAGTATGAGCTCTTTAAGATTTACAAATGAGTAATGAATATTAAGTATAAGTACTCTCAACAATTCAAGTCAGTTGTGCTTTGACATTTATTATTGGGCTCTTTGGCATGTTTTAAGGGATTGGGGCTTTACTCATTGTAACTCATATGTTCACCTATCAGCAAAACTTAGAGTCACGTAAGGTCATTAACCATTTAAACTAACAATACTCGTAAGTATGAAGGTGAATGGTTGGCGTGTACTTGGTTTTTGAATCACTATTCAAGCACGCTAGGGTAAAAGAAACTTTGGTTTATGGATCATGCACTAGGATTTATGACCACTAAGTTCTCTATCTCATAATATGACTAAGGGCAATGCACATTTCAACTTTGACTCAAGGATCGAACCATTGTAGAGCAAACCAAAGTGTGAATTACCATGATCAATAACAAAGAAAAACAAACAAAAGAAAATATTTTTGACTTTTTAAAAATATTTTTAAAATTTTTATATATCATATAAATAGAAAAATATGAACAAACATGCAATGAATAAATCAAAAATAAAGCAACTAATCATAAATCCTAAAAAAATGTCAAAGTTGACATCACAACTCTTTTTGGGGTTTTAATTGCTTTTGTTTTTGGTTTTTCAAAATTTTTATGTTTTTGATTTTTCTCATAAGAAAAAAAAATAAACAAATAAAAATATTTACAATGTATGACCCAAGGGTGTTTGATGCAATGCATGAATGATACACTTAGATCCATATTACTCACCTCATCTACTTCTTAGGTAATATGGCCTTGTTGGGAGCATCAGGGTATCCAACTTGGAAGAGGCAATGAGCCACTAAAACTCCTCCCGAATGACATACAATTAGTAAAACCTTGACCCATTTAGTATAATAATATTCAGAGCACTAATAACCTTCATAAGTACTACATGATACAGTCTCCAAATAATGAATAAACTTTGATACCAATTTCATATACAATCAAACATATACTATGACGCCCCATAATCTGGGGTCCTTTATCAACCTGTTCATCACACATAAAACCGCAAAAGTACCTGTGCATGTCACATAACCCGGCACCACTTCATCATACGACCATTCCAAGGTCCCATATGCATCAATTTGCCATCAAAATTTCTCTAATTATATCCTTAAAACAAAAGGATTCAAGTCCTGAAGGCGTGGCAAAGTGATTTTAAATTTTTTAAAAAATTTAGTGGAGCTATCGGTAGCTCGTGTACTTAGTATCGGTACCTCGTGTACATAGTATCGGTAGCTGAGCCCTTTACCAGTGAACTACTAGTAGTTGTGAACCTTGCTACCGGTAGATGCCCACTTCCAACAAGCTACTAGTAGTTGTGAACCTAGCTACCGGTAGCTGCCCACGGCCAACAAGCTACTAGTAGTTGTGAACCTAGCTACCGGTAGCTACCCACTACCAACAAGCTACCAGTACCTCAAGTTGCTACCGGTACCTGAGCCCACTAGCATCGTGGTATTGTGCTTGATGGTTTCCATTGTAGTATTCTCTAATCTCTGTACATCACCTTCAAATGTATATATGACTTATATGTGAAAGAAGTGTTACTCTTCCTCGAATGATATGGGAAATGGGACAACAACTTGGTGAAAATGAAAAGAACAAAATGTGTGTGAACAAAAGTGCTCCTCAAGCGCAAAGAGACTTTCGAGTGGTGTATTTTACTTGGAATGAGTATTCCAAGGTCGTCTCCTTTGGGAAGGAAAGAAATTTGTGTGAAGGTGATTTTGGTAAAATAAGGAAAAGTGTAAAATCATTTGAAGTTTGAAGTTGGTGATTTGTGTTTTTGCTAAAAAAAAAATGAAAACAAGTATTGGCTAATCCAAAGAAGTCATTCCAATGGGAATGCCAAATCAACAAAAGTCCTTCCTCCAATAGAACCTAGATGTACAATTGATTCATGGGAAGCTCAGGACGAGATGGAAGTGAGGATCCAAGCATAACCCGTGGCAATGCCTGCGGGATTTCAAAGACTCACAATCCCATTTTCACCCCAACCCAGTCAAACCGAACTATCGTACTCTGACAGGAGGAATGAAAATGAGTTGAAAATAGCACACCCAAGGGAATTCTCCCTTGGATTAACAAACTAAAAATCTAGCTACTCATGCTAAAAGGAAAGACATCCAATATGAAAAGAGACATGGTATTGAAATGGAATTTAGAACTTGTATTTATGCTAAAAAGAAGTAGACTATAAAGAAGAATTCATTTCATAAACATAGCTAAAGCTTAAAAGAAAAACCCAACAGAAAAATTAAAGTGCAAGAACATTTGAATTAAACTTGATTACACAAGAATTGAAAGAGATTACAATGCAAGAAATAAAGATTACAAGAGAACTACAACTTACTGCAATGAAATGGGTGAAGAAAATGCAAAAACATAAATTTTATCTCCCTAGCACTATTCGTCATCTTCTTCGCTGGAGCTCTCTAAACTACTCCGATGCATAGGTAGCCACCCCTTCAAAGCTTGTGGAATGTTGAATATATGATGTGTCCAAGACTTCAAATTTTGTCCATGAGGCTCTCGATAGCATGTGCGTAGGCCTCCCATCCATAGGAGGCTGAGTTGATGCTTGGACAGGCTAGGAGAAGGCTAGCCTACAACTCCTCTAGCTGCCTCTTTCTCCCCCATCCTCATAAATGCAATGGCCTCTAAAGTCCAAGCAAGGGTGTTGGGAGGCATGTAGATGTGTAAGGGATGTTAAGGGACAAATAGAAGAATCTATGGCGGAATCCCCAAGCAAGTGGAGCATGAGTTGCAAGCGTTTTAGGCATTCTGGGCAAAACCTTCCAAAAGGTTCATTCCAATAGGCTAAACCTTTCAGAAGGTCTTGCAGAGTGTGACAACTCAGGACTAGTTTTTTTATAATTGCCATAAATTTTTATCCTACTCTTGGATTGAGCTTAAATTTTGACACAGTACAAAACACATCCAGATCTACAACTTTTATATTTTTCACTTTTTCAGATTAGAACTGGATCATGGTAAAAAAAAATGGGAAAAATAGTGGTATTGTGTCAATAATGGAGAAAACAGTGGGCTAAACCTTCCGGAAGGTTTGTGGCCAAACCTTCCGTAAGGTTTTATCCAAAATCCATTTTTCTTGGTTTCTTCACCTTTCAAGCCTCCCAATCCTCATTTAATGTGTTCATCTCTTCACCACCCATTCACACTTAGTTGTAAGGTTCCAAAAGCCATCATTTACGCTATAATTACCTGCAACATCAAAATTTTCACTTTATTCAAAATTTTGACTATCTCTAAGTAATTAAATGCGAAGTTAAGTTAAAAAGTGTGAAATGAGGCCATCAAATATGAAATATTTTGTGCTCATCATCCAGTAGCTATTCAACTTGCTACTGGTACTAGGGCCTAGTTTTTTCCCAATTCAATCATTTTTCAATTGCAACTCACCCAATCTCAGACAACATTTACCCAAACTCATATAACATCAAAATTTACACAAAATATAGTCCTTTTGAGTTCATTTTACAATCGTTTATACAATATTACATGTCTAAAACTAATTATATAATTTGGTTTACAAAATGCAATTTAAAGCCACAATCCGGCTTCTTCTCAACAAGGACCCATGTTCGGACCATCCACTGAAGTCTGTCCTACACCTAAAATGTTACTTCCGTAAAAGGTGACTCACGCTCAATAGGGAACCTCCTAAAGAGGCTACTGCCCTACCCAGATACATATAAAATGTTCGCATGCAATTCAACAATTAAACAAGCATCCATGCAAGAATATACAATTCTTAATGGAATTCCCAATGACATGCCATGTTATGAGATGAGAATTACACAAGCAATGCAACCCGAGCCATTATCGGCTCCCATAACACATGCAATGTCATGTGTATGTACCTGTGCATTCCAAGCCCTTGTCATTGACATATCCAATGACTATTTTATAAAAATGAACCATGTGCCTTTGTTGAGAAGGTGGCTTCTTGGAATTGCACCATCGTTCCACCACATCGACACGAATTTTGGAATCCAACCTCCATTTCTGCTCACACTGATACCATTTTTTGGACTTTCATCGTCAAAAGAGTTTAAACCAGTAACTAGGTCTTGCACCCAAAGGAGAGTGTAGCCCTTCTTGCTATATCCGACACAAGTTTTCCATGCAACCCGTGCAACTCAGTCAGACCTAGGTTCAACCTTCCCGAGTCCACGTCTCAACCACTAACAATGGTGTTTGACTAAAAACATGCACACATGTCCACACTCATGTCAAATGCCCACGAATGTAATGCTTCCCGTGCATATGCAAATATGCACGGTAAAGATAATACATTAAACTACTCACCATATAAATAGTTGCGCCAAGCCTTCAAGGCAAAGATAAAGACCGCCAACTCCATGTTGTGCGTGAGGTAGTTCTGCTCGTGGTTCTTCAACTGTCGAGAACCATAAGTCACCCCCCTCTCAACTGCATCAAAACACACTCAAGTCTGTCCTTGAAGACATCACAATACATTGTATACCACTGTCCCCTCTCCGAAACTACTAGAATAAGAGCTTAAGTAAGCCTTCTCTTCAACTCTTGGAATGCCTTCTCACACGAATCATCCAACTAAAATTTGACCTCTTTCCAGGTCAACCTAGTCATAGGTGTAGCTAGTTGAGAGAAACTCTCAATGAACCTCCTGTAATATCCCGTCAATCTCATGAAGCTACGTATCTCGAAGACTATCTTCTCTAGATGCACAGATACACCCAAAGCTGACACCATGTGTCCCAAGAATTTCACATCCGTCGGCCAAAATTCACATTTGTTGAACTTGGAGTACAACTAATGGTCTTTCAAGGTCTAGAGAACAACCCTCAAGTGACTCTCATGCTCCTCCTCAGACTTGGAGTAGATCAAGATGTCGTCAACAAAGACTATGACAAACTGATCTGGGTAGGGTTGGAACACCTTGTGCATGAGATCCATGAATGCTGTTGGGGTATTTGTCAATCTAAAAGGCATCACAGTGAACTCAAAATGTCCATACCGCGTCATAAATGCCTTCTTAAGAATATCTGTCTCCCTAATCCTCAACTGATGGTAACCCGTGCATATATCTATCTTGGAGTAGACCCGCGCCCTTCTCAATTGGTCAAACAAGTCATCAATCTGTAGCAAGGGGTACCTATTCTTTATAGTAACCCGATTCAACTGTCGATAGTCTATACATAGCCGAAAGGACTTATCCTTCTTCTTAGAAAACAACACCGGAGCACCCCAAGGTGAGGTACTCAGTCTAATAAAGCTCTTGTCCATCAATTCTTGTAACTAGACCTTGAGTTTTTGCAACTCTGTATGTGTCATTCTATGTGGAGTCATAGAAATAGACGATGTACTAGGATGCAACTCCATGGTAAGTCTACATCCCTATGTGCAGGTCGTCTCGGTAGTTCATCTGGAAAGACATCCTCGTACTCATAAACCACTCAAGGTAGATC
>CM042194.1:16312318-16326780 GCA_023539305.1 Ilex asprella | reverse complement strand
AAATAAACTTGAAATAAATGAAATTACAAGAAAATGGTGGAAGAAAAATGCAAAATCTCAACTTCTCTCTAACACTATTCATCTTCTTCCTAGACTCTTTCTCTCTCTATATTACAATCTATACTGCATAATACCATAATGGTCGAGAAGCTTGCCCAAAAACTTCATTGAGTCCCCCCAAGCCTGAGTGATGTGATTCCAATCATAGGGGGCTACAAGGGATAGGATGGAGCATGCTAGGACAAGCCCAACCTTTCTCTCTTGCCATGTTTCTTCTCTCTCCTCATCATCATTACAAAGGCCATCTGAGTCCAAGTAGAGGTGAGGGGAGGCTTCTAGATGTACAGGGGATGACAGAGGATCTATTGGAGAAGTGTAAGTATGACCCCCAAATGGAAGAGCTTGAGTTGCAGGCTGTCTGGGCAATCAAAAAAAAAAACCTTTTGAAGGTCGACAGAAACATTCCGGAAGGTTTGTGCAGGAACAATTGAATGAAGAAGTCAACAGGCAAAACCTTCCAGAAGGTTCATTGTAGTAGAAAAAACCTTGTGGAAGGTTTCACTCCAGCAGACAAAACCTTCCAAAAGGTTTTGGCTGTGAATAGGAAATACAAGGCAAAACCTTCCAGAAGGTTTTTACCCAAATCTTTTGGAAGGCTTTCAGCCAGTTTGAATTTTCTTGGTTTATTCTCCCACCAAACCTTCCTCTAAGCTACTCCTTGCTCTTCATTGACCTCAAACACTTCAATGGGGGTTTAACTCATTGCATTTGCATCATTTTACCTACATTCACACAAAATTCCATCAAAACGGAAGTTAAGCACATTTCTTCCCAATTTCATAACAAAAGCTAGTATAAAAGCCATATTGGCACACAATATATGCCATGTGTTTAGTGTTAATCACACCCCCAACTTGAGCTTTGCTAGTCCCTAGCAAACATTATTTCAAAAATGCAAGCTATAAAATAAACTACAATCCATGCATATACATAATCAACAACCATACGCTTAAAATACACAAATCATACTGCAATTACACAAATAGCTTTGGGTAATGATTACGCAAAATAAATGTGGCATTTCATTGATCATTTCAAAAATTTCTTTACAGTGTGTTCAAGTCACAAAACAAAATGGCCAAATCCTAATGACACTTCTATTGGCCGACCCAAGAACCCTAGTTGTGTACAACCATAATTCAAACCAAAACCCAAAACAAGAATCTTGAGTCCGTATCAGTCCTCTTTCTAAATTCAAAAGCACCCCATCCTCAGGTTCGGACTCAGTCTCTATCTCCTCCTCGTCATTGTCATCACCATCATCATCATCCATCTTCATTGTCACTGAGGGCCCAGCTGAAGGCTTTGGGGGGGTAGTGGTCCTCTGGGGATAAGCTCACTCGAAAATGTATGCTCAAAGAGCTTTGTAATCATGGCAGAGATCTTGTGCATAGTGGACTCCAATGTGTCCATACATTGTGCCAGGTACAGGAAGGAGCTGGTGGTGGTGCTGACGAAGAAGTCCCAACATCTGACGGTTGTGCACCTAGAGCCCTAGTTCTCTCACCCCAATCCTAGCAACCCTCTTCAGACTGCTAGAATTGCATATGGCTGCAGAACTTGGGGGGAACAGTGTATCATGTGCATCGAATTCAACATCTGCCAGTTCACAGAGACGGATGACAAGGCTACCAAACAGAAGATTTTCCTTTGGCTTTTCAAGCCGGGCAAACTCCCGCATCTCTAACCAAATGAAGTATGCCACATTAATGGCAACTCTTGTCATGAAAACATGAAGCAACGCCAAATTCTCAATCTACGGGCTCTTCTCTGTACCTTGATTAGCACAAAACGTTGGATATTTCATGTGCTAATCATTCTATTTTCATTTTCTTTTGGGGATTAAAAGTTTGAAAGTGCATTACTAGAGCTATTAATGAAGATATTTGGTGTTTGCAGATAAAAGGAGATAAATAATGCTTCTTAAGGCCTTCTAAATGAGTTGAGGTGAATAAAGATGAAAGGATTAATGGAAGATAGCCGAGGAGTTAAAGAAATCATAAAATCAAAAAAATAACAAAAACAGTACCGGTATGCAGTATTGGAACGTTTCAGCCACTAGTGTTCTAAGTACCGGTACGCTGTACCAGAACTGTCTGTTGAATCTTCCCCATCTCTGCATATCAAGTTCTGCCGTTTTAAGGGTCCCACCATCATGTCTCCCATACTTCTCTAACACACCCACAACACTGTTTATCCCTTTCACACCTAGCATTGGACTAGTGGAGCCCTTGATGATCAATGAAGAGAGGGAAGAAAGGATCTGTTGGGTGTGCAGGTTGCTCTGCACCACCCTGTCCAGCCCATTCCTCTGAACAGCCTATGAATAGAGAACACATCATCTAGCTTGAGGATCACTCTAGGCACGTTTTTGGCAAGCAAGGACTCCATTATTCAAGAGGATGCAATATAGACATTAGAAATCAGATAGAGAAAGTCTAGGTAGATGATGAATAGTATTTAGAGAGAGAAGTTGAGATTTTCACTTTTCTTCAATACTGATGTAAGAATCTTCTTCTATGCTTCATTTAATGTCTTTAATGTTTTTCACTGCAAGTTCATTTCAAGTTTAGTCTTCATTACAAGCTTCACCATTAATGCATCCATGTTCTTCATTTTTCTTAGCTATAAAATGGGTATTCAATGCATTCTCTTGTAGTTATGTTTCCTTGCACTTGCTTATTCAAGAACTTCATTCTCTTATAATGCATTCTCACTACATTATTAATTTCACTGTAAGCATGATTGTCTAAGCTTTTTAGTTGGCTAATCCAAGGGAGATCTTCACTTGGGGATGCAATTCCAACTCTTTTTCATTCCTCCTCTCAGTGTATAATGGTTTGGTTTGACTGGGTTAGGGTGAGGACATGGTTGCGAGTTCTTGATACACCGTAGGCATTGTCACGGTGTATGTTTGAATCCTCACCTCCATTTTAGTCCTGAGCTTCCCACAAATCAATCGTATTTCTAAGCACCATTGGAGGAAGGGTTGAGTTCGCTTGGCATTCCCTTCGGAGTGAACCTTTGTGATTAGCCAACACTTGTTTCCCATTTCATATTCATAACAATACAACTCACAAACCACTTCCGAATCAACGAAGGATTTTACACTTTTGTTTCACCAAAATCATTTTCAAACAATTCGCACCCTTCCCGGAGGAAACAACCTTGGAATACCTCCAAGTAAAACACGATAGACAAAAGTCTCCTTGCGCTTGGGGATCTTCTTTGTGCCCTCTCATACAATATTTTCACCATTCCATTTTTTTCATCTCCTTGTCCTTCCTTTTGACATCATTTCCAAGGGAGTGTGACACTCCCGTTTTCACACATATCATACACATACATTGAGGGTGATGTTAGGAGGTTAGGAATAGCATTGAACCAAACCAACCAAACCTCGGGGCATCAGGTTAGTTTGGTGAATCTTATTCATAACCCTGTACTAGTGCTTGAGGCTCCCAACAAACGTTGTTTCTATGAACGCGATCGGATCCTTATAGGTGAGGGCTATGTATTCTTTGAGAGTTCTACCCCCTTCCACTTTGTGTAGGTAGACCGCGGTGGTCGGGGGAGGTCCTTGTAGCCCATTGCAGTGGCTATTGAACATGGGGTCACATCAAATGTTCTGCCCCTCACATTTGTCCTTAACTTACTCCTATTATCACAAAAAACCACCAACTTTTGAGAGAACTCACGACACAACCCCAAATTATACCCCTTAACCTCCTAAAACCACAACTTCAATCCCCGTTGTTCAATAATTTTCACCACCTCCTTCGTAGGCCCCAGAGAGGCTTTGTCTACCAATCGCTCACACGTTACATTGAACCGCCAAAGGGGACCGTCCAGACACCACCACCAGCGTTCGGACGGTTCTAGTTTGCTGAATGTTGTGGGGAACTTCCACAATATTCTTGTAGGTTCTTTGCTTAAATTATATTTGCCTCCCTTGTTGATTCAAGCTTTGACAGATTGCTCCTCACAATTTTTGGAAATTCCGCACAAAAACTCTGAAATTTTAGACATTACACACATAAACCCTAGTTTATGCACTGACCCTAATTTTTAATTTTTTTATCTAACAAAATTCAATTATTTAATTACTTTAATTTACATACTTATTGGGGTTAATCAATGACCTAACCCTATCCTTTGTGTCACTTGCTATATCATTTTCCCTAATCTCCAACCCTCGAACCTGAATTATATGTATATGGCTTATAGAGATTGGTGACTGTCACTCTCCCTTGAGTTCAATGAGAGAAATGGACAAAATCATATGTGGATGAACAAAACGTGTGTGAGTGTAAAAGTGCTCTACAAGTGTAGAAAGGCTTGCAATGTCGTGTTTTACTTGGAATGAGTATTTCAAGGTCTTCTCCTCAAGGAAAGAAAGGTCAAATACTTTTGAAGAGTGATTTGTAAATAAATTAAATTTGAAAAATCTTATGATTTGTGTTTTGGTGAGTTGTGTTTTTAGAAATATGCAAGAAAACAAGGTTGGCTAATCCATAGAAGTCATCCCAATGGGAATGTCAAATCAACTCATTTTATTCAACCAACGGTGCCTCGCATTTGATTGATTTGTAGGAAGTGAGGGTCTAATGTGGTTGAATTGAAAAAAAGACATACCCCCTAACAAGTCTACGATGTATCAAGAGCCCACAACCATGTCCGCACTCAACCCTGTCAAAACCAAACACTTTACAGTACAAGGAAGAATGAAAAAGAGTCGATTTCACATACCCAAGAGGAATTGGATTAGCCAACTAAAAGTTTAACTACACATAATAAAGGCAATAACAAACATGATGTAAATAAACATGGCAGTGAAATCAACTATGAAAATTTTATTAATGTAAGAAAAGGTTTAAACTACAAGAACAAAGCCATTCATATGCAAATTGGAAAGCTTGAAGATAAAATTCCCAAATGTAGAATTGAAAATGCAAGAACATTTTGAAAAGCTTGATTACAACTTGAATAAAAGAGATTATAGTGTAAGGGGGAAAGTTTACAAGGGAAATAGAGCTTGCTATATGAAAATGGTGAAGGAAATGTAAAAGCCCAACTTTTCTCTTTAATACTTTATCTTCAACCTTGGAGCTTCTCTCTCTAAAAGTCTATGAAATCTGAATAATGGCTTAAGAACTCCCCAATTTCATCCATCCTCTATCCATTAACATGTGTGACTGAATTGGAATTATTGGAGAGAGATTGGCCACTTAAACAAGCAAAATTCAGTTCTAGCATGGTCCTCCCATGTTTTTCCAACCACCCCTTTTCTCCTCTCTTTCTTCTTCCCTCTCTCCTACTACAAATCTGAATTTATGGGTTAGGAGAGCATCATGGGGTGTCAAACATGTCAGGGTATGGTTTAGAGGATAAGAGGTGGGTCTCAGAGTAGTTGGAGTCGTGTGAAGAAGTGTCCGACATATTTGGGCATGTTCTACCAGTAGAACATACAAAACCTACCGGTAGGTTTTTTCCAGTAGCATTTCTACTGGTTAGTTTTTGCATGGTAGAGGTAGAAGATTTCCAGTGGCCTTTTCTACCGGTAGGTCTTCAATGTTTTCTACCGGTAGATGTTGTCCTGCCTTATGATTTTCTTGGTTCTTGAAGTCTCGAGTCATCCGTTAAGTGGTCCCTTCTTCCTCATTTGAGAACTTGATGGGGTGATTTATACATGACCTTACCTGCTCTTTATCTAAATCACACAAATCTTCATTAATTGTAAATTTGAAACCATTTCCCCCAAACTTCACCACAAAACAAGTAAAATGGGTGCAATAGAGATGCATGATGTGCAATATTCTATACTTATCATCACCATAAAGTGACTCTTTTCTCAATTAAGTACCAAACTAGTCTCCTCACTATTTATTAAAACTTTCTCAAGATTGCCTAAACATAGATCAAAAGAACCACCATATACATAAAAGTCATCCATGAAAATTTCTAAACAACTCTCAACTATGTCACTAAATAATCATAACATGTATCTCTAAAATGTAGTTGAAGCATTACATAAACCAAATGACATTGTCCTGTATCAAAATGTACCAAATGGACATGTGAATGTTATTTTCTCTTGGTCATTAAATGTTATTTCAATTTGATTGTACCTTGAATAGCCATCTAGGAAGCAATAAAAAAGTGTGACATGCTATCTTCTCTAAGACTTGGTCAGGGTATGGTTGAGGGAAGTGGTATTTCCTTGTTACTGAATTTAGTTTACAGTAGAAAATGAACATGAGCCATCCTGTGACAACTCTAGTAGGCACAAACTCGTTATGATCATTTTTAACTATCGTGACTCTTTCATATAAGGGTTCAACCTACACTGCATTTGGCAAGAAGGTTTAGAATCCTCTTCTAAGTATATGGCAAAAACTAATGAACTTATACCTTTCAGGTCATCTATGGTGCACCCCATAGCACTCTGATGACATTTGAGAACTGCAAAAAGCTTAGACTCTCAATGGTCATAGAATCAACCAAACAAGTCTCCAAGGGATCCACAAAGAATGCCCGATTCAAGTGGTCATGTGCCCAAGACTTAATAGATTTTACTTCCCTCACTTCATCCTCTTCCCTTGGTTGTTTGGCAATATTAAAGATATTCAATTCAAGAGTCATATTTCCAAATGATAAGCAAGGATTGGTGTCAAAAAAAAAATAAAGTTTATCAGGAAATAAAGTTTACAATAGAGATTGATTGTTAGTAGGGAGTAAGGATTGATAAACTTTATTTTTTTTTGACACCTAATTGGTTGAGCTCGCCTAGAACTAATTGTTGGTAGACTAATTAGGAGAACAAGTTGATGTTGGCTCAAAGATTAAGCAAAACTTGCGAAATCTTGAAGTTTTCAATGATACAATAAACTATACGACGCTCAGGGTCTTTGTATTTGGGAAGGGTTTTGTGTTGGATTATGACACTAAATTGTTCAGTTAGAAAGGCCCTTTTTTGGACATTATGATTTCTTATGACTGTGCACAAGTCCTTAAGGAACTTGGCATAAGAAGGGACCTTTTTTATGGCATCGAGAAGTGGAATTTTCTTAAAAAGATATCAAGTATCTACATGAATGTTCAACTTCTCGGATTTCTTTAGTCTTTGGGTAAAAGGAGCAGGTATGGGACATGATGGCTCCTCATTTTCCACAGGCTCAGTCATATCTAAGGAGACTTGTGTAGGATTAACCATGGGTGAAGACTATGCGAGTGGTGGTATGACCCTTTTTTATAACTTTGCATCTCCTAAGTGTGGTGACTGCTTGAACATGTTCTTGTGGAGGGTCCATAGTGGAAGAGTTGCTCACTTGAAATTGACCTTATGATTGTGGTCATGGACTAGGCCAACTTATGTATGTGACTCTTGATATCGTCAACAGATTGTGAAGTAGGGGATTTAAAGTCATTAAAGGCTTTGGTGTTTTGGATATTGTAGTTTAATTGGGCGTACATAAACTAGTTAAGCATATCCTCCAGAAGTTGTTTTTGAGTTGGATGATATGATAGGTATTGTGCTAATGGTGGTTCTTATGATTGGTGATTGACAAGGGGCTCTTGTGCATTCCTCCAATTGAATTTCGGTTGATTTTTTCACCCTGGGTTATAATTCTTAGAATAAGGGTTAGAGTGGGGTCTTGTAACTAGAGATTGCATTACATTGTTCCAACAAATCCTCCTTATGGGGCACTCCCCCATGCAATGCGTCGACAAAGCACACATCCTACAAACCTGTTTTGTGGGAGGCACAACAGTCACTTTATTAACCTTCCTCATTTCCAAAGCCTCTGGTTTTCGAGACAAGGTAGCTGTATTATCCTTAAGTTCATCTTCTTCCTTCAATATGTAATTTTCCTATTGGAAAGTGGTAGTCTAGGTCTCTAAACTAGTAGGTTAGGCCTAATCCCATGTATGGGATCGTTCAGCTAAAGTAAGAAAGAAGTTAAAAGCCTCGTCAAGATTTTTTCCTATGAATTCTCACTAGGACATCATCTCTATTAACTGATGCAAGAAAGAGGGGAGAGAATCATAGAAAAAGCCTACCAATATCCGATTCTTAAAACCATTATGGAGGTAAGCTTGGAAAGATCCTTAAATCTTTCCTAAGATTGTTTAAACATCAATCTTTCTGACTTGCACCTACGAGACCAAGGTCAAAAAGATTGAAAAAATCAGTCATTCACAACCATTGATGATGGATTCCTCAAGAAGTTAAGGATTAGTAATCCTTTTCACAAATCGAATGGATTCGGTCTTATACATATGCGAGGAGGGTAATCAACAAAGTGAATGAATTTAGCATTTTTTGCTTCATAACTGGACTGGATAAAAGGGAAATACAAGTAAAAGTTTATTATTCTTTGTCTATAAATATCCAAATTTTGATGCCTAAGACCCCATAGATAGTTTGAACTGTATAGGAACAATAATCAATTTTAGCCCTAATGGTTTGTAGGGGAACCCTACCTTCTCTGATCCATTTGACACGTGTAATTTCCCTTGATCACTTTTCCCTAATAACCCATGGGTTTCCTCTCGTATGACGTTATCATCGCCGTATGTTTTGGCATGCCATAGTGCCTTGGATTGAAGACCTAACTAGGGTCTTCTCGAGGCAAAGTGGCGACCGTTATATTATCAAAAAATCTAATAAATCTAAGTGTAGTTCTTGGTGTATTGATATTTTTTGGAAAGGCAGCGTGTGCGGGTTGTTTTAGCTAAAGTAGCGGGTGCTATAGCGAAACTGATTGCAAAAGAGGGAAAATCGGCCACTACACCTTTGGGCCTGATCTTGGGCCCTGACTCACCCTCCGGGGACAAACCTTGTGGAGAAAACCTTAGGTTTTTGGGACATTGGATTCTCACCAATGTTTGCATTACTCATGCCAATATTCTTGCTTCCACTTCGTCCACTACCGCTCGCGCTGGTGCTTAGAGAAATTCATTATTTGAAGCTTAAATGCATTGGTTCAATAAAGAGGGAAGAATTTCTTGTAATAGTCTTTTATGGAACGGGACTTTAAAGAGTTTAGCCACATATTAGCTTTATCGTTTAGGGAGAAAGAAAAAAAGTTTAAGATGGGCTAATTCAGAGTTATTCTAAAACATCCAATAAACCTCCTAGAATTTTTTCATGCATAAGTATGGATTTTCATAATTGAGGCCATAAAACTGAGGTAACAATTGGATCGTGCCTGGCTTGATAGTGAAGTTTTGTGCATTGGTAGGGAATGAAAAATAGGATAAGACACTACTCCTAGCAAAATGTAGATAGTCCCTTAGGGTTCTGACCCATTGATTTACCTCTTGGGCATGGTTATTATTATGGTCACCCATCTCACTATCTATTATACTTAAGTCGAAAGTGGGGAGTGTGATTGACCTAGATAGGAATGGCTTGAAGGACCAACTGATCCCACCTACTCCCTAAATTAGGATTCGACTTGGTTGGAATTTGAGGTCTCACCTTTAGATATGCAATGTCAAATAGAAAACGAAAGTAAAAACTATCTTAAACAAAAAAAAACAATAAAATATAATGAAAAATAGTATATCTAAAAGATAACTATAGAATGGGACGAAGTTAACCAAACAAATAGATCTCCAAGTAGCTCGTTAATAAAGGTGAATTTTTCATTTAGATCCCCAACAATGATGCCAAAAACTTGTTTGATGGCAATTAAGTACACCCAAGTGTAGGAGGTTAAGTGTCATAAACTCAGTGAAATCCAAGGTTGTAAAACCTGAAAATATTTGAACTTTTTTCGAAAAAGGGCAAAACAGTAATTTTTCACAAGAATCAGATTTAAAATAGTAATTCTCTAGATCTTGGATGACGTAATGGACTTTGCAGCTGGATTCGTATTGCTAAATCGAGTTACCTTGGAAAATTTTGTCAAATTCTGAGACAATAAGATTTTTCAAGTTTTAGGAGACAACTATGTCGAATGACCTCACAAAGGTCACCAAAATAGAAAATATAAAATTTCATTATAATTGAATTTTTTTTAAATAAAGTTAATTTGAAGTTAAACCAGGATGAAATAAATCGTTTCAGGGCGAAAATAGACCCGGATAAGAGGGGGCGTGTGACTCGATATGAGACAAGTCTTTAAAATTATAAATTGGGCCTAAATAACTGATTTTTGGACAAATATCTCCACAAATTCTGTTGGCTTCAACGTTGGAGAGAAAGAGGGAAAGAAAACAGAAAATCCAAATTTCTTTCTTCGATTCACGAAGTTCCGTCTATCGGAATTCGTCAAGCTAAGAGTTAAAGACGATCTCCTCGACGAGGGCTACACAACTATTCCAAGAATGAAGGATTTCACCGAAAATCCAAAGAGAAAATTTTGGAAAAATCAGGATTTGAAGGTTGTGTTGGTGTTCTTCAGGGTTCTACTATTCGATTCACGCTTCAAGAGGTAGGGTTCCATCCTACTCTAGTTCATTTTTAACCTAGAATGTCCATAAGAGATGGTTAGGTGTATGTGGTTATATATCACTTGCCTATTGTTATGACAATGAGAAAATGAGTATAGAAATGGTTTAAACCAACTTCTTGCTTGATTTTGATATGTGAAAATTCTTTGTGAAACCTCTTGAAATTTGGTATTTGGTGGCATGCTATTTGTTTGGATTGTACCTTATGAATGACATGACTTATGTGATAACATGTTGATAAATTTTTGTTGATATATGCGTGTTGATATATTGAAAATGTGACAAAGTTTGGTGATTATATACTTATGATATAAATTGTCACAGTACATGTTAACAAGTGGTTCAATATGCTCATTGGGCATTATTGCATATTGGGCATGGGGTTGACATCACATTCAAGGGCATGAGTTATGAGTGTCGGTGTGTGTATACATGGTTGATCAAATACCATACTTGGTGGTTGATATGTGGTATCGCGAAGGTTGGATCAAAAATCCCCTTGAGTCGCATTGTTGCATTGAAAACTTGTGTCGAGTATAGAATGAAGGGCTAGACGATCCCTTGGGTGGCAAGACCCGATTACTGGTTTATTCACTTCCACCGGTGAAAATCCAAAAAAAAAATGAATTAGGCGTACGGAGCCGGCAATGCAATTTCAAAATATGTTGCCCAACAAAGACACAAGATTTTATTTTATAAACATACTCTTGGATGTGCAACATCCAACAATGCTTGATTTTATAAACACGTGACTTTTAGTTCAAACAAGCATTGGATGTACTTCATCTATAATGAAGGTTTTTACACAAGAGCATTGCATTGTGTTGTGGGAGTCAGAGAGGGCTCGGGTTAAAGTGCGTGAGTGAGTCTCATCTCATTTCATGGCATGACATGGTGAAATTCCAATTTTGAATCAAATGTTCTTGTTAGAATGGATAAAGTTTGTTGATTATTGCATGTGCACATTTTCTATGCATCTAGGTGGGGAGTAGCCACTGAAGGGCATACTCTATTGAGCGTAGCTCGCCCAATACGGAAAAATATTTTAGATGCGGGTTACACACTGGTGGACGGCTCTTGTGTGGTCCCTTAAGGAGGAGGAAAAGCCGATATGTGGCTTTTATTTTTGAGTTTTGTAAAACAATTATGAAAACCTAGTTTTGGCATATAAATATTTGGAATCGCTTGTAATAGAACTAGTATGTTCCATGTTTTATGTGACAAAATTTATTAAACATGTATGGCATGGTTGTGGAATGGATTAGAAATTAAAAACAGGTAAAACAGACAAATATGGGTAAAACCTACCTGTAGATTATAGGTAGGTTACAAGTAGAACCTTGTACAGTAGGCATAACCTACTGGTAGATTACAGGGTAGGTTATAAGTAGAACTTTGTCCAGTAGCAAAACCTACCAATAGGTTATAGGTAGAACTTTTCCAATGGACAAAACCTACCGGTAGGTCCAAAAAAACCTAGTGGAGGGTTTTCCAAACATCTGAAAATTTAAGAATGCTTTGTCATGCCTTTGGGCTATGTGTTTTGCTTCCTTTCAATGAAGTAAATGGACCATAATGGTGTATAAAACATGGTATATTGGACCTTTGTTGGATCTAATGGATAATTGAACACGGGGTATACTTATGGGTCATAATCCTGGTTAAAGGAATACTATCACATGTTGTCGGGTCATGAGGCATTCACGGGTATTTTCGTGGGTTGTTGGGTGATCAACGGACCCACAGATTTTGGGGCGTCATAGAGGTCGTACCACATAGATCAAAGGTACTTATGAAGATGGTAAAGGAAGAACTATTAAAGTAAAATTGCAAGTTGAATTTGATTCAGAAAAATCTCAAATTAATAAAAGGGAAATTTAAGTTGGAAAAATGTCTTTCTAGCTTCAGGAGCTGGACCTACTCATGATCATTGAATAATTATACTCATGCAATTCAAATTTATCTCAATTAATTTCAAACTTCAATGTAGTCAACCAGAACATATGACATTGAGGAACAATTAATTGGATTGATTAGAAAATAAGAATTTATGAGTTAGTTCTATAAAACTTGCAAGGAATCATAAGCATCATTCATACCCAAAACTCCATCAATTTAGTGATTAATCAAAGGATTTTATAGAGTATAAAACTTTAATTAAAAATCATTCAATAAAACTTGAAATAATAAAATATAGCATTAAATACAAGCGAAATAATTGCATATATAATGTAAGATCTATATTTGTAATTAGCTAATTGCTTGACTGCATTCACCCTAATCTCTAAACACGAACCCTTAATGTGTATATGACTTATGTGTGTAGGTGAGTGATTAGCACAAAAACATGACATAGTTTGGATGCTAAAAAGGCATTTTATGCTTGCTTGTGTCATGAAATTGGAGGAAAATGTGTTTAATCTTTGTTTTGATGGAATTTTGTGTGAATGCAGACAATATTATCTAAATTAGATAAGTTAAACCCCCATTGAGGTGGTTGAAGTCAATGAAGAGGAAGGGGTAGCTTGAAGGAAGGTTTGGAGGGAGAAGAAACCAAAGAAATTCAAATTGGTTGTAAACCTTCCGGAAGGTTTTACCTTGGATTTCTTTTTCATTGCCAAAATCTTTCGGAAGGTTTTGCCTACTGGAGTGAAACCTTCCAGAAGGTTTTTCATGTTGACTTCTTTATTTAACTGTTCTTGTACAAACCTTCTGGAAGGTTTTGCCAAGATTGCCCAGACAACCTGTAACTCAAGATCTGCCATTTGGGTGTTCAACTTACACTTCTCCAATAGATCCCCTGATATCCCCTGTACATCTAGGAGTCTCCCCTCAGCTCTACTTGGACTTGGATGGCTTTTGTATTAATGAAAAGGAGAAAGAAAAGGCATGGCAAGATAGGAAGGATAGTCTAGTCCTTGCACCATCTTATCCCTTGTAGCCCCTATGATTGGAAGGACATCACTCAGGCTTGAGGGACACCCCATGGACGTTTTTGGAAGCTAAAGACTATATTGTTCATTATTATTCCATATACATTGTAATATAGAGAGAGAGTCCAAGGTAGAAGATGAAAGGTGCTAGAGAGATGTTAATGTTTTTCCATTTTCTATCCATGCATTTCCTTGTAATTTCTTGTAAAGATCATTAATGCCATTTATTACAAGTTGCTTTCAAGTTTAGTCTTTCATTCAAGATTTCACCATTAATGCATTCAAGTTCTTCATTTCTTAGTCTTAAAATGGGTATTCACTGCACTCTCTTTTAGTTTATGTTTTCTTGCATTAACTTACCTAAAATCTTCATTGCTCTACAATGTCTTTCCATTACATTATTGTCTTTCCTTTAAGAATAAGTAGCTAAGCTTTTAAGCTGGCTAATCCAAGGGAGACCTCCTCTTGGGTATGCCATTTCAACTCATCTTCTTTCCTCCCCTAGGTGTACGATGGTTCGGTTTGACTTGGTTGAAGGTGGACATAGTTGTGAGTCTTTCATATCCTGTAGACTTGTTACGGGTTATACTTGGATCCTCACTTACATCTTGTCCCTTCCTTCCCATGAATCAATCGTTCATCTATGCACCATTGGAGGAAGGTTTCGAGTTGACTTGACATTCCCATTGGAGTGAACCTTTTGGATTAGCCAACACTTGTTTCCCATTTCATTTTCATCACCATACAAATCACAAACCAAACTTCAACATCAAAACATTTTTACACTTTACCCATTTTCACCAAAATCACTTTCAACAAGATTCATCTCCTTCCCTGAGGAGACAAAATTGGAGTATTTCCATGTAAAACACGATACACAAAAGTTTTCTTACGCTTAGGAAACATTTTGGTTCACCACCCACATTTTACATTTCATTTTCCACTATTCCGTTGCCCTCTCTTTTGACATAATCCCAAGGGAGAGTGACACTCCCCTTCACACATACA
>CM042194.1:16296911-16312218 GCA_023539305.1 Ilex asprella | reverse complement strand
AAAAATATTTTAGATGCGGGTTACACACTGGTGGACGGCTCTTGTGTGGTCCCTTAAGGAGGAGGAAAAGCCGATATGTGGCTTTTATTTTTGAGTTTTGTAAAACAATTATGAAAACCTAGTTTTGGCATATAAATAATTGGAATCGCTTGTAATGGAACTAGTATGTTCCATGTTTTATGTGACAAAATTTATTAAACATGTATGGCATGGTTGTGGAATGGATTAGAAATTAAAAACAGGTAAAACAGACAAATATGGGTAAAACCTACCTGTAGATTATAGGTAGGTTACAAGTAGAACCTTGTACAGTAGGCATAACCTACTGGTAGATTACAGGTAGGTTATAAGTAGAACTTTGTCCAGTAGCAAAACCTACCAATAGGTTATAGGTAGAACTTTTCCAATGGACAAAACCTACCGGTAGGTCCAAAAAAACCTAGTGGAGGGTTTTCCAAACATCTGAAAATTTAAGAATGCTTTGTCATGCCTTTGGGCTATGTGTTTTGCTTCCCTTCAATGAAGTAAATGGACCATAATGGTGTATAAAACATGGTATATTGGACCTTTGTTGGATCTAATGGATAATTGAACACGGGGTATACTTATGGGTCATAATCCTGGTTAAAGGAATACTATCACATGTTGTCGGGTCATGAGGCATTCACGGGTATTTTCGTGGGTTGTTGGGTGATCAACGGACCCACAGATTTTGGGGCGTCATAGAGGTCGTACCACATAGATCAAAGGTACTTTATGAAGATGGTAAAGGAAGAACTATTAAAGAAAAATTGCAAGTTGAATTTGATTCAGAAAAATATCAAATTAATAAAAGGGAAATTTAAGTTGGAAAAATGTCTTTCTAGCTTCAGGAGCTGGACCTACTCATGATCATTGAATAATTATACTCATGCAATTCAAATTTATCTCAATTAATTTCAAACTTCAATGTAGTCAACCAGAACATATGACATTGAGGAACAATTAATTGGATTGATTAGAAAATAAGAATTTATGAGCTAGTTCTATAAAACTTGCAAGGAATCATAAGCATCATTCATACCCAAAACTCCATCAATTTAGTGATTAATCAAAGGATTTTATAGAGTATAAAACTTTAATTAAAAATCATTCAATAAAACTTGAAATAATAAAATATAGCATTAAATACAAGCGAAATAATTGCATATATAATGTAAGATCTATATTTGTAATTAGCTAATTGCTTGACTGCATTCACCCTAATCTCTAAACACGAACCCTTAATGTGTATATGACTTATGTGTGTAGGTGAGTGATTAGCACAAAAACATGACATAGTTTGGATGCTAAAAAGGCATTTTATGCTTGCTTGTGTCATGAAATTGGAGGAAAATGTGTTTAATCTTTGTTTTGATGGAATTTTGGGTGAATGCAGACAATATTATCTAAATTAGATGAGTTAAACCCCCACTGAGGTGGTTGAAGTCAATGAAGAGGAAGGGGTAGCTTGAAGGAAGGTTTGGAGGGAGAAGAAACCAAAGAAATTCAAATTGGTTGTAAACCTTCCGGAAGGTTTTGCCTACTGGAGTGAAACCTTCCAGAAGGTTTTTCATGTTGACTTTTTTATTTAACTGTTCTTGTACAAACCTTCTGGAAGGTTTTGCCAAGATTGCCCAGACAACCTATAACTCAAGATCTGCCATTTGGGTGTTCAACTTACACTTCTCCAATAGATCCCCTGATATCCCCTACACATCTAGGAGTCTCCCCTCAGCTCTACTTGGACTTGGATGGCTTTTGTATTAATGAAAAGGAGAAAGAAGAGGCATGGCAAGATAGGAAGGATAGTCTAGTCCTTGCACCATCTTATCCCTTGTAGCCCCTATGATTGGAAGGACATCACTCAGGCTTGAGGGACACCCCATGGACGTTTTTGGAAGCTAAAGACTATATTGTTCATTATTATTCCATATACATTGTAATATAGAGAGAGAGTCCAAGGTAGAAGATGAAAGGTGCTAGAGAGATGTTAATGTTTTTCCATTTTCTATCCATGCATTTCCTTGTAATTTCTTGTAAAGATCATTAATGCCATTTATTACAAGTTGCTTTCAAGTTTAGTCTTTCATTCAAGATTTCACCATTAATGCATTCAAGTTCTTCATTTCTTAGTCTTAAAATGGGTATTCACTGCACTCTCTTTTAGTTTATGTTTTCTTGCATTAACTTACATAAAATCTTCATTGCTCTACAATGTCTTTCCATTACATTATTGTCTTTCCTTTAAGAATAAGTAGCTAAGCTTTTAAGCTAGCTAATCCAAGGGCGACCTCTTGGGTATGCCATTTCAACTCATCTTCTTTCCTCCCCTAGGTGTACGATGGTTCGGTTTGACTTGGTTGAAGGTGGACATAGTTGTGAGTCTTTCATATCCTGTAGACTTGTTACGGGTTATACTTGGATCCTCACTTACATCTTGTCCCTTCCTTCCCATGAATCAATCGTTCATCTATGCACCATTGGAGGAAGGTTTCGAGTTGACTTGACATTCCCATTGGAGTGAACCTTTTGGATTAGCCAACACTTGTTTCCCATTTCATTTTCATCACCATACAAATCACAAACCAAACTTCAACATCAAAACATTTTTACACTTTACCCATTTTCACCAAAATCACTTTCAACAAGATTCATCTCCTTCCCTGAGGAGACAAAATTGGAGTATTTCCATGTAAAACACGATACACAAAAGTTTTCTTACGCTTAGGAAACATTTTGGTTCACCACCCACATTTTACATTTCATTTTCCACTATTCCGTTGCCCTCTCTTTTGACATAATCCCAAGGGAGAGTGACACTCCCCTTCACACATACACCATACATGCATTGAGGGATGATCTGAAGAGGTTAGAAACAACAACACAAACAATCAAGTATTTTTGGCACCATTGCCAAGGAAGGCTAGCATTGAATCAAGAAGGTAATTTTTGGACAACGAAGGTAAGTCCTATGATGTTCATTTAGGGCTGAAGTACATTACTCCTTGTTTATACTTTTGTTATTTATGTTTTCATTTGTAGGTAGTCTAGTTATATGTGAGGACGAGAAGAACAAAACCGACTAGTTGGACAACCCTTGGCTCCAATATGAACATTGACCAAGACCCACTTGAGGATGCGGGTGATAATTTTTAGAATGTAGGTGCCAATCCAAACATGCAATGGGTGGGGGAAGACAAGAGCCTAGAATGCCCAATCCACGAATGCAATTCCCCCTTTCGTTAATGAAGGGAACAACATCTGCATTGAGCCTCTGACAAGGTCAATGAGGGATTTTCTTCAACCCACATGAAGCACCACACCCTCATGCATCCTCTTCTCGGTCTAAGCTCATCTTTTCCTAGTTAAGCTAGGAATGTTGCAACTACTTCCCACGTTCCACAAAATTGAAAAGGAGAACCCTTATTAGCACATAAGGGATTTTGAGGAAATAGTTGTGACCTTCCTTACCAATCATGGTATGGAAGACATAGTGCTTGACTTGTTTCTGTTGTAGTCCCTAAAATCCGAACATCATCCCTCAATATGTGTGTATGGCTTATAGAGATAAGGAAGTGTCACTCTCCCTTGGAATGATATGAGAAAAGGGGCAACGGAATGGTGTGATGCAAGAAATGAAATGGAGGATTGTGTTTGTACAAAAGTGCCCCCCAAGCACAAGGAGTCTTTTGAATGTCGTGTTTTACTTGAAAAAGTATTCCAAGGTCATCTCTTCAGGGAAGGAAAGTTCAAGTTGTGTGGAGGTCATTTTGGTGAACAAAAAAGAAAAGTTTAAAATCTTTTGTTTGTGTTTTGGTGATTGGAGTTTTTGCTAAAAAAGTAATGAAAACAAGTGTTTGCTAATCCAAAGAGGTCATTCCAATGGGAATCCGAATTCAACTCAAAACCTTCTTCCAATGGTGCATAGATGAATGATTGATTTGTGGGAATCTAGGGACATAATGGTGAGGATCCTAGCATAAACCGTAACAAGGCCTACGAAATATCAAAGACTCACAATCACGTCCACCCTCAACCCAGTCAAACCGAACCATTGTACTACGAGAGGAGGAAAGAAAATGAGTTGAAATGGAAAACCTAAGAGGAGTCTCCCTTGAATTAGCCAACTAAAAATCTAGCTACTCATTATAAAATAAAAGACATGCATAATGTAAAGAGACATGGTATTGAAATGGAGATTAAAACTTAACTTAAAGCAAGAAAAGAGTTAAGCTACAAAGGAAATAACATTCATACCAAAAATGGAAAAGCTGTAGAGAAAAACCAGCTGTAAGTATTGAAGTGCAAGAACATAGAATTAAACTTGAAATAAAAGAGAGTACAATGCAGGAAATAAAGATTACAAGAGGACTACAACTTACTGCAATCAAATTGGAGAATAAAATGCAAAAAACATAAACTTTCTACTTTTACTATTCATCTTCTTTTTCCTTGGACTACTCCTAAGCTTAAGTAGCCACCCCTTCAAAACTTGTGTGAATGCTAAATATATGGATAAGAGATGATGCATTTTCATCCATAAGGCTCCCCTAGCCTGTGTGCAGGCCTTCCATCAATGAGAGGTGAGTTGATTGGCTTTTGATAGGCTAGGAAGGGCATAGCCTGCACCCAACATGGTTGTCCCCTTCTCTCCCATGCCTTCCCTTCCAAAGTCAAGAAATTGTGTTAAGGAGGCATGGTTATGTGTAGAATGTCAAAATAGGTGTGGGAGAAGTGTAACTGGGTCCCCTAAGAAGTTGGAGAAGATTTGCAGGCATTCTGGGCATTTTGTGTTGTTTCAAAATAGCGTACCGGTATGCCATACCAGTACGTCGTACTCCAGTAGGTTATGCCTACCGGCATGGCATACCGTTATGTTTTTTGCTCCAGACCAGTTTTCGTAGAATCACAACTTTTGATCCACCCATAAGATAGAGCTAAAATTTGGACACAATACAGAAGACAACTTTGATGGTTTGCACTTTTTCAGATTCGAAGTGGATAATAGTCAATAATGGGAAAAACATTGATACTGAGTCAAAACCTTGGGAAACTAGTGGGCTAAACCTTTCAAATTATATTTTTCTTGGTTTCTTCACCTTTAAGCCTCCCAAACCTCATTGAATGTGTTCGATATCTTTACCACTCATTCATACTTAGTTGCAAGGTTATAAAATTTGTCATTTATGCTCTAATTACCTGCAACATAAAAAATTTACCATTATTCATAATTTTGGCTATTTCTAAGTACTTAGATGCAAATTTGAGAGAAAATGCATGTAATGAGGCCGTTAAATATGCAATATTTTGCGCTCATCTCATATCTAGGCTGAAATTGTTCCCCTTTTCCATGAGAGATAAGGTAAAAACATGGCTTCACTCTTTGAGACCTCGATCTATAACATCTTGGAACCAAATACTCTCTGAGTTTTTAAACAAATTTTTCCAGGTTTATCAAACCTCCACTTTGAAAAAAGAAATTCAAAATTTTTTGGAGAAGCCTAATAAGCAATTCTACCAATGTTGGGATCGGTACAAGGAGTTATTGCAATCCATTCCACATCATGACTTTGAATCGTGGCAATTGGTTAGTTGCTTCTCTAAAGGAATTACACCAAGCCATAGACAATTCATTCACAGGATGTGCAATGGCGAGTTTTTGATCAATGACCTCGATGAGGCCGTAATACATTGGCACAGAATGCACAATCATAGAACATTATGGATCCCACCGATGTACCACGGTCCTCTCCTCAAGGGAGTAGTCAAACTATCAGGGGAGGGATTTATGACTTCAGAGACCGAGAAGACTTGTTTTCCAAAATTGCCAAATAATCTAGGAAGGTTGAGAGCCTTGAAGTTAATAGGAGGCACGAGGTGTCTAATGTTTCAAAGATCAATGATTTTTGCTCAATTTGTGAGAGTGTATATCATTTGATATCAAAGTGTCCTAACATTATGGCGCTTAAGGAAGTGTACCACGAGTAAGTTAATACCTTTAATGAAATGAGGCAATCATTCTCTCCACGTTCAAACTCCTATAATCCCAGTTGGAGCAATCACCTGAACTTTAGTTGGAGAAATGAGAATCCCACTCCCATGGTTCAAATGCATATTCAACTCCCGTGCCTCCAAAGTAAAATCAATATCAAGGCCAAGGACAAGCGTGTAACTCCCAGTACCCCCGGACTAATCCACAAGGGTATTCATCAAACTTACCACCATAAATTTTTCACCAAGTCCACCTCCACAAAACTTTTCCTATGGACCATCTAACCCATCTACCTACCAACCTCCTCAAAAAAGGATTCTAGAGGATATGGTCCATGTTTTCATCCAAAGCTAGACTAGCTTCAATCAACAATCAAAATGCCACTACTTTTAATGACATTAGGACCCAACTCACAAAGTTGACAAACTCCTTGGGGGCATCACAACAAGAAAAGGGGAAATTACCGACTCAACTCCAAGAGAACCCTAGATGTCAACATATCGTCTAGTCATCGAAGCCCTTAAGGGATAGTTGTGAGCAACTCAAGGTAATCACCACCCTTTGTAGTGGCAAGGAAATTGGTAAGACTGTTGTGCCAAAGGTCTAACCCAAGGCCACATCGCCAGTAGAAAAAGAGACCAAAGGTGACACCGAGGGGGGTGAGGTGAGTGATGAGATAGGTGAGAAAGAGAATTTGGTGGATGAAAGTGTTCTTGTTTCCCCCATGTCTACTCCCTTTCCTAATCGTTTGAAGCCACCTGTCAATGTGGCTAACTATATTGATATACTTGAAATTTTTAAGCAAGTGAAGATCAACATCCCACTCCTTGATGTCATAAAGAAAATTCTATAATGTGAAAAGATCTTGAAAGACTTATGCACAGTAAAGAGGAGGCTTAATATCCACAAGAAGACGTTCCTCACTGAACAAGTGAGCTCAATATTGCAGATGAACACCCCCCAAAGTTTAATGACCCCAGCTGCCCCATCATTGCCATAACAATTGGGAATTGTTGGGTAGAGTAAGCATTGCTTGATTTGGGTGCTAGTGTGAACCTCTTTCCGCACTCGGTGTACCAACAACTTCACCTCAAAGAATTGAAGCCTACTCCAATCACATTTCAACTAGTAGACCGTAGTGTTCGAACACCAAGGGGAGTAGTTGAGGATGTTTTAGTGCAAGCCAATAAATTCTACTTTTCCATTGATTTTATTGTGCTTGACACTCAGCCGGTTGTAAATCTTAGCTTCCAAATCTCTGTAATACTTGGAAGACCTTTTCTTGACACATCTAATGCTGTGAATAATTACAGGAACGATCTTATGAAGCTAGCATTTGGGAACATGACTATGGATCTTAACGTGTTAAACATGTCCAAAAAATCGGGGGATGACGAGGAGGTGCATGAAGTCAATAGAATTGACACCTTGACGGAATAACACTAGGAACTTTTGGGCATGTTAAAGTTGAAAGAAGAGGAGAATGTTGATCTAGATGAGTTTGATGAACAAGAAGAATTAGAGAGTTTGAGAGGGGTAGAAAAGTGGATCCCTACATTTGAGAAGCTCCCACACCAAGACAAGAAGATTTTCCCATCAAATGAGCAAAAGCCCAATTTGGAATTGAAGTCAATACCATCCCATTTGAAGTATGCATATCTTGGGAAAGAAAAGACATTTTCAGAGGTGATTAGCTCAATATTGGATGCAACACAAGAAGAAAAGCTCTTGGAAGTGTTAAGAGGCATAAAGTGGCAATTGGCTGGACAATTTCTGACATTAAAGGGATATACCCCCTCATTTGCACACAAAGAATTTATCTTGAAGAGGACTCCAAACTGTCTAGACAACCACATATAAGGTTGAACCCATTCATGAAGGTGAAGGAGGTGGTGAGGGACAAGTTGTTAAAACTACTTGACGTGGTCATCATTTTTTCGATTGTTGATAGTAAGTGGGTTAGCCCCACACAAGTAGTACCCAAGAAGTCGAGAGTCACTATTGTGGAGAATGAAAAAAATAAGCTTATTCCAATAAGGGGTGATCATAGGTTGGGGAGTTTGTATTGATTATCAGAACCTTAACTTGGGCACAAGAAAAGGCCACTTCCCAATGCCATTCCTCGACCAAGTGTTGGAACGAGTAGTGGGGCATCTATTCTATTGCTTATTAGATGGATACTTTGGCTATAACCAAATCAAAATTGTATTGGAAGACCAAGAGAAGACCATCTTCACTTGTCCTTATGGTACCTTTGCTTACCGTCGCATGCCTTTTGGGCTATATAATGGCCTTGGAACCTTTCAACGTTGCATGATGGGGATCTTTAGCGATATGATGGAGAAGATTGTTGAGGTGTTTATGGATGAATTCTCAGTCTTTGGAGATTCTTTAAGTGCGTGCTAGGAAAATTTGGAGAAAGTGATGGAGAAATGTGAAGAGAAGAGTTTAGTATTGAATTGGAAAAAGTGTCACTTCATGGTGATACAAGGAATTCTTCTCGGGCACATCATCTCAGCGAAAGGGATTGAAGTGGAAAAATCAAAAGTGGAGGCCATCTCTAACCTCCCTATGCCGAGAGTCGTCAAGGATATTAGGTCGTTCTTGAGCCATGCTGGATTTTACCATCGTTTCATAAACAAATTTAGTGCATTGGCATGACCTTTGACCAATTTATTGTCTAAGGATGTCCCATTCAAGTGGTCGAATGATAGTGAGGCATATTTTACAAAACTTAAAAGCATGTTTGTCACACCTCCAATTATACGACCACCTAAATGGGATTTACCTTTTGAGCTTATGTGCGACGCAAGTGATTATGTGGTCAGCATAGTGCTAGGTCAAAGGGAGGAGAATAGTCCATATGTAATATACTATGCTAGTAATACTCTTAATGAAGCTCAAATGAATTACACTACTATAGAAAAGAAGCTACTAGCGGTAGTATTTGCATTAGATAAATTCTGATCCTACATCATTGGTTCACTGATAGTTATTTATACTGATCATTTTTCTTTAAACTATTTTTTATTTAAGTAGGACGCCAAACTGAGACTTATCAAGTAGATCCTTATACTCCAAGAGTTCAATCTGACAATCAAAGACAAGAAAGGAATGGAGAACGTGGTGGCGGACCATTTATCTCGACTGGTGGTGCAAGAGGCCGATGAGCACATTCCTATCCTAGATTTCTTCCCTGATGAGCAATTGCTTTCAATTCAATCTATGTGTCCTTGGTATGCTGACATACGTAAGTATCTTGCATCAGGACAAATACCACCGCAGTAGAGCCTAGAGGATCGAAGTAGTTTCATGGCGGATGTGAAGTACTTTTACTTTGAGAACACATATCTATTCAAGTCCTGCCCTGACCAAGTCATTCAAAGATGCATACTGAAAAATGAACAACAAAAAGTCCTTGCATTCTGTCATTCATAGGCATGCGCTGGCCACTTCCCTGCCAAGAAAACTTCAGCAAAAATTCTAAAATCAGGTTTTTACTAGCCCTCACTTAACAAAGACTATCTTTTATTTTTGTAAAGAATGTGATAGATGCTAGCATTTGGGTAGTGTGACATGAAGGAACATGATGCCCCTATCTCCTGTACTAGTTATAGAAATATTTGATTGTTGGGACATCGACTTCTTGGGTCCCTTCCTTTTGTCGTTTGGGTACCTATACATTCTATTGGTAGTGGACTACGTGTCCTTGTGAGTGAAGGTCATCCCAACCAAGACTAATGACCACCAGGTTGTAGTCAACTTTCCCAGGGAAAACATTTTTTTGAGGTTTGACATGCCTCGAGCAATGATAAGTGAAGGTGGATCACATTTTTGCAATAGGTCATTTGCATCTTTATTGCTTAAATATCACGTTACACAGAAGGTATCCACTGCATACCACCCACAAACCAATGGCCAAGCCTAGTTGGGTAATAGGGCGATCAAAAATATTTTAGGAAAAACGGTGAACCTTAATAGGAAAGATTGGTCATATAAATTGATTGATGCCTTATGGGCTTACTGATTGATGGAAAACGTTGTTGTTCCTAAGCTCATAACATGAACCCTCAAATATGTATATGCCTTATGTGTGTGGGTGAGTGTCACTCTTACTCGGATTCATGCAAGAGATAGGGCAACGGAATGGTGGAAATGAAATGGAATGAACAAAATGTATGAAATGTGAAATGTGAACAAAAGTGCTCCCCAATCACAAGGAGTCTTTTGAATGCCGGTGTTTTACTTGGAAGAGTATTCCAAGGTTATCTCCTCAGGGAAGAAAGGTTGAGTTGTGTGAAGGTGATTTTGCTGCAAAAGGGAAATGTCAAATCTTGTAGTTGATTTTGATGAGTTTTGTTCTTAATGAAAATGCAAGAAAACAAGTGTTGGCTAATTCAAAAGGTTCACTCCAATGAGAATGCCCAATCAACTCAATACCTTCCTCCGAGGGTTTATAGATGAACAATTAATTCGTGGGAAGCTAGGGACGAGATGGTGAATATCCTAGCATAAACCGTGACTAGGCCTACGAAATATCAAAGACTCACAATCTCATCCACCCTCAACCCAGTCAAACTGAACCATTGTACACCGAGAGAGGAAAAAAAATGAGTTAAAAATTAAAAATCCAATAGGACGTCTCCTTTGAATTAGCCAACTAAAAATCTAGCTAATCATGTTTGCAAGAAAGAAAAGCATAATGTATAGAGACATAATGAAGACATTAAACATAGAACATAACTTAAAGCAAGAAAAGTTAAACTAAGAAAAAAATATACAATACCCATTTTAAAGCTAGGAAATGAAGAAAAACATGAACAACAATGGTGAAATGAAGAACATGTAATTAAACTTGAAATGAACTTGAAGTAAATGACATTAGGTTGGAAGATTTAAAGATTAAAAGAGATTAAAAGCTTACTACCACTGAAATGGAGAAGAAAATACAAAAACATAAATTTCTCACACTATGAGACTATTCATCATCTTCTTCCTTGGGAGCTTTCTAAGCTTAGGTAGCCACTCCCAAAATGGTTGTGTAAATGCTGAATATAATGTTAGAGAGCCTTCAATTTTCGTGCATGGTGGTCCCCTAGCATGAGTGAGCAGGCCTCCCATCAATGGGAGGTTGAATGATGGCTTGGACAGGCTAGGAGTAGCCTACCCAACAACCGACATGGCAGCCCACTTATCTCCCATCCTCCATAAATGCCAAGTCTCAAAAGTCTTCAAAGTGTGTAAGGGAGGCATGTAAATGTGTAATAAAATTTTAGGCCGCAAGTGAGATAAGTGTAGGTGGGCCCCCAAACAAGTGGAGATGGGTTGCAGGAGGTTCGGGGTTGCTTCAGGGAGCGTACCGGTAAGCTTCTGGAGTCGGGTGTACCAGTGCTATTTTTCTGCTTCGGACCACTTTTTGTTGAATTGACATAACTTTTGATCCAACCGTTGGAGCTGAAATTTTTACACAATATATAATACATTCAGATCTACAACTTTTATGTTTTAAACTCTTTCAGATTCGAAGTAGATCATGGTCAAAATTAAGGAAAACTGAGGATCTGCTTCCAAATTATGTGGCAGCTGGTGCCTTTGTTCCCAAACACCAATACCTCCTTGATTTCTTTTACTTTTAAGCCTCCAAATCTTCATGTATTGTGTCCATGCCTTCACCACACATCCAACATAGTTTCAAGGTCCTAAACTCCATCATTTCAGCTATAAATACATGCAACATCGAAACATCAATATTATTCATAATTTCGGCTAACATTAAGTACTTAGATGCAAAAGTTGATTAAATGCATGTAATGAGGCTTTAAATATGCAATTTTATGCACTCATCACTTACCGCACTACTTTCAAAACTGTCTTAGGCATGTCTCCCTATCAATTTGTCTATGGAAAGGCTTGCCATTTGTTGGTTAATATGGAACACAAGGCCTATTGGGCCATAAAAACTCTGAACTTCAATCAAAGAATGGTCGAAAAGCATAAAAAGCTAGAACTAAATGAATTTGAAGAGATTCGAAGAGACATGTATGAGAGCTCCAGAATTTTAAAAGAGTGGGCTAAGATTTTTCATGACAAATCCATTGTACAGAAGTTATTCGTGTCCAGCCAAAAATTGCTCTTATACAACTCTCATGTATCGATTGTTTAAGGCAAACTCCAATCCCGTTGGGATGGCCACTATCTTGTCAAGGTGACCTACCACAATGGAGCTATGGAAGTCACAAACCCCGAGAATGGCCAGACATTCAAGGTCAATAGCCAAAGACTTGAGTCATTTTTTGAGATTTTTGAAGGACAAGAAGCGGAAGAGGATTTAACGGATCCAGTTTATTCGTACTTGGAGGAGGAGTAACCAGCTTATGTTTTTTAGTGTACAGTCTTTTTTATTTACTTATGTTATTTTTTATTTTCATGTTACTTACATTACTTTGTCTTATAGCCTTGTTTTTCTTAGTTTTAGATATTGGTGCTTTTGTCAAAGCTCAAGTGCGAGGTGTTCTCCAACCCTACTCATCTTTTTACTGCCCATCATTGCATATCATATCTTTTTGTTGTATTAAGAACAATGCAAGAATCAAGTTGGGGGTGAGGTGCACCATTTCCATGATTCAACAATATTTGTGTTGATTTTTGGTGGATAGTACCAATTTTTGGGGTGAAAATTCTCCTTTCACATAGCATATAGATTTTTGTTAACTTGAGTGCAAATTATGTGAAAATTTTGAAAAATTTTGTGAAAAATATTTGAATGTTGATCTGTATTCCCTTATTAAGAGTGTTTGGGTTGGATGATATGTCGATCTTTGTTCGCAACCTTGAGCACATGAGAATATTATAGAAGTTAATCCTATGCATGAGTATCACGTATGTATCTGATTTTGAACTCAACCGTATGTGTTCCATGAATGTGTAATTTTAGCAATTTATGGATTGGATTCATGTTTTAGGCTTGACATAAATAGTGGAGATGAGTAAGGACCCATGAAAGCTTTAGAGCCAACCCTTTTTGGAGGGAACTTATGTTTACTCAAAGAACAATTTTTCAATATCAAATTTGTTAAATAATCTCACTATGTTTATCTTGGCTGGGTGCATGTGTATAGTTAATTGAGTTGTCTTGAAATGCATAAGGCTCTCCCATGGGTAACTGTAAGTGATTTTAGGCCATCTTTAAATATTTTGAGCCTTAGTCTTGTTCTTGAGAAAATATTATCCCTAGGAATGTGATTGAGTCTTAATTGAAATTCGTTTCTATGCCACACAATTCACCATACCAGTGAAAAATGAAACAAATTCTACCTTACCTTGGTTATTCCTAAAGCTGATGGGTAATCATGAAAAAGAAGGAAGCATGGTGTGGAAATTTCAACAAAAGGGATGAATAGAAATGAAACTCAAGGAGTTCATTAGAAAAAGAATGAAAATCCAAGAAATGAGGAAAAAGGGGTGAAAAGAAGAAAGAATGATCAAAAGAAAAGGAAAATAAAGAAAAGAAACAAAGAGTGTGGTGAAGGTGCAAGAATGGAATGAAAATCCCATGAAAAGGGAGGTGTTTTTGAAATAAGAAGTCTTTCACTTGGAAAAACCCTATTTGTATCCTATGTTCTTCATTTCTTTTGCCTCAATATCACCCCAAGACCCCATTTTAACCTTTGAAGCCCTAAATGATCTAGAAAAGCATGGAGGATGCATAATTTTAAAGAAAATGATGAGCTAGTCTTGCTACCCAGTGCCCTAGTATTCTTCTCATGAGATTATTCCAAAGTCGCCTCGTTTTGTTTTGAACATAAGATTCTACCTCACATGTACACATGGAGTGCATGTCAAGATTACTTTCTTTTTTTTTACATGTCAGGATAACAAGAGTGTGTTTCATTGGTAAGAGTGACCTTTAATGAGTTTTGCGTTGAAGCTGAATTTGGCTAGCCATTCGAATGTGAATTCCATTGTGTAAATGCTCAAATTATTTGTCCAAAATTCACACACACATGAGTTTAAAAATGAATATGTAGGTACATACTCTAGACTAGCATTTAAAGCTATGGTGTTGCTTACATGTGTTTAGTTCAAGCTGTTGAACAATGTGTGAGGTAGCCCTATGCTTAAGGGATTGGGGAATATTACTTAACTTTCGTTATTTGATATAATTTAGGAATACCCGTGTTATTTGAATTCATCTTTTACATTTGGGGTATTCATTTTGGTAGTTTAAATTAGAAATCCATGTTTTGTATCTTGAAATCATAAAAATCATAAATCATGTTGCAATTTTGGAAGTGACTTTGGGCATGATCATTCAATTGTGGTTTATAAGTGTGGTTCAAGTTTTTGGTAGGTTAGATGTCTTAGAAAATGTGTTAAAATATTTTGGAATTGAGGAGATTTGTATTGAATGAGAATTTTTGAACAAAGGATTAGTTTTGCAGCAAAGGCAAAACCTTTTAGAAGGTTTTCCTTACTAGACAGAGGTGCCCCAGGTAGAAAGAAAAACCTTTCGGAAGGTTTATGTCGACCTTCTAGAAGGTTTTGCCCAGAAACCTAAAAACGAGGACTTCAAGATAGAAAATTTCGAAAAACCCTTCGCATTCCAATCCATTTCTTGCTCCCAAACCTTTTCCTCTCCTCTTACTCTCTTCCCAACTCTCAATTTTCATATTTTCTTTTGCTTAGGGTTGAATCTTAGAGCATTTTAGCCAAAAATTTCAAGTGTGCTCCACAAGAACCCTAGGTTACCATTGTCCCCAATTTGTGCAGTTTCTCTGATCGTTCCCAACCTTATTCAACTTCATTATAATAGCTAGGATTAATGGAATGTCTCAGGAAGGTTTTGAGCAAGTTAAGAGTGTTCTGGGTTTATTGTTGACTCATATCTCTTTGGGAGCACTGTTGATGTTCATGGCCCGTACAAAGAGGACGGACCCGGACTCTCCTCTAGCTACGGACCCTTGTTCCCGAAAGCGGGCCGGGGAGGGCCCGAGTGGCCAAAAGAGGCAAGAGAGGTGAACCAAGGTGAGGCATGAAGCCTCTCTTGGGCAACGTATTGAGGAGAAAGAAGTAACTTGTGAGCGATGGTAGATAAAGCCTCTCTTGGTCCTACGAATGATGTGGTGAAAATTATTGAAAACCGAGGATTGAAGTTGTGGTTTCAGAAGGTTAAGGGGTATAATTTGGGGTTGTGTCATGAGTTCTTTCAGAAGTTGGTGGTTTTGGGTGTTAAAGGGAGTAGGTTAAGGATGAATGTGAGGGGCAAAACATTTGATGTGACCTCGGACTCAATAG
>CM042194.1:16256723-16283102 GCA_023539305.1 Ilex asprella | reverse complement strand
CGATGATACTCTCCAAGTATCTCATCCTTTAAAGATGAATCATCAGGTACACATAGCTTTTCCTTATATCTCAATTCTCCATTCTTCAGAGACCATCCTACAATTGTTTCCCCATTTCCAAATCGAGCTCGAATCAACTCTAGTTCCAGATCCAGGCATTGCAAGTCAACCAGTTTACGTTGGAGAGTAGGTTGAGCCACAAAGTTGAACAAGCATGGTCGGGATTCATCTTCTCTAACCAATAGATCATAATCTCGAAGGGCATCCTTTAACTTTTATTCACCTATTGAAACTTTAAGTTCACCCCGAGACTTCCTGCTAAATGCATCGGCAACTACATTCGTCTTTTACGGATGGTAGTTGAGTGTAAAATCGTAGTCTTTTAGGTACTCAATCCACCTTCTTTGCTAGAGATTCAAGTCTTTATGTGTGAAGATATACTTGAGGCTCTTGTGATCAGAGAACACTTAAAACTTTTCCCCATACAAGTAACACCTCCACTACTTGAGAGCAAACACCACAGCGGCAAGCTCCAAGTCAAGAGTGGGACAAATTTGCTCGTGAACCTTTAATTGTCTCGAACCATATGCAACTACCTTGCCTCCTTGCATTAACAAGCATCCCAAGCCTTATAGTAAAGCATCGATGTAAACATCGTATGCTTCCCCACTGCTCGGAATGATGAGGACATGAGCTGCTGTCAATTTCTCCTTCAAGGTGCGAAAAGATAATTCACACGCTTGAGTCCATAAGAAATTTTCTCCCTTCTTTGTAAGACACGTCATTGGCATTGCTACCTTTGAGAACCCTTCTACAAATCTCCGATAGTAACCTGCTAAGCCCAGGAAACTACATACTTCGGTCACGTTCTTCAGTGGTTCTCACTTCATCGTAGCTTCAACCTTTGCTTGGTCAACAACTACACCCTGTTCCGACACAACATGGCTTAGGAATGTCGCCTCCTTCATCCAGAACTCGCATTTTCTCATCTTAGCATATAACTTATGCTCTCTCAAAGTCTAGAGCACAATCGTGAGATGACGTTCATGTTCCTCGTGTGTCTGTTAATAGATTAGTTTATCATCAATGAATACAATGACAAACTGATCTAGATACGGTCAAAATACCATGTGCATCAAATCCATGAAGGCTATGGGTGTATTAGTCATTCCGAGCGACATCACCATATACTCCAAATGACCATACCGAGTACGAAAAGCAGTCTTATGAATATCTTCCTCCTTGATCCGCAATTGATGATGCCTTCGGTAATTCGTGCATAACCAAAGCATTTCGTCATGCTTCTTCACAAATTGGGATGGGGCTCCCCAAGGTGAAGTACTCAAACGGATAAACCCAATAGTCAACAGATGGTCTAACTGCTTTCTTAGCTCCTTTAACTCCAAAGGTGTCATCCAATAGGGAGCAATGAAAATGGGTTTGGTTACCAGATATAGATCGATTGTAAACTCAATCTCTCTCGGTGGCAGTAACTCAGGTAGTTCATTAGGTAAGATATCCAGAAAATCCGATACTATCAACACCATACCCGATTGGGATCCATCGTGATCATCTCCCATCAAGCTAGCCAAGAAACTAAAATTGCTTCCTGTCTTAGCTTTCAAGAATCTACTACCCGTAGTAGGAAATAGATGAGAAGAATCCCAGTCATTCACGCAATTGAAAATTATTCCTCCCTATAATTGAAAGGAAATCCACTTACAGAAACAATCCATTACCTCTCGAAATGTGATTACAAATTCATCCCAAAGATGACATCGTACCCCTTCATATCTAAAGCAACTAGATCTACAATCAATTCGTGATCTCCAATTCGAAGTACACACCCTTTACACACCCGGCTAGTATCCAACCGCTCTCCGGTGGGCATATTAATACTCAAAGCATGTTCTAGCTTCTCAAATTTTAATCCCAAATTATGAGCATATAAAGTGCGTATGAACTAATGGGTAGCACCGGGGTCAAATAAGATTCGGGCCCAAGAATTATAAGAAAGCACGGTACCTTCTACTAAGACATTAGAAGCGTCTTCCTCCGGTTGAGTCAAAACAAAGACTCTCCCTTGATTGGCACCATCGGGGGCTTGAGCGTGTAACGGTCTCTGTTGTTGTAGTGGCCTGTTTGTGGCCCCTGGTCTCATCGTTTGGTTGACCCTTAGTGAAAGCGATGGACAGTTGTGTCTGAAGTGCCCCACCCCTCCATATGCAAAGCATTGACGAGGGTCCGTGTCTATTCTCCTTGGTAAGCTTCCTACTCCTCGAGTTATCTGAGGTCTCTGTTCACCGGCCTGGTCTGGGCAACGGTATGGTGTTGTCTTATGAACTCTACTACTGCTAGCACCTGTTCGGATTGGACCTCCCCTCGTGGAGTTCTACCGCCTCTGACTATCCTCAGTATCTCTCTCCACCAGTGCAGCTCTGTCAACAAGATCCCCATAGTCCCGGATCTTGAGAGCCACAACTTCTATCGGATAATAGGCCTCAAGCCCTGCTCAAAGCATTTGGCCCTCCTGGCCTCAATAGATATGAACTCCGTAGCGTAGCGGGATAACTCGTCAAGCCTCTTCTCATACCTGGCTACTGTCATACTCCCTTGTTGGAGAGCGAGAAAATTGGTGCTCATCTTATCCCTGACTGATTCAAAAAAGTATTTGTCTTGAAAAATTTGGTTGAACTCCTCCCAAGTGAAAACATCGGTGTTCCTCCTTCTCTTTAATGAATCCCACCAATGGTCGGTTTGGTCTTTTTGCTATCCTATATGCTTCATTTCTTTTTCCATGATATCACCCCAAAGGCCCTATTACAACCTACAAAGTCCTAAGTGATCTAGAGAAGCATGAAAGATACATGTTTATAAAAGAAAATGATGAGTTATTGTTGCTACCAAATGCCCTAGCATTCTTTTCATGAGTTTATGCCAAAGTCGCTTCATTTTCATACATGAACATCATTTTTGGATTACATGTGAGCGTACTTTTTTTTTGTGCACAAGAATCTATCTCACATGTACACATGGAGTGCATGTCAGGATATCTATTTGAAGAGTGGTCTTTGGTGAGTTTTGCATTGAAGTTGAATTTGGCTAGCCATTTGAATGTGAATTTTGTTGCGTAAGTGTTCAAATTACTTGTCCAATTCACATATACATGAGTTTGAAAATAGATGTGTAAGTGCATACTTTAGACTAGTATTTGAGGCTATGGTACTGCTCATGTGTGCTAAGTTCAATCATCTGAAAAATGTGTTAAATAGCTCCAGGCTTGTAGAATGGGGGAATATGGCTCTAGTTTTTGATATTTGAAATGAATTAGGAATGCCCGTGTTATTAATTATGTGACCTGCATTTTGGGTGTTCATTTTGATAGTTCAAGATATAAATTCATTCCTTGTACGTTGAATGCATCAAAACTTTAAATTGTATTGTAATTTTGGTAATGAATTGGGCATGATGGTTCAAATTGTGATTTTTAAGTGCAGTACAGGTTTAGGGTGGAGTAGAGGCCATAAAGAGAGTGTTAAAATGTATGAGGTATGTTCTAAAATAAAAAGGAGTGGGGAATGGTTTCTCAACAGAAGTATTCTACAACTGAGAGAAACCCTACCGATATGCCATACCAGTAGGTTTTGGCTACAGGAGTTCGACATACCGATATGCCATACCAATAGGCTGCGCCTGGAATGCCAAAAATTAGGGTTTTTAAATCGATTTTTTTTTGGAACCCTTCATTTCCTCCCTTAAAACACAAACCCTTGTGCTCTTTTCTCTCCTCATTTCTCTCCCAAGCTTCCAAATCCATTCCTCTCCAAAGCCTTGATTTGGAGATTCCTAGTGAAAATTTAAAAATTTCCCTCTTTGAAACCCTAATTTTTGAAAATCCTATAAGCCCAAACCCCCTCTAATCTCTCCAAATTCTCCAAGAATCTCTCAATGGCTCATCACATAGAGGTCATTCATGAGGCGATGGATCCGATTGAGGGTGTGTTCCTGATCTTTTTTTGCATTTTTGTCGATGGGGGCTTTGTTGAATTGCATAGCCCAGACCAAGAGAACCAAAACCAACTCCTCTCAACCCAAAGAGCCCAGTAGCCACAAGAAAAAGTGGTGAAGGGTCAAGTGGGGTCCCCAATGAGCAAAGGAAAAAGGCAAGCAATGAGGCAAGGATCTAATTGATCCAGGAGAAAAGTGTGACTTATGAGCGGTATCTTGACCACATCTCACTTGGGCTGAGAAACGAGGTTGTCAAGCTTATTGCTACCCATGGAATGAAGTTTTGGTTTAAGCCCGTTGATGGGTACAATTTGTCAATGTGTAGGGAGTTCTACCAAACACTCAGGGTGGTAGAGGTGAACGAGGTGAAGGTTTTGAGAACGAATGTTCGTGGTAAGATGTTTGAGGTAACCCCTATTGTCATTTCCACTCTCCTATGAATTAGGAGAGACCACCAAATTTTCCACCAATATATCCTCATAACATCACCCGAGCCAAGACCATTTCTGAGTTTGTAGAGTTAATGTATGAGGATCCTAGTAAATTCAAGGGGACAGTCCACGTTGGGGGATTAAAACACTCGTACGAGCTTTTGAATAAACTTCTCAATTACAATCTTCTACCAAGGGGCACAGAAAAGACACTAAATCTGGAGGTCTTTTGGATGTTGTCATGTCTGGGAAGGCAGCTGACTTTGCTCTTCTTATTTGGGAGGTAATGAAAAACTTTGCTGAGACATAGAAGCCCATGATGAAAATGCCATTCAGGAGTTTGGTGACCCAGATATGCTAGCACTTCACGGTTAAGGCATATGCCTTTGACAAGCTCACTCCCCCTGAGACTAGGGCTATTGGAAGGACCAATAGTAAGAAAAGAAAGGCAATGAGTCAGGGGGAGTGAGCTAAGACGTTGGGCTCTAATTCTGAGGCTCCTAGACCATCTTCATCCACTGGGCCATCCACAACTGCACTAGAATGCTCAATACCTCAGTGCCTTGATGTAATAGAAGTGACAGTGCATAGGATAGAGGCATCAATGCATGGTATGACGGTATTGCTAAAGGAGATGTTCATGCATACTTTCTCTGGGAGGCCCATCCCAAGAGGACCCACACCACTAGCTGTTGGCCCTTCTGTATCTGTCCCCTCTACCTCCACAGTGGTTGAGGTGGAGGATGATGATGATGATGATGATGATGATGAAGATACTGATAAGGTTGTGGAGGGGGAAGATGGTGGTGATGGTGATGAAGATGATGGGGAGGGAGATGAGGAGTAAGTTGTTGTAGCTTTTGTTCTTTCTTTTGTGTTGGAGTGTACGTAGCTAGGATGGAGTCGTTGACCTAGTAGAAGAATCCTTAGGTCGTAGGTCATTTTGTTTCTTTTTTATGTCTAACTCCATGTACTCCAACATTGTAGCACATAAATGAATAACCACAGTTTCTATTCAACCTTGTCCAAGTTTATTTTGATAACTGCATTATGATTTTTTGTATTTTGATTGTTGCGTGAATAGCCTATTTAAATGGATTGTTGTATGTTATACTTGTTTTTTTTTTTTTTGAAAATAAATTTTGCTAAAGGACTAGTAAAACTTAAGTTGGGGGTGTGATTAGCACATAACATTGCATATTTCATTTGCCAATACATTCTTTTTCACTTTCTTTTGGGGATTAAAGGAGTAGAATTGTGCTACTTGAGCTATTAACGAAGATTAGTGGTGTTTGCAAAAAAAGGTGATAAATGGTGTTTCTTAAAGCCTTCCCAAATGGTTTGAGGTGAATGATGATGAAAAGATGGCTTGAAGATAGGTTAAGAGGTGACGAAACCAAAAAATCAACAAAAATAGGAGAAACCCTATCGGTATGCCATACTGGTAGGCTTCAGCTACTGGAGTTTGACATACCGGTATGCTCTACTGAAACAACCCAAATTCTACAGGTCATTCTCTGCTGCCTTGAGGGTGATTGGTTGAAATTCCTTACTTTCCCTTAACCCCTAAATACTATCCCTAAAGGTATGTATGAAATGTGTGCAATAAGGGGAGGGTCACTCTCCGTTGAGATAGTGTCAAAAGAAAGGGCAATGGAAAAGGAAAGTGGGATGATGTAAATATGGTGTGTGTATGCACAAAAATTCTCCCCAATCACAAGGAGACTTTCGTGGGTCGTGTTTTACTTGGAAAGTATTCCAAGGTCGTATCCACAGGGAAGGAAGTAAGTCAAAGTAAAAGTGATCGTGAATCAAAGAAAGTGTAAAAAATATTTATGGTTAATGATTAACACAAAATATTGCATATTTATAGGTGCCAACCATCCATGAATTAAGGGTTTTTATGTTGCTAATGAGGCAAGTTATCTGTATCGAGTTATTAATGGCAATATTTTGTTTTTGCAGTTAAATGGTGTTAAACAAGACTCCCTTTAGCATTTCAACAAGGATGGAGACAAAAAAGGGATGAAAGATTGAGAATTAGAAAGCTTAACGGTGGCTGATGAAGTAGAAACAGCAAAAACAGCGGATACCATACCGGTACATAGTACCGGTACGCAAAGGCTACTGGAGTTCGAGGTACTGGTACGGTCTGTCGACTTTTTTCCCAAATTTATGTAATAGGAGCTCTTTCACTTTGTGGACCCCACCATGAACTCTCCCCTACTCCCCTGACAAGCCCACAAGACTATTCACCATGTTCACACCATAGATTAGATGTTTTGAAGCTGGGCTCATCAATGAAGAGAGAGATGGAGGAAGGAGTTGGGTGTACAGACAAGCTCTGCACACCCCTGGATGGAAGAGACATCTTAGGCCACCCTTGAGCTAGGGAGGGATGTTTCGGAGCCAAGAGGACCAAGGAGTTCAGCATTATGGAGTAGGAGAAAAATAAAGAGAAGAGTTCCTGGGTAGAAGACGATGAACAGTGTTTTTAGAGAGACAAATTGATTTTTCTGCATTCTCTTCATTACTTTGTCATGTAATCTATTGTAAGGATCCTTAGAACTTCATTGAATGTCATTAATGTTGCTTTCCTTCATGTTTCTTGTTGGTTTAATGTGCATTTAAAGACTTACCATTAATGCTCATAATATTTCATTTTCTTAGCAGTAAAGTGGGTTTAAAATGCTTCCACTTTTAGTCTTTAATCTCTTGCACTTAGTTACTCTAAATTTTCATAATTTTTCATATGCACTCTCATTACATGGTTCATTTCAATTCAAGCATGAGTGGCTAAATCATTAAGTTGGCAAATCCAAAGGGAAACCTCCACTTGGGTATACCACTCCAACTCATTCTCCTCCCTCTCTTACGAGTCCTAAGGTTCGGTTTGACCGGGTTGAGAGTGGATGAGTTGGTGAGTCTTTGATATCCCGTAGACATAGTCACGATTTAGGCCTAGATCCTCGCCAATCTTATCCCTAGGTTTCCGCGAATCAATCGTTCATTCATGCTCTATCGTAGGAGGATTTTGAGTGAGTTGGTACCCCCAATGGAGTGACCTCTTGGGTTTGCCAACATTTGTTTTCTCTTTGCATTCTGCTTGATACACACTCCACCAAACAACTTTCAACCACAAAGATTTTACACTTTCATTTTCATCAAATCATTTTCACATTGGTTTACTTCCTTCCCCGTGGAATCGACCTTGGAATACCTCCAAGTAAAACACGACCCACGAAAGTGTCCTTGCGATTGGGGAGCATTTTTCTGCATATTACATCTCATATTTACATCATCCCATTTCCCTTCCTCCTTGCCCTTTCTTTTGATACTATCCCAAGGGAGAGAAATCCTCCCCATCACCCATACATTGCATAGTCTAAAGGATAGTATTTAGGGGTTAACGGAGGTGAGGTAAAATAAGCAATCATTTTTGGCGCCGTTACCGGGGAAGGCAAGTGTCAAATCAAGGAAGTGATTTCCGGACAACGGAGGTAAGTCCTGTGATCTCCATCACGGGCTGAGGTACATTTTTCGTGTATATATTTCTTTCTGTTTGTGTATAGTTCAATTTTAGGGAATTTGTTGTATGTGGGGAAGGGATGAACTACATCAGTTAGTCAGATAACATATGGACCCAAACATGCACATTGACCAAGACCCACCCAAGGATGCGAGGGACAATTTTGATAATGTGAATCCTAATCTGAATATGCAACAAGGTGAGGGACTGTAACTACCTCGAATGCAAAACCTACGAGTGCACAATCCCCCTCCCATTAATGAAAGTAACAATTATCGAATGGATCCCCCGGCGAAGTCTATGAGGGAATTCCTTCAACCGACTCGTAGTGTCACACCATCATGCGTTGTACTTCCAGTCCAAGCTCACCTCTTCATGGTAAAACCAGGGATGTTGAATCTACTTCCCAAATTTAATGGGACTTGATGATGAGAATCCCTATGCTCATATCAGGGATTTTGAAGAAATAGTTGCAACCTTTACTCTCAATCACAACATGGAAGAGATTGTGTAGATGAAATTGTTCCCCTTCTCCCTACATAGTAAGGCAAAGACTTGGCTTCAAGCCTTGAGATCCCGTACCATATTTACTTGGGATCAAATGATCTCTGTTTTCTTAAATAAGTTTTTCCCGGTGCATAAAACCACCGGCCTAAAAAAGCGAATCCAAAACTTTTTCAAGAATCCCAATGAACAATTTTACCACAGTTGGGAAAGGTACAAGAAGTTTCTATAATCCCTTCCACACCATGGCTTTGAACCATGGCAATTGGTAAGTTTCTTCTATGAAGGAATTACACCGGGCCATCAACAGTTCATCGACATGATGTGTATCGGGGAATTCTTGAACAAAGATCCTGACGAGGCTCTAGACTATTTTGATACGTTGGCCCAAAATGCTCAGTCGTGGCATACCACTGACCCAGCTGACGTACCAAGGTCTTTGCCTCAGGGGAGTGGCCAACAAATAGGGGGAGGGATTTATAAGCTAAAAGACCGGGAAGACCTACTTTCACAAATTTCCAAGTTGTCTAGGAAAGTAGAGAACCTTGAGGAGAATAGAAGAAGGGAGGTGTCCCAAGTGTCAAGAACCGAGGAGGGTTGTTCTATTTGTGAGAATGTTGAGCACTCTACATCGTAGTGTCCAAGCATTCCAACACTGAGGGAAGCATATCAGGAACAAGTTCATGCCTTAAACCAACCAAGGCAATCATTCTCTCCATATTCCAACACTTACAATCTGGGGTGGAGCAACCACCCCAACTTTAGTTGGAGGAATGAGAACCCTATTCCCCATGGGTCCAATGCATATTCATCCCCCGTGCCTCCCAAACAAGGTCAATACCCAAGTCATGGGCAAGCGTCTAGCTCCCAATACCCACGGACAAATCTGCAAGGGTATCAGTCGACACCACCACAACAGAATTTTTCACTAAATACTCCACCACAAGGCTTTTCTAATCAAGGACTATCAAATCCGTCCACCTACCAACCTCCACATAAGAGAAATTTGGAGGATGTCCTTTACAATTTCATTCAAAACCAAACCACCTTTAATAACAACATCTCGACTCAATTCCCAAAAATCACCAATCACATCGAGTTGTCTCAACAAGAGAAGGGGAAATTCCCCGCTCAACCCCAACAAAATCTCAAGGGTCAACATGTGGTTGAGTTGGCCAAGCCCCCCAAGAGAGTTGTGAGCAACTTAAGGCGGTTATTACCCTTCGAAGTGGCAAGAAAATTGATAAAACTATTGTGCCAAGGGTCTCACCCAAGGCCATATTGTCATTAGAAAAAGAGACTAAGGGTGATGCCAATGAGGGTGGGGCAAGTGAGAAGAAAGAGAATGAGACGGTTGAGAAAGAAAAGGTGATTGACGAGAGTGTGATTGTTGCCCCTATCCCTGCCCCTTTTCCTAATCATTTGAAGCCACCTGTCAAGGTGGCTAATTATGCTGATATTCTTGAAATGTTTAAGCAGGTGAAGATGAGCATCCCACTCCTTGATGCCATAAGGCAATTTCCATCATTGTAAAGATCTTGAAAGCCTTATGCACGGTAAAAAGGAGGCTCAATGTTCACAAGAGAACTTTCCTCACTGAGCAAGTAAGCTCAATTTTGAGGACAAACACTCCTCCAAAGTTTAAGGACCCTGGTTGCCCCACCATTGTCATAACCATTGGAGATTACAGGGTTGAACAAGTATTGCTTGGTTTGGGAGCGAGTGTCAACCTCCTCCCCTACTCCGTGTATCAACAACTCAAGCTTGAGGAATTGAAGCCTACTTCAATCACGCTTCAACTGGCAGACCGTAGTGTTCGAACACCAAGGGGAGTAGTTGAGGACGTTTTAGTACAAGTGGATAAATTTTACTTTCCTGTTGATTTTATTGTGCTTGACACTCACCTGGAGGCAAACCTTAGCTCCCAAATCCCTGTAATACTTGGTAGACCTTTTCTTGCCACATCTAATTGCAGGAATGGTCTTATGAAACTAGCATTTGGGAATATGACAATAGAGCTCAATGTGTTCACCTTGTGCAAGTAACCAGGAGATGAGGAGGAGACACATGAGATTTATTGGATTGACACTTTGGTAGAGGAGCACATGGAGTTAATGAGCACTTTCAATTTGAGAAAGAAAGAAGTTGTTGATATGGAGGAAGTGGATGAGAAAAAAGATTTAGAAAGTTTGAAAGGGGCAGAAAAGTGGACCCCTACATTTGAAAAACTCCCACACCAAGACAAAAAGATATTCCCATCTGATGTACAAAAACCTAACTTGAAATTGAAACCATTACTTTCCCATTTGAAGTATGCATACCTTGGGAAAGATGAGTCATTTCCGGTGGTGATTAGTTCAATGTTGGATGCAAGGCAAGAAGAAGAGCTTTTGGAGGTGTTGAGGAGACTTAAAGGGACAATTGGGTGGACAATTGCAGACATCAATGGGATAAATCCCACCATTTGCACACATTGGATCTATCTTGAGGATGCAAAACTGTCCCGCCAGCCACAAAGGTGGTTGAACCCGATTATGAAAGACGTGGTGAGGGATGAGGTATTAAAACTACTTGATGTGGGTGTAATTTTTCAAATTGCCGATAGTAAGTGGGTTAGTCCCATGCAAGTAGTACCCAAGAAGTCGGGTGTCACTGTTTTGGAGAGTGAGGAGAACGAGCTTATCCCAAAAAGGATGATCACAAGGTGGAGAGTTTGTATTGAATACCGGAAGCTCAAACTGTGTACAAGAAAAGACCACTTTCTAATCCCTTTCCTTGATCAAGTGCTAGAACGAGTAGCGGGGGCATCTTTTCTATTGCTTTTTGGATGGATATTCAGGCTATAATCAGATAGAGATTGCCTTGGAAGACCAAGAGAAAACCACCTTCCCTTGTCCCTACGGTACCTTTGCGTATCGTCGCATGCCTTTCGGGCTATGTAATGCCCTTGGGACTTTTCAACGTTGCATGATGGGGATCTTTAGTGACATGGTGGAGAAGATTGTTGAGGTATTCATGGATGACTTCTCAGTCTTTGGGGATTCTTTCAACGGGTGATTAGAGAATTTAGAGAAAGTTTTGGAGAGATGTGAAGAGAAAAGTCTGGTTTTCAATTGGGAGAAATGTCACTTCATGGTGACACAATGAATTGTTCTCGGGCACATCATTTCGACGAAAGGAATAGAAGTTGACAAATCAAAGGTGGAGGCTTTCTCCAACCTTCCTACGCCAAAATTCGTCAAGGATATCAGGTTGTTTCTAGGCCATGCGGCTTTTTATCGTCGATTCATTAAAAAATTTAGTGCATTGGCCCGACTTTTGACCAAAGAAAAGAAGAAATGTCTACCTTACTTTGGTTGTTCCTAAAACAGATGTGAAAAATTACAAAAGAAAGAACAGAGGTGTGAAACTATAAACAGAAGGGATGAATGAGGTTGAAACTCAGTGAGTCAAACATATAAGAAGGAAAAATACAAGAAAAGGAAAAGAAAGGGTGAAAGAGAAAAAGAAAGGGAAATGTCAAGGAAAAGAAAAGAAAAGAAAAAAAAAGGGAGTGGTAATGAGATGAGAATCAAAATCCCATGAAAAGGGAAGTGTCTTTCTAAAATAAAGGTCTCTCACTCGAAACAACCCTCTTTGTTACCTTATTCCGTCATTTCTTTTACCTAGAAATCACCCCAAGGCCCCGTTATAACCGTTAAAGTCCTAAGTGATCTAGAGAAGCATGAGAGGTGCAGATGTTCAAGGAAAATGATGAGTTATGTTTACTACTCAATGCATGAACATTCTATTCATGAGACTCTGCTAGGGCTGATTCACTATCATATATGTACTTCATTTTTGGGAGTACATGTGATCACTTCGTTTTGAACACAAGATTCTATGTCACATGTACACATGAGGGCAAGCCAGGATAACTTGAGAGTATTCTTTGATTAAGAGTGCCCCCTTGGTGAGTTTTGCATTGAAGTTGAATTTACCTAAGCTATTTGAATGTGAATCCTATTGACTAAATACTCAAATTACATGCTTAAATCACACACATTCAGGTTGAAAATCAATGTGTACATGCATACTTTAGACTAGTATTGGAGTCTATGGTTTTGCTCATGTATGTTTAGTTCAGTCATATGAGAAATGTGCCAAATAACTCATGCTTCTGGAATGGAGGAATATGACTCAAGTTTTTGATATTTGATATGACTTAAGAATGCCATGACGATGAAAGCTATGATGTGTTTTCTGAATGCTCTTTTTGATCAGTTGAAGGTCGAAATCTGTTCTATTAGGTTGATTGTATCAAAGGTTTAAATCACTGTGCAATTTCAACATTAATTTAAGCATGATGGTTCGAATTGTGGTTTTCAAAAGGAGTGCATTGTTGGAATGGAGTAATGGTCACTGGGAGTGTGTAAAAGTGTCTAGGGAGGTCCTTAGTTGAAATGGTGTGGTGAGAAGAACTCAGCTGGAATTTTGCAGCAAAAATAACATATATTGTACCGGTACGCAAAGGCTACTGGAGTTCGAGGTACCGGTACGCTGTACCGGTACGGTCTGCTGAACCGAAAAAAAATTAGGGCTTTTAGTTTAAATCGTTTGATAGACTTCATTTCCCACCTAAACACTCAGCCCTAGCTCTCCCTCACTCGAAAACACCCAAAGCTTTTTCCATCTTCCTCCCTCCTTAAAACCCTAGATCATCTCCCTATTTCTGCCAAATTCTAGGGCTTTCTTCACCAAAACCCTCCCTGCCGATTTCCCCAAATCTCCCAAATCCCTCTTGTATCTCCAAACAATCTCACATAGCCCATCAATTGCGAGTTGTGCTTGAGCTAATAGGCTCTATTGAGAGTCGATTATGGCTCATCTTTGCATTCCTCTCGGTGTGGGCACTGTTACACTCCATGGCCCGCACCAAGAGAGCGGGGTCCAAGTCTCCTCCACCTGCAGAGCCGAGTAGCCGCAAAAGGAGCAGTGAGGGACCAAGCATGAATCCCTAGGAGCAAAGGAAGAGGGTGAGGACCATGGCATGCCTCAAATTTATCAGAGACAAGGGCGTCACATGTGAACGCCATCTTGACTTCATTTCACTCACCCCACGTCATGAGGTGGTGAAAATCGTTGAACAACATGGGATGCGGTTTTGATTTGAACCTGTGGAGGGGTATAACCTAGCCATGTGCAGAGAATTCTACCAGACACTCAAGGTGGTGACAGTGCAACAAGGGGAGACATTAAGAGCAAACGGGCAGGGTAAGGTGTTTGATGTCACCCCAGATGTCCTCCTTGGAGATTATCAGAGACCACCACCCTTCCCACCTGTCTACCCTCACAATGTTGACAAGCCAAAGACCAAGTCTTAGTTTGTGGCTTTGATGTATGAGGATCCTTCATCATTTAGGGGAACGGTGCATAGTGGGGGATTGAAGCATGTGTATGGGTTGTTGAACAAGCTTCTCCACTATAGCCTTCTCCTGAGGGCTGCAGAAAAGAAGCCAAACATGGAGAAGTTAGCTCTTTTGGATGCAGTGGTGTCGGGGAAAACAATTGATTTTGCATTGATCATTTGGGAGGTGATGAAAGATTTTGCTACAACCGTGAAGCCAATGACCAACTTGCCATACGGGAGTCTGGTGACCCGGATGTGCAAGCACTTTAAGGTGAAAGGTTATGCTTTTGATAAGATCACCCCTCCCATGAATGGAGCTATAGGAAAAACCAGCAGCAAGAAAAGGAAAGCTATGAGTCGATCTAAGAAAGCTCAAATGGAGGCTGACCTGGATAATATGCTGCCGACCACTCCCACTAGGCCATTTACATCGATGTCAAGGCGTTCAACAGACCAGCGCCTTGACGCATTGGAGGGATCAATGCAGGGAATGATGGCCATGATGAAAGAGCTTTATATGCATACTTTTCCAGGGAGGCCAATCCCTAGTGGATCCCCTGCTCCTGTGGGTGGCGCTTCTTCTGCTGGTCCTTCTACGTCGAGGGATGATGATGAGGATGATGACGATGAGAATGATGAAGATGAGGAGAAGGAGGAGGAGGAGGGTGATGAAGAATAGGATTTTGTTTGTTTTTTCTTTTTTGTGTCCTGTTGAATTGAGGAGGAAGTTAGAAAGGAGTGTAGGCTATTTTGTCTGTTTTTTATGTCCTACTCTATGTACTCTAACTCAATGACATATTTATGGAAAACCATAGATTGATAAATTGTGTTTGTGTTTATGTTGTGAATTGTGTTATGATTTTTACTTTTAAATTGTTTGGATGAATGGATGTTGAGTGGAATGAGTATGCATAATGATGTTTTGTGTTGTGCTATAAATAATGTGTTTGCAAGGGACTAGCAAAACTTAAGTTGGGGGGGAGTGATTAGCACAAAATATTGCATATTTATAGGTGCCAACCATCCATGAATTAAGGGTTTTTATGTTGCTAATGAGGGAAGTTATCTGTATCGAGTTATTAATGGCGACATTTTTTTTTGTTGCAATTAAATGGTGTTAAACAAGACTCCCTTTAGCATTTCAACAAGGATGGAGACAAAAAGGGAATGAAAGAATGAGAATTAGAAAGCTTAAAGGTGGCTGATGAAGCAAAAACAACAAAAATAGCAGATACCATACCGGTACGCAAAAACTACTGGAGTTCGAGGTACCGGTATAGCGTACCAATACGGTCTGTCGACTTTTTCCCCAGATTTCTGCAACAGGAGCTCTGTCACTTTGCGAACCCTACCATCAACTCTCCCCTACTCCCCTAACACGCCCATAACACTATTCACCTTGTTCACACCATGGATTGGATGTTTTGAAGTTTGGCTCATCAATGAAGAGAGAGAGGGAGGAAGGAGCTGGGTGTGCAAACAAGCTCTACACACCCCTGTTTAGGCCATGCTCTCTACAACCCCTGGATAGAAGAGACACCCTAGGCCACCCAGAGCTAGGGAGGTACGTTTTGGAGCCAAGAGGACCAAGGAGTTCAGCATTATGGAGTAGGAGAGAAATAGAGAGAAAAGCTCCTAGGTAGAAGATGATGAACAGTATTTTTAGAGAGATAAATTGATTTTTTTGCATTCTCTTCATTACTTTGCAGTGTAATCTACTGTAAGGATCCTTAGAACTTCATTGAATGTCATTAATGTTGTTTTTCTTCATGTTTCTTGTCGGTTTAATGTGCATTTAAAGACTTACCATTAATGCTCATAATATTTTATTTTCTTAGTAGTAAAATGGGTTTAAAATGCTTCCACTTTTAGTCTTTAATCTCTTGCACTTAGTTACTCTAAATCTTCATAGTTTTTCATATGCACTCTCATTACATGGTTCATTTCAATTCAAGCATGAGTAGCTAAATCATTAAGTTGGAAAATCCAAAGGGAAACCTCCACTTGGGTATACCACTCCAACTCATTCTCATCCCTCTCTTACAAGTCCTATGGTTCGGTTTGACCGGGCTGAGAGTGGATGAGTTAGTGAGTCTTTGATATCCCGTAGACATAGTCATAGTTTAGGCTTAGATACTCACCAATCTTATCCCTAGCTTCCCGCGAATCAATCGTTCATTCTTGCTCTATCGGAGGAGGATTTTGAGTGAGTTGGTACCCCCATTCAAGTGACCTCTTGGGTTTGCCAACATTTGTTTTCTCTTTGCATTCTCATTGATACACACTCCACCAAACAAGTTTCAACCATCAAGATTTTACACTTTCATTTTCATCAAATCACTTTCATATTGGTTTACTTCCTTCCCCATGGAATCGACCTTGGAATACCTCCAAGTAAAACACGACCCACGAATGTCTCCTTGCGATTGGGTAGAATTTTTGTGCATATTACATCTCATATTTACATCATCTCATTTCCCTTCCTTCTTGCCCTTTCTTTTGACACTATCCCAAGGGATAGAAATCCTCCCCTTCACTCATACATTGCATAGTCTAAGGGATAGTATTTAGGGGTTAATGGAGGTGAGGTAAAATAAGCAATCAGTTAAGAGTTGTTTGGTGGAGTGTATTTTGGAGAAAAATGAAATGAGAAACAATTGTTGGGGAAGTCAAAAAGTCACTCCAATAGGAATATCCTCTCAACTCCAATCCCTTCTCCGATAGAACATGAATGAACAATTAATTCAGGGGAAGCTAGGGGTAAGATTGGTGAGTATTTAAGCATAAACTATGGCTAGGACTACGGGATATCAAAGGCTCACCGATTTATCCCCTGTCAACCCCGTCAAACCGAACCATTGAACTCATAAGGGAGGGAGGATAATGAGTTGAAATTGTATTCCCAAGTGGAGGTTCCCCTTGGTTTTACCAACTAAATGATTTAGCTATTCATGGTTGAAATGGAAATGACAATGGAATGATAGTGCATTGCAGAGATATGAAGTTCTAAAGCTACTAAATGCAAGAAATAATCAGCTAAAAGTAAATGCATTCAAAGCCATTTTATAGCTAAGAAAATGAAAGACTTTGATGCATTAATGGTATAAACTTAAAAAAAGCATTCAACTAGCAATGACTTGAACGAAAATAACATTAATTGCATTCAATGAAGTTCTAAAAGTTCTTACAAGAGGTTCCAAGACAATGCAATGACGAAAAACATCAAAATCTCAATTTCTCACACTAAAAACACTATTCATCATCTTCCTTGCCAGATTTCTTCTCTATATCTCATGTATCTCATAAATGCCCCCCAGTATCTCTCCAAAAGTGTGTATATGAGATGGCCCCTAGCTCCCTTCACGTGATTCCCAACATAGGACCCTGAAAATAAGGTGGCTGGTGCATGTGGTGCAGGCTGTGCAGGCAATGTCTCTTTACCCAACTGCTTCTCTCCACATTTATGATTTATCCTCCAAAAGTCTAAGCGGAGATGCATAAGGGGATGTCTTGTGTGCTAGACGTGTCAGAAAAGCATGGGGGCATGTTAGTGGGACCCTCAAAGCAACATGTCTGAGTTGCAGAGAGAAGAGCAAAATAACAGACCCTACCGGTAGGGCATTCCGGAACGGTACCCTTCCAGAATGGCATTCCGGAACCCCGAACACCAATAGCTTGACCATACCATAATGCCATTCTGGTAGTACCCTTCCAGAATGATATTCCGGAGATTTCTTCTGTTGTTTTTTTTTCTTCTGATTTCCGGATTCTCCAAATCCTGAGCTTCCCTCTAGTTTTTCTTTCTTCCCATTCATCTCAAGTGGTTTGGGAGGGCCTTAAGAAGCCTCATTTAGCCCTTTTTAACTGTAAACACAAAATATCATTGTTAAGAACTCAATTGACATAACTCCTAAAATCTAATTTCCAAAAGCAGTTAAAAACAAGTTGATTAACACATAAGAGTATACAAAGTTTCGTGCTAATCAGAGGGTCCCACCAAACATACTCCCACTTTTTTCTGACACTTCCAACATACTGAACACCCTCTTACATATCTCATTGGACTTTTGGAGCCTTGATGATGAAGGAAGAGATAGAGGAGGAAAGATGGTGGGTGTGTAGACAAGGTCTGCACCACCCTCTCCAGCCCACTCACTTGGCATCCCTATGGATGGAGATCACTTCACCTAGCTAGGGTATCACTCAATTCACGTTTTTGGCAATGGGATACACCATTATGGAGATACACCTTGTTATATATAAAGGGATAGTTTAGGGAAGATAATGAATAGTGTTAGTGAGAGAAGTTGAGATTTTTACATTTTCTTCTATGTTTTGTCTTACAATTCCATGTAAGAATCTTCTAAGCTTTATTTGAAGTCTTTAATGCCATTTAATTCAAGTTGTTTTTAGGTATAGTCTTCCATTAATGCTTCTATGTTCTTTAATTTCTTAGTTGTAAATGGGTATTCAATGCACTCTCTTTTAGCTCATGTTTTCCTGCATTTATTTAGCTAGAACCTACATTTCTTCATAATGTATTCTCATTTCATTGTTGTTTTTACATTAAGCATGAGTAGCTAAGCCTTTTAGTTGGCTAATCCAAAGGAGACCTCCTATTGGGTATGCCATTTCAACTCTTTTTCTTTCCTCCTCTCAGAGTACAGTGGTTTGGTTTTACTGGGTAGAGGGTGGATGAGATCGTGAGTTTTTGATATTCCGTAGACTTGTCACAGTTTATGTTTAGATCCTCACTTCATCTCATCTCTAGTTTCCCACAAATCAATCATTCATCTATGCTCTTTTGGAGGAAGGATTCGAGTTGACTTGGTAATCCCATTGGAGTGACCCTTTCGATTAGCCAACATTTATTTTGCATTTAAATTTCATCAACACCAACCACAACCAAATTCCAAACAACAAATGATTTTACACTTTTCTTTCACCAAAATCACCTTCATGATGATACACCACCTTTCCTGAGAAGATGACCTTGGAGTACTCTCCAAGTAAAACCAGACAAACAAAAGTCTTTTTGGGCTTGGGAAGCATTTTTGTTCATTCACATTTCACATTTTCATCATTCCATTCCCTCTTCCCCTTGCCCTTTCTTTTGACATCTTTCTAACAGAGAGTGACACTCGCCTCTCTTGCACATACATCATACATAGATTTGAGGAAAGATGTTCGGAGGTTAGAGAAGACATGGAAAAGTAACAAGCAGGGTCCTCATAGATGAAGGCCACATAATCTTTGAGCATTATACGCCTTTCCACATTGTGTGGGGAAGACCGTGGTGGACAAAGGAGGTCTCTCATAGCCCATTGCAGTGGCAATCGTAGCAGGGGTCACCTCAAATGTCTTACCTCTCACATTCGTCCTCAGATTACTTCCATCATCACTAAAAACAACTAACTTCTAATAAAACTCATGACACATCTCCAGGTTGTACCCCTTCACTTCTTCGAACCAAAAATACAACCCCCGTTCTTCAATGATTTTCACCACCTCATTTGAAGGTCCAAGAGTATCCTTGTCGACGTACCTCTTACATGTCACCCCCTTTTCCTCTATTCTCTATCTTCGGGTGTCATGCCTCATGTTTATCTTTCGCTCCTCCCTATCTTGGGAGCTAAGAACCTCCCTACTTGATTGTTTTCCTTGTTGTTCCTAACCTCTCAACACCTTCCCTCAATGTAAGTATGATATTTGTGCAAACGAGAAGGGGAGTGTCATATTCCCTTGGAATGGTGTCAAAAGAAAGGGCAAGAAGATGAGAAAATGGAATGTATGAAATGAAGATGGGGTGTAGAAAAAATCTCCCCAAGCGCAAGGAGACTTTTGCGGGTCGTGTTTTACTTGGAGGTATTCCAAGGTCGTTTCCTTGGGGAAGGATGTGAATCGTTTGGAAATGATTTTGGTGGAAAGAAAGTGTAAAATTCTTTGTTGGTTTGAAGATTGGTTTGTGAGTGTAGTTTGATGAAATAGAATGATAACAAGTGTTGGAAAATCACAAAGGTTCACTACAATGGGAATGCCAAATCAACTTAACCCCTTACTCCAATGGTGCTTAAATGTACGATTGATTCGTAGGAAGCTCATGAATAAAATGGAGGTGAGGATGAAGCACACCCCGTGACAATGCCTATGGTGTGTCAAGAACTCATAATCATGTCCTCACCCCAACCTAGCCAAACTGAGCCATTGTGCACCGAGAGGGGGAATGAAAGAGAGTTGGAAGGGCATACCCAAGTGGAGGTCTCCCTTAGATTGGCCAACTGAAATGTATAGCTACTCAGTCTTTAGATGAAATTAACAATGTAATGAGAATGCATTATAAGAGAATAAAGTTCTTGGATAAGTAAATGCAAGACAAACATAAACTACCAGAGAAAACATTTAATACCCATTTACAGCTAAGAAAGTGAAGAACTTGAGTGCATTAATGGAGAAAGATTTAAATAAAGATTAAGCTTGAAATGAAATTTCAGAAAATAGCATTAAAGACATTAAATGAAGCTCTAAAGATTCTTACAAGAGATTACAAGACAATGTATTGAAGAAAATGTAAAAATCTCAATTTCTCTCTAGAACACTATTCATCATCTTCTACCCAAACTCTCTCTCTATCTTGTGTAGCATATGAGATGCTGAACAATGCAGAGCTTCCTTGCCAAAAACGTGCCTAGGGTGATGGCCTAGCCTGTAGATGTGATCTCAATCCATATGGTTGTAGGAGGCATGAGTTGGACAGTGGGTGCAGACCATGTCCACACACCCAGCTTCTCCACTCTTCTCTCTCCTCATTGATCACCATAGCTTCAAAAGTCCAAGAGAGGTGTGAAAGGGATGAACAATGTTATGGGCATGTCAAAGGAGTGTGGGAGACATGTTGGTGGGACCCTCAAGGCAGCAGAACATGGCTATAGAGTTTGGGGCAAAATCAGCAAAGTGTACCAGTACGCATACCAATACCCCTAACTCTAATAGCCTCAGCGTACCGGTATGTGTACCGATACGCTTTGGCTGGTTTTCTGATTTTTTTTATTTTCTTCTCTCCGGAGCTATCCTCAAGGCATTCTTTCATCTTCATCATCCTCAAACCATCTACAAAGGCTTTAAGCAGCATCATTTGGTACCTTTTGTCTGTATACACCATAATTCTTCATTAATAGCTCAATTAGCATAAGTCCACACATTTAAACCCCAAAAGCTAGTGAAAAAAGAAATAATTAGCACATGAAATATGAAATATTTTTGGCTAATCACTACCCAATCCTCTTCTGGGAAGTAGAGCCAATGGGCGTGGAGACACGGGCCTTGTCTTCTTTGTTCGGGCCATGAGGGACAACAGTGCCCCAACACCAAAAACCGCCATGATCAACCACCAAAGACTCTCATAGGGCTCCCATACCCCATGGTCATTCCATTCACATGAGCCATCGCAAAAGAGTAGAAGGATTTGAAAAAGATCAAAGGAGAACTGGGAAATATAGGCAAGAATGAGGAACTAGGGTTTGTATAGAAAACTTGGTATTTTCGGATAAAACCCTCTAAATCTCAACCCTGGTCAAGAGAAAGTAAGCAATTTAAGGTTTAGGAGAAGTAATTTGAAGGTTAGAAGAGAGTAGGGGGAAGGAGAGGGTTTGGGCTGATTGGATTTGGGGGAAAAGTGAAGAGTTTTTCAAACAAATCTAATTTAAAACCCTCGATTTTTAGGCTTCTGAGCAAAACCTTCTGGAAGGTTTTGCTTACTGCCTAGGTCAAAAATTTCAATAGGCAAAACTTTATGAATGGTCGATGAAAACCTTCCGAAAGGTTTCGCTCACAGGACAAAACCTTCCAAAAGGTTTTTCCTTTGCTGCAAAATCATTCCTTTGTTCAAAAAATTCTCATCCAATCCAAATCTTCTCAACTCCAAACATTTTCAACACATTTTCTAAGACATGTAACCTTCCAAAAACTTGAACCACTATTGGTTGATCATGCCCAAAGTCATTTCCAAAATTGCAACACGATTTAAGATTTTAAACATACAACATGGATTTAAAGTTTAAACTACCAAAATGAATACCCAAAATATAGAACATAACTTCAAACCACACAAGTATGCTTAATTCTTATCAAACATCAAAAGTTGAGCAATATTCCCCTATTCTACAAGTATAGAGCTATTCAACACAACGCTCAGATGACTGAAGTAAGAACACATGAGCGTCACTATATCCTTAAATACTAGTCAAAGTATGCACCTACACATTCATTTTCAAACTTTTGTGTGTGTGTGAATTGGACAAGTATGAGCATTTACGCAACAGAATTCACATTCGAATGGCTATCCAATTCAACTTCAATGCAAAACTTACCAAAGGTCACTTTCAACAATGAAATACACTATAGTTATCCTGACATGCACTCCATGTGTACCTGTGAAATAGAATCTTGTGTACAAAACAAAGTCTGTTTACATGGAATCCAAAAATGAAGTTCATGTATGAAAGTGAAGCGACTTTGGCATAATCTCATGAAAAGAATGCTAGGACAATGGGTAGCAAAACTAACACAACATTTTCTTTAAAACCATGTATCTCCCATGCTTCTCTAAATCACTTAGGACTTCGAAGGTCATAATGGGGCCTTGGAGTGATATTGAGGCAAAAAAAATGAAGGATATAGGATAACAAAGAGGGTTGTTCCGAGTGAAAGACGATTATGTCAAAATCACCTCCCTTTTCATGGGATTTTCATTCTTAGAACATCACCACACTCTTTGTTTCTTTTATTTCTTTTCCTTTAAAATTTTCTTTTGTATTTATCATTATTTTCATATTCTCACCCCTTTTCTTCCTTTTTTTGAATTTTCATTCTCTTTTTTTTTCAACTCTTTGAGTTTCAACAACAATTATCCCTTGCTGGAATTTTCATACCACACTTACTTCACTTTTGCGATCACTCATATTCAGTTCGAGGAACAACCAAGGTAAGGTAGATATTTATCATTTTCATTGGTTTGATCAAATGTATGGGATAGAAACGAATTTCAATTAGGCTCAATCACATCATTAGGGTCAATATATTCTCAAGAACAAGGCTAATTTTCACAAATGGCCTAAGATCATATCTAGATACCCATGGAAGAGCCTTATGCATTCCAATACAAGTCAATCAACAACACACATGCACCCAGCCAAGACAAACATACTGAGATTATTGAACAAATTTGGTATTCAAAAATTGTTCCTTGAGTAAATATAAGTTCCCTCCAAAAATGGTTGGCTCTAAAGCTCTCATGGGTCCTTACTCATCTCCAATATATATGTCAAGCCTAAAATATGAATCCAATTCGTAAATTACTAAAATTACACATTCAAGGAGCACATATGGTTGAGTTCAAAAGTAGATACTTATGTGATACTCACGCATAGGATTAACTTCTATAATATGTTCATGCGCTCAAGGTTCAAAACATAGATCAACATATCATCTAACCCAAACACTCTTAATAAGGGAATACAAATCAACATTCAGATATTTTTCACAAAAATTTTCAAATTTTTTACATAATTTGTACTGAAGTAAACAAAAATTTGTGAAAGGTGAATTTTCACCCAAAAAATTTGTATTATCCACAAAAATTCTCACAAGAATTAGTGTATCATGTAGATGGTGCACCTATCCCCCCCAACTTGATTTATGCATTGTCCTCAATGCAACAAAAAGATATGATATGTAATGAAAGATAGTAAAAAGATGAATAGGGTTAGAGAACACCTCGCACTTGAACTCTGACAAAAGCACCAATATTTACAACTAAGAAAAACAAAACTATACGACAAAAGAATGTAAATAACATGAAATAAAAATAAATTAAGTAAATAAAAGCAACTGTACACTAAAGGTAGAAAAGCTAGTTACTCCTCCACCAAATCCGGATACACCTGATCTGTCAAGTCGTCCTCCACCACTTGTCCTTCAAAACCTGAAAAATGGCTTAAGTCTTTGGCCATTGACCTTGAATGTCTGGCCATGCTCGGGGTTTGTGACATCTACAGCTCCATTGGGGTAGGCCACCTTGACAAGATAGGGGTTATCCCAACAGGATTGAAGTTGGCCCTAAAAAATCGAGAGGCGAGAGTTTCACAAGAGCACTTTTTGGTCGGGCTCGAATTGCTTCCATACAATAGATTTGTCATGAAAGATATTAGCCCGCTCTGTAGAAATTTTAGAGCTCTCGTAGGCGTCTCTTCGCATCTCTTCCAATTCATTGAATTGTAGCTTCCTATGTTCTCTTGTCATTCTCAAATTATAGTTCAAAGTCTTTATGGTCCAATAGGTCTTGTGTTCTATCTCGACTGGCAAATGGCAAGCCTCCAAAGACAAGCCAATAGGGAGAAAAGCCTAAGATAGTTTTGTAGGTCGTGCAGTAAGCCCATAGGGCATTAATCAGGCTATGTGACAAATATTTCCTATTGGGGTTCACCGTCTTTTCTAAAATATTTTTGATCTTCCTTTTGGCCATTGGTTTGTGAGTGGTATGTCGTGGATACCTTATGTGTAACACCATATTTAAACATTAATGATGCAAATGGCCTAATGTAGAAATGTGATCCACCATCACTTATCATTGCACGAGGCGTCTCAAACCTCGAAAAAATATTTTCCTTGAGAAATTTGACCACGACCCCGTGGTCATTGCTGTTGGTTGGGATCGCCTACACCCACTCAGACACGTAGTCCACTGCCAGTAGAATGTATAGATAGCCAAACGATACAAGGAAGGGACCCATGAAGTCGATGCCCCAACAATCAAATTTTATATAACAAGTACAGGGGAGATGGGCATCATGTTCCTTTGGGTCACACTACACAAATGTTGGCATCTATCATATTCCTTACAAAATGAAAAATAATCTTTTATTAGAGAGGGCCAATAAAAACCTGATTGTAGGATCTCTACCCAAGTCTTCTTTGCTAAGAAGTGTTCACGGCATGCTTTTAAATGGCAGAATGCAAGGACATCGCGTTGTTCATTCTCCAGTACGCATCTCCGCTTGACTTGGTCATGGTCGTACTCGAATAGGTACGGGTTGTTGAAGTAAAAGTATTTCATATCGCCATGAATCTTCTTCGATCCTCTGGGCTCCACTACGGTAGTATTTGTCCTATTGCAAGATAGTTATAGATGTCAGCATACCATGGACTAATAGAATTAATTGAAAGTAATTGCTCATCATGGAAGAAATCTAGAATAGGAATGTGCTCATCGGCATCTTGCACCACCAGTCAAGATAAATGGTTAGCCACTATGTTCTCCATTCCATTTTTCTCTTTAATTATTAGATTGAATTCTTTGATTAGGAGGATCCACCTGATAAGTCTCAGTTTGGCATCCTGCTTAGACAATAAATACTTCAAAGTAGAGTGATCAGTATAGACTATTATTGGTGAACCAATGATGTAAGAACAAAATTTATCTAATTCAAATACTGCTGCTAGCAACTCCTTTTTTGGGGTAGTGTAATTCATTTGGGCCTCATTGAGCGTTTTGCTAGCGTAGTATATTACATAAGGTCTATTATCCTCCCTTTGACAAAGCACTACGTCGACCGAGTAATCACTCGCATCGCACATAAGCTCAAAAGGTAAAGCCCACTTGGGTGGTCGCATAATCGGAGGTGTGACATGCATGCTTTGAGTTTTGTGAAAGATGTTTTACAATCATTCGACCACTCAAATGGGACATCCTTAGCCAATAAATTGGTTAAAGGTCAGACCAACGCACTAATTTTTTTTATGAAATGATGATAAAATTTGCATGGCCCAAAAACAACCTGATATCCCTGACGACTCTCGATGTGGGGAGGTTGGAGATGGCCTCCACCTTTGATCTGTCAACTTCGATCCCTTTTACTAAGACGATGTGCCCTAGAAAAACTCCCTCTGTCACCATGAAGTGACACTTCTCCTAATTCAAGACTAAGTTCTTCTCTTCAAATCTCTCAAGAACCTTCTCCAAATTCTCCAAGCATCCACTAAAAGAATCGCCAAAGACCGAGAAGTCATACATAAACACCTCAACAATCTTCTCCACCATATCACTAAAGATTCTCATCATGCAACGTTGAAAGGTTCCAGGGGCATTACATAGCCCAAATGGCATGTGACGGTAAGCAAAGGTACCATAGGGATAAGTGAAAGTGGTCTTCTCCTGGTCTTTCAATACAATCTTGATTTGATTGTAGCCAAAGTATCCATCTTAGAAGCAATAGAATAGATGCCGCGCTACTTGATGAGCACATAATATTTCACATTTCATGGCCTCATTACATTCATTATAACTCAACTTTTGCATTTAATTACTTAGTGTTAGCCTATTTTATGAATAATGTTGAATTTTCGATGTTGCATGTTTTGATAGCTTAAATGTTGGATTTTAGGACCTTGCAACTATGTTGGATTTGTGGTATTGGAATGCACACAATACATGAAGAATTGGAGGCTTAAAAGTGAAGAAATCA